>APFE031359180.1:0-99616 GCA_000404065.3 Pinus taeda
AGGCATCACCATTCTGGATCTCCATATTTTTCCGTCTCATCTCCTCCATCAGCAAGGATGAGACTATTTCATCAAACTGCAAGGCAGTTGCATTGCTACCTATTGCAATAACCAGACTATCCCACGAATCAAGTAGAGAACACAAGAAACTAATGCACTTATCTTCATCTGAAATTTTAATATCAACAGATGCTAGCTGACTTACCACAGTATTAAATGCATTTAGATGTTTTTTCACTGAGTCTCCATCTTTCATCCTCGAGTTATACAGCTTTTTCTGCAAGAACAATTTATTCACTAGAGACTTAGATTGGTACAAAGTCCCTAACTTGTCCCACAAATCCTTCACCGTAGCTTCCCCTGATACATTCAGCAATACTGAATCTGAGACACACAATCGTATTGTGCTCTTTGCCTTCCCATCCAACTTCTTCCATTCTTCATCAGACACTCCCATTGGTTTAGTACCCAGATCTACCACGATCCACTGATCTTTATCCACCAACAGATCCTCCATCTTGAGTTTCCACAACTCAAAACTTTGACCATTAAATTTCTAGATATCTATCTTTCCACTGCTCACCATCTTCTTTCACCAACAAAATCGATCTCGTAGATCTCCCACTGAACAGGGTCTACCACAGGCCCAAGCGAAACCCCTGAATGACAAAGGCGTCCCCTTGAAGCCAAAACAACTCTAATACCAAATGTAGGTTTTAACCCTGTACAGAAATTACCTACATACAAATTCTAAAACACAAAAAATAAACAGTGCGAGAGCATAACACATAAAACACATATACACAGAGATTTCCCCCTGGATCCCAAAACTGGGACTACCAGCTTGATTTTTCATTATTCCTTTCAATGTTATAATACATATTTATACATGTCGAAGCATCCATTACCATGGACCAAAAAATCATCGCGTCCAAAACCATGGACTGAAAACCATCACGTCCAAAAAACATGTGCGAAAAATCATGCACAAAACCATAGGTGGGTCTGCCCATCCTAACATAGGGTCCAAAACCAAAATTTTCCAGGGCGCTACCCTGGACCCCATAAAGTGGGGTTACGGGTACCCCTCAAACCCCTTGTGACCTCCCCCCGCTACACAATCAGCACAACGAAGGGGGGTCTCTGCTCCCCCTCTAACCCCCTGTGACCTCCCCCTGCTACACAATCGGCACAACGAAGGGGGGTCTCCGCTCCCCCTCTAACCCCCCCCCCCCCCCGTTAACTACGTGGGCTAGTCATGGAAAGAATATAACACAACCCAACAATCATTTCCCCTGTCCTTTCATTTTATACACCAGACTTCAACGCACACCTTTGGCTAAGCTTCCTTTCCTATTTTCAAGCTCTGAAACTCCATGTGAAGACTTTCCAACTACGACTGAATCTGTTGTACTCCAACATTTGTATCTTATACTAGTGAGGCTTCCAACCTCATAACGATCTCCATAGCCTCTGCTTGCGTTCCTATCTTTTGCTATCATAATGGTAATCTTAGATGAGGTAACAATGAAGCAATGTACCAGTCTTTGTGTTGATCATCCATGATGTTCATATTAACCTATCGGATCAAGAATTTTATCCTCTGATCAAAATCCCTGATGAATCATTTACCCTTTGTTGTATCTCCTTAAACTCTATTATAGACTACGCCTGAGACTTAGGCTTCTTAAACTCGTTCTTCAACTCTTACTCAGTCTCTGTCAACATCGCGCTAGGTTTGTCTTGACAAAACTTGATATACCAAGTCAGCGCCCTATCCAGCACGTTGTGACCATTTGCACTTTCTTTAGGTTATCATCAGCGACCTGTTGTGTTGCCCACACAATATTTGCAACAAACCAGAATTGCTCAGGGTCTTCACTCCCTACCCCTTTAAAGATTGGCATCTTCATTGTGTGTTCCCTATTGAATGGTTGAGGTGGAGGTGGAGGTGGAGTGGATGGATGACTTATCAACTACAGTGCACTTCGTGGTGTATTCAGAATAGTCCCTTCATTGCTGCTTGAAGAGGATCCCAATAGCGGACTATATTCAGAGCCCGATTCTCCGTTCCTTCTGAAAGGCTTTCTGCTTCACGTAGTCCCAAACATTAAGGTAATGGCATAACCTGTTTTCCACACAACAACATATTAATCCAAGTTTTTAGAGATTTTAAGTACTTATCTTGTGGTCCTTTGAAGATCCTTCACTCTACTTCGCTATATTTGATGGTTGTATCAATCACGAGCTCAATGATGAACCCTCCTACGATACAATTAATCCAGTGATCAACAGCCCGCACGATGTTATTTTATGAATCTTCCAAGTGCTTCACCAGCTCTGGAGTCCACATAATAGGACCATCAAACCTCCACATACCCTAACATTCTGCCAATCTAGACAATCGATCGCGCAATTCGCAAGGGAAGAAATAGAAAAAGGCTTTGGTTTCATCTGTGTACAGGTATCTATTCAACCATTGTTCCTTGGATAACCACAGGTTTCTGTTCTCCTAATATGCAAATGTGTGTATCTTCTGATCGAGCCACTTCCCAATTTCTTTCTTAGTAGGGAACCACTTATTCAACACAACACATTCCTCATATAGATCCTGGTCCTGACAACATAACCATCTGTTGGCTTAATGGGGCCTGAGCCATGTTTAGCTTTAATTATGCTAACCAACAAAAACATAACTGTTGGCCCTTTTCGCAACAACCTGAATAACGCAGGCTGCAGTCTCACCTGAAACAGTATTGGGGGATGCTAGAACCAGGTTTCTGCATCCAGAGGCCTCTGTGATGCTTTCTTGAAGTTCTTACGGCTTAGATCTGCTTTTGCGCAAATCTAATCCTTTCGATAGACAACTACTGCAACACTATCTAAACGACCTTCAAATCTTCACAAAGGTACTTAATTTTATTTATCATGCATAAATATTATAGATCTACCAATTCCACGTAGTAAATAAGCATTAATTCATATTCAATATATTACAAAGCAAAGATATATAAACTTAGCATAAGTAAAGAAAAGAACACAGATGTATCATTTTGGGCCCAAAAAAATCTTTATTAAGTATAAGCATTCAATACATACTCTTTATCCCTGCGCATTCAGCTGCAGGGGCCCACGCACTCAGCTTGCAGACTTACCAAGGTCTCTACGCACTTAGCTGCAAGAGCCTTCCCCTTCTACCTAAGTACAGGATATAGACCTTTCCCGCCTTATCACCTTGCCATTACATTGATTCTTTTCTACTTGATTGATCCTTAGACTCACTATGACTCATCTATTTATAACATCTTCTTTACAATACCATAGTTCGCAAACCATGCGCGGGTCTCAAAACAACTCTATCACCTACCAACCTAAGGGATTAAAGCCCTTTTGACTTATGCTAGCTTTGCACTCCGCTTTTCCACATTTCGCGGAGACTTTAAATTCGTTACAAAAGATAATACAAAATTGACTCAAAACTTAACAAAATTGACCCCATGGACCCCATCCCAACATCGACATACACATATTTCTCCCTCGATGACAAAAGTAGTTAAGGGTGCCACTTCAAGAGGAATAAAAATATTTCATGAGTATGAAATTTTGGCTATAATAAGAAGTAGGTATTTTTGGTTAATTATGGAAATTCAACTTCTAAATTATAGATTGTTCCTATGGAACCACCTTCATGGTGGTGGATTAGAGTATCGAAGAAGAAAGTGAAAAAGAAGGGGTTGAGGATTTTTTCCATCTTTAGACATCTTTTAAGATTCTCTTTTGTTTATGTTTTTTCTTAAAATTTTATCTTACTTGTGTGATTATTCTTATGTCATATTTTTATTTGTTGAATGGATAATCTTCCCAAAACTTATGAAAGGCTATTCGAGCATTTGCACACTATGTATTCTTTTATTTCTTATGAATAATTTGTTTTCTTTCCCCTAGGGATAAAAATGTCACCAAAAGATACACGAGAAATTTGACCCCTAATAATCAAAGCTAGGATTTGAAATGTATTTTCATACGCCTTTGTTTGAGTAAATATCATCAATACATGGTTGTCTAAGTGAAGCTCAGTGATCAACATGAATTTTTGTTGTAGTAGCTACAACGCCCTCCAAAATTTTGGCTTGCACTTCAATTTCAGAGCCTTCCTTGGTCTTTCCCTTTACGATTGCAAACACTTGAGCTCATTTGATGGGATTTCTAAGAGTCTTTTCACTCCTTTTTCTTGTTTGATTAATTGTCGTCTTCTAGCGTGTTTAATTTTCTTACCATCCCTGCGGTCCTTTCTAGTGATTTCGAAGGTTGATCTTTGTGTATTTGAGTTGTCCTAGCTATGAAAACATCTAAGCATTATCACATAAGTGTCTCATGGTCGTCCAAAGTCCATATCAAGTGTCACACTTGTCACTTTTCGTTCTAAGACAAGTCTCACATAGGGTGATGCTTTGTCTTGTCGTTTTGGTGGCCCATGTTGTCGTGTCGTTGAAGTATGCTAAGTGTGTGATCACAAGTTCAAGTCCTTCACAAGTTCACTTTCCTCTCACATTTATCCATTTCTCTGGAAAAACCTTTGGATTTGGAAACTCACTTTCACTAAACCCTAACTAAACTGTGCACTACACAATATCATCCCTCAGTGATGAAACCTTGCTTCTTGGAACTGAGTAGTCACTATCCCCTGGGCAGTTACATTGCACAATTTCAAAGCTGAGAAACTTGCCTTCATTCCCAAAACTGCGTAGTAATGTCTCCCATCCTGACCTAAAAAGTGCATTTCACAAGATCAATCATCAAGCTTCTTTCCTACCTGCTAGAACCTCACAATGCACAAAGGAAAAAGCCTTTGTTTCCTCTCAGAAATGTGCAGAAGTGTCTCCCCAGTGTCCTCCCTTGATCAAGACTCACTGATCTCAAGAACTACGAACACCTGTTCTCCTAGGCCCCTATGTTGCCCAATATTTCCTTGCCTCTAAAAAATGCATAGACCTTCCTCCCAGGGTCCCATTCTGCATCATCCACTGACTGTCTCAACTGCACAAACATGTCTCCCATTGGCTTCTGCACAATTTTTCCCGACAGTGAGGACTATGTTCAGGAGTTCCTCATCCAAGCCTGAGTTGTGCTCTACGCAATATCAGTGACCAACCTCCCTCCCTATCACCTAGAAATGCATAATGTGCAGTTACTAGGCCCTCTTTCCCATCCTATCACCTGTCCTAGGCCTAGTCCATGGATAAAAATCCATCATCTTAGACTAGGGTTTTTTGGATTTGATGTCATACCATCGTGAGTGAATTATAGGAACAAGTACACTATTAGATCATGGCGAGATGATGAAGAAGGAGAAGAATGAGTGAACATACTAAGAAGACTCACTCATAGTTAGACCAAAAAAATAATCTTATAAAAAACAAGAAAATGGAACACATGCATGAAACCACCTCAATACCGAAGATCATTGAAGACCCCGCATCATCAAGTTATGTGGAGGAGAAGAGAAAGCACATCCATTAACACATCTATCACTCAACAACAACAACGGATTTAAATTACCACCTTAGCAAGCTATTCCATATTAGCAACATCATGTCAAGTTGTGTCATGAATTGTCAAAGGCCACATCACTCTTATGAGCCATGTATATTGTAAATCAAATGTAATTTAAAGTGGAACTCCAATGGACACACATGAATATGAAGAGTCATGTCAGTTGAAAATTCATAGGAAGTTGAACAGTCATGAGGGTAGTCAAAAGGTCACAAGGTTCAAGCATCACCCCTTGGTTATATACCCCCTCACTGTATGAGGAAAGGAATTTTCACCTTGGCTCCTCCCACAAAGCATAGAGAGTTTCAATCATTTATTGGAGGAGCAAGGAGTGGCTCCAATGTCCCACTGTGGGGTATAGTGATGTATGATGTGAATATGTGTCTTGGAAAATTTTCTTAATACATAAGCCTTTTCAGGCCCGCACTTTTCCATGCATGACTTATGGATGTTTGTAAGACTATTCTATGAGCATCTATATTTCATGTTTGTTTCACATGTGATAATATAATTGAACTATTTCGGTTGTTTTAGTGCTTATCTTGTTTGGAATGTGTTGTAATGTTCATCACCATTGTCTCATCCTTGTGGACTACTCCATAGGATACTAGACAAACCTTTCCCCACTTATCGGTTATAATGATCGTCACACCCGTTGTGAATTATTCTGCTGGATGGTAGACGGGTATTTCCATTTTCTTTGGTTTTAATGACTGTTGCATCCATTGTGGACTACTCTGCTAGATGTTAGACAGTTCTTCCTAGTTCGCGTGTGCCTCTTCCTGGGTGGTACTATTATCTCTCACTTAGAGGCTTACTTTTCTCCTCCCTTTTATAGTAAGAGAACCTAGACATAGTCACATTACACACTCACCAAGCACACTCACCTTTCTTTTCAAAGGTACCATTGCAACACTCTCTTGTGCTGAAAGCTAGGGACAAGGCAAATATCTAAGTATTTGGCAATTGGGGCATCATATCGGATGGGAATCCTACACCAAATTGTGTGAGGTCTAATTGGTACCTCATATCAGGGAGATCCCCTAAATGTTGGTGGATCCACAACTATCAACAATTCTGGAGATAGAAGGAGGCCTGGCAGTAGTTTATGGTTGATTGTCCCATCGACCCCACTCATCCATTTTCTATTCAAGGAAGTAACATGCACTCCCTCTCCCCTACTGGCAATTCTGAATTTGGGAATTCCTCACCTCCTAGACTTGAACGTGAAATCCCATACCATCAAGTTTGGGCTCTCCGTCCCATCACCTGTCAATTTGAAAAATTTGTTGGACTAATTCGGGAGTGTACGCTCTTCCATATTCTCAAAATAAGAACAGGACTACCCCCACAGGAGTAGTATTTATTTCTGTTGAAGAAGCAATCATTTCCACTCTTGAAGAGATAGTAGAAGTTGTGGAGAAAGAAGAATGTCCTCCGATCTTTCAAGGAGAAGAAGAAGGCAACCCATTACTGTTATGAAACCAGCTCACCATCTTCTTTCACCAACAAAATCGATCTCATAGATCTCCCACTGAACAGGGTCTACCACAGGCCCGAGCGAAACCCCTCAGTGACAAAGGCGTCCCCTTGAAGCCAAAACTACTCTAATACCAAATGTAGGTTTTAACCCTGTACAGAAATTACCTACATACAAATTCTAAAACACAAAAAATAAACAATGCTAGAGCATAACACATAAAACACATATACACAGAGATTTCCCCCTGGATCCCAAAACTGGGACGACCAGCTTGATTTTTCATTATTCCTTTCAATGTTATAATACATATTTATACATGTCGAAGCATCCATTACCATGGACCGAAAAATCATCGCGTCCAAAACCATGGACTGAAAACCATCACGTCCAAAAAACATGTGCGAAAAATCATGCACAAAACCATAGGTGGGTCTCCCCATCCTAACATAGGGTCCAAAACCAAAATTTTCCAGGGCGCTGCCCTGGACCCCATAAAGTGGGGTTACGGGTACCCCTCAAACCCCTTGTGACCTCCCCCCGCTACACAATCAGCACAACGAAGGGGGTCTCCGCTCCCCCTCTAACCCCCTGTGACCTCCCCCTGCTACACAATCGGCACAACGAAGGGGGGTCTCCGCTCCCCCTCTAACCCCCCCCTCCCCCCCGTTAACTACGTGGGCTAGTCATGGAAAGAATATAACACAACCCAACAATCATTTCCCCTGTCCTTTCATTTTATACACCAGACTTCAACGCACACCTTTGGCTAAGCTTCCTTTCCTATTTTCAAGCTCTGAAACTCCATGTGAAGACTTTCCAACTACGACTGAATCTGTTGTACTCCAACATTTGTATCTTATACTAGTGAGGCTTCCAACCTCATAACGATCTCCATAGCCTCTGCTTGCGTTCCTATCTTTTGCTATCATAATGGTAATCTTAGATGAGGTAACAATGAAGCAATGTACCAGTCTTTGTGTTGATCATCCATGATGTTCATATTAACCTATCGGATCAAGAATTTTATCCTCTGATCAAAATCCCTGATGAATCATTTACCCTTTGTTGTATCTCCTTAAACTCTATTATAGACTACGCCTGAGACTTAGGCTTCTTAAACTCGTTCTTCAACTCTTACTCAGTCTCTGTCAACATCGCGCTAGGTTTGTCTTGACAAAACTTGATATACCAAGTCAGTGCCCTATCCAGCACGTTGTGACCATTTGCACTTTCTTTAGGTTATCATCAGCGACCTGTTGTGTTGCCCACACAATATTTGCAACAAACCAGAATTGCTCAGGGTCTTCGCTCCCTACCCCTTTAAAGATTGGCATCTTCATTGTGTGTTCCCTATTGAATGGTTGAGGTGGAGGTGGAGGTGGAGTGGATGGATGACTTATCAACTACAGTGCACTTCGTGGTGTATTCAGAATAGTCCCTTCGTTGCTGCTTGAAGAGGATCCCAATAGCGGACTATATCCAGAGCCCGATTCTCCGTTCCTTCAGAAAGGCTTTCTGCTTCACGTAGTCCCAAACATTAAGGTAATGGCATAACCTGTTTTCCACACAACAACATCTTAATCCAAGTTTTTAGAGATTTTAAGTACTTACCTTGTGGTCCTTTGAAGATCCTTCACTCTACTTCACTATATTTGATGGTTGTATCAATCACGAGCTCAATGATGAACTCTCCTACGATACAATTAATCCATTGATCAACAGCCCGCACGATGTTATTTTATGAATCTTCCAAGTGCTTCACCAGCTCTGGAGTCCACATAATAGGACCATCAAACCTCCACATACCCTAACATTCTACCAATCTAGACAATCGATCGCGCAATTCACAAGGGAAGAAATAGAAAAAGGCTTTGGTTTCATCTGTGTACAGGTATCTATTCAACCATTATTCCTTGGATAACCATAGGTTTCTGTTCTCCTAATATGCAAATGTGTGTATCTTCTGATCGAGCCACTTCCCAATTTCTTTCTTAGTAGGGAACCACTTATTCAACACAACACATTCCTCATATAGATCCTGGTCCTGACAACATAACCATTTGTTGGCTTAATGGGGCCTGAGCCAGGTTTAGCTTTAATTATGCTAACCAACAAAAACATAACTGTTGGCCCTTTTCGCAACAACCTGCATAACGCAGGCTGCAATCTCACCTGAAACAGTATTGGGGGATGCTAGAACCAGGTTTCTGCATCCAGAGGCCTCTGTGATGCTTTCTTGAAGTTCTTACAGCTTAGATCTGCTTTTGCGCAAATCTAATCCTTTCGATAGACAACTACTGCAACACTATCTAAACGACCTTCAAATCTTCACAAAGGTACTTGATTTTATTTATCATGCATAAATATTATAGATCTACCAATTCCACGTAGTAAATAAGCATTAATTCATATAAAATATATTACAAAGCAAAGATATATAAACTTAGCATAAGTAAAGAAACGAACACAGATGCATCATTTTGGGCCCAAAAAAATCTTTATTAAGTATAAGCATTCAATACATACTCTTTATCCCTGCGCATTCAGCTGCAGGGGCCCGCGCACTCAGCTTGCAGACTTACCAAGGTCTCTACACACTTAGCTGCAAGAGCCTTCCCCTTCTACCTAAGTACAGGATATAGACCTTTCTCGCCTTATCACCTTGCCATTACATTGATTCTTTTCTACTTGATTGATCCTTAGACTCGCTATGACCCATCTATTTATAGCATCTTCTTTACAATACCATAGTTCGCAAACCATGCGCGGGTCTCAAAACAACTCTATCACCTACCAACCTAAGGGATTAAAGCCCTTTTGACTTCTACTAGCTTTGCACTCCATTTTTCCACATTTCGCGGAGACTTTAAATTCGTTACAAAAGATAATACAAAATTGACTCAAAACTTAACAAAATTGACCCCATGGACCCCATCCCAACATCGACATACACATATTTCTCCCTCGATGACAAAAGTAGTTAAGGGTGCCACTTCAAGAGGAATAAAAAGATTTCATGAGTATGAAATTTTGGCTATAATAAGAAGTAGGTATTTTTGGTTAATTATGGAAATTCAACTTCTAAATTATAGATTGTTCCTATGGAACCACCTTCATGGTGGTGGATTAGAGTATCGAAGAAGAAAGTGAAAAAGAAGGGTTTGAGGATTTTTTCCATCTTTAAACATCTTTTAAGATTCTCTTTTGTTTATGTTTTTTCTTAAAATTTTATCTTACTTGTGTGATTATTCTTATGTCATATTTTTATTTGTTGAATGGATAATCTTCCCAAAACTTATGAAAGGCTATTCGAGCATTTGCAAACTATGTATTCTTTTATTTCTTATGAATAATTTGTTTTCTTTCCCCTAGGGATAAAAATGTCACCAAAAGATACACGAGAAATTTGACCCCTAATAATCAAAGCTAGGATTTGAAATGTATTTTCATACGCCTTTGTTTGAGTAAATATCATCAATACATGGTTGTCTAAGTGAAGCTCAGTGATCAACATGAATTTTTGTTGTAGCAGCTACAACGCCCTCCAAAAGTTTGGCTTGCACTTCAATTTCAGAGCCTTCCTTGGTCTTTCCCTTTACGATTGAAAACACTTGAGCTCATTTGATGGGATTTCTAAGAGTCTTTTCACTCCTTTTTCTTGTTTGATTAATTGTCGTCTTCTAGCGTGTTTAATTTTCTTACCATGCCTGCGGTCCTTTCTGGTGATTTCGAAGGTTGATCTTTGTGTCTTTGAGTTGTCCTAGCTATGAAAAAATCTAAGCATTATCACATAAGTGTCTCATGGTCGTCCAAAGTCCATATCAAGTGTCACACTTGTCACTTTTCGCTCTAAGACAAGTCTCACATAGGGTGATGCTTTGTCTTGTCGTTTTGGTGGTCCATGTTCTCGTGTCGTTGAAGTATGCTAAGTGTGTGATCACAAGTTCAAGTCCTTCACAAGTTCACTTTCCTCTCACATTTATCCATTTCTCTGGAAAAACCTTTGGATTGGGAAACTCACTTTCACTAAACCCTAACTAAACTGTGCACTACACAATATCATCCCTCAGTGATGAAATCTTGCTTCTTGGAACTGAGTAGTCACTATCCCCTAGGCAGTTACATTGCACAATTTCAAAGCTGAGAAACTTTCCTTCATTCCCAAAACTGCGTAGTAATGTCTCCCATCCTGACCTAAAAAGTGCATTTCACAAGATCAATCATCAAGCTTCTTTCCTACCTGCTAGAACCTCACAATGCACAAAGGAAAAAGCCTGTGTTTCCTCTCAGAAATGTGCAGAAGTGTCTCCCCAGTGTCCTCCCTCAATCAGGACTCACTGATCTCAAGAACTTCGAAGACCTATTCTCCTAGGCCCCTCTGTTGCCCAATATTTCCTTGCCTCTAAAAAATGCATAGACCTTCCTCCCAGGGTCCCATTTTGCATCATCCACTGACTGTCTCAACTGCACAAACATGTCTCCCATTGGCTTCTGCACAATTTTTCCCGACAGTGAGGACTATGTTCAGGAGTTCATCATCCAAGCCTGAGTTGTGCTCTACGCAATCTCAGTGACCAACCTCCCTCCCTATCACCTAGAAATGCATAATGTGCAGTTACTAGGCCCTCTTTCCCATCCTATCACCTGTCCTAGGCCCAGTCCATGGATAAAAATCCATCATCTTAGACTAGGGTTTTTTGGATTTAATGTCGTACCATCGTGAGTGAATTATAGGAACAAGTACACTATTAGATCATGGCGAGATGATGAAGAAGGAGAAGAATGAGTGAACATACTAAGAAGACTCACTCATAGTTAGACCAAAAAAATAATCTTATAAAAAACAAGAAAATGGAACACATGCATGAAACCACCTCAATACCGAAGATCATTGAAGACCCCGCATCATCAAGTTATGTGGAGGAGAAGAGAAAGCACATCCATTAACACATCTATCACTCAACAACAACAACGGATTTAAATTACCACCTTAGCAAGCTATTCCATATTAGCAACATCATGTCAAGTTGTGTCATGAATTGTCAAAGGCCACATCACTCTTATGAGCCATGTATATTGTAAATCAAATGTAATTTAAAGTGGAACTCCAATGGACACACATGAATATGAAGAGTCATGTCAGTTGAAAATTCATAGGAAGTTGAACAGTCATGAGGGTAGTCAAAAGGTCACAAGGTTCAAGCATCACCCCTTGGTTATATACCCCCTCACTGTATGAGGAAAGGAATTTTCACCTTGGCTCCTCCCACAAAGCATAGAGAGTTTCAATCATTTATTGGAGGAGCAAGGAGTGGCTCCAATGTCCCACTGTGGGGTATAGTGATGTATGATGTGAATATGTGTCTTGGAAAATTTTCTTAATACATAAGCCTTTTCAGGCCCGCACTTTTCCATGCATGACTTATGGATGTTTGTAAGACTATTCTATGAGCATCTATATTTCATGTTTGTTTCACATGTGATAATATAATTGAACTATTTCGGTTGTTTTAGTGCTTATCTTGTTTGGAATGTGTTGCAATGTTCATCACCATTGTCTCATCCTTGTGGACTACTCCATAGGATACTAGACAAACCTTTCCCCACTTATCGGTTATAATGATCGTCACACCCGTTGTGAATTATTCTGCTGGATGGTAGATGGGTATTTCCATGTTCTTTGGTTTTAATGACTATTGCATCCATTGTGGACTACTCTGCTAGATGTTGGACAGTTCTTCCTAGTTCGCGTGTGCCTCTTCCTGGGTGGTACTATTATCTCTCACTTAGAGGCTTACTTTTCTCCTCCCTTTTATAGTAAGAGAACCTAGACATAGTCACATTACACACTCACCAAGCACACTCACCTTTCTTTTCAAAGGTACCATTGCAACACTCTCTTGTGCTGAAAGCTAGGGACAAGGCAAATATCTAAGTATTTGGTAACTAGGGCATCATATCGGATGGGAATCCTACACCAAATTGTGTGAGGTCTAATTGGTACCTCATATCAGGGAGATCCCCTAAATTTTGGTGGATCCAAAACTATCAACAATTCTGGAGATAGAAGGAGGCCTGGCAGTAGTTTATGGTTGATTGTCCCATCGACCCCACTCATCCATTTTCTATTCAAGGAAGTAACATGCACTCCCTCTCCCCTACTGGCAATTCTGAATTTGGGAATTCCTCACCTCCTAGACTTGAACGTGAAATCCCATACCATCAAGTTTTCGCTCTCCGTCCCATCACCCGTCAATTTGAAAAATTTGTTGGACTAATTCGGGAGTGTACGCTCTTCCATATTCTCAAAATAAGAACAGGACTACCCCCACAGGAGTAGTATTTATTTCTGTTGAAGAAGCAATCATTTCCACTCTTGAAGAGATAGTAGAAGTTGTGGAGAAAGAAGAATGTCCTCCGATCTTTCAAGGAGAAGAAGAAGGCAACCCATTACTGTTATGAAACCAGCTCACCATCTTCTTTCACCAACAAAATCGATCTCATAGATCTCCCACTGAACAGGGTCTACCACAGGCCCGAGCGAAACCCCTCAGTGACAAAGGCGTCCCCTTGAAGCCAAAACTACTCTAATACCAAATGTAGGTTTTAACCCTGTACAGAAATTACCTACATACAAATTCTAAAACACAAAAAATAAACAATGCGAGAGCATAACACATAAAACACATATACACAGATATTTCCCCCTGGATTCCAAAACTGGGACTACCAGCTTGATTTTTCATTATTCCTTTCAATGTTATAATACATATTTATACATGTCGAAGCATCCATTACCATGGACCGAAAAATCATCGCGTCCAAAACCATGGACTGAAAACCATCACATCCAAAAAACATGTGCGAAAAATCATGCACAAAACCATAGGTGGGTCTGCCCATCCTAACATAGGGTCCAAAACCAAAATTTTCCAGGGCGCTACCCTGGACCCCATAAAGTGGGGTTACGGGTACCCCTCAAACCCCTTGTGACCTCCCCCCGCTACACAATCAGCACAACGAAGGGGGGTCTCTGCTCCCCCTCTAACCCCCTGTGACCTCCCCCTGCTACACAATCGGCACAACGAAGGGGGGTCTCCGCTCCCCCTCTAACCCCCCCCTCCCCCCCGTTAACTACGTGGGCTAGTCATGGAAAGAATATAACACAACCCAACAATCATTTCCCTTGTCCTTTCATTTTATACACCAGACTTCAACGCACACCTTTGGCTAAGCTTCCTTTCCTATTTTCAAGCTCTGAAACTCCATGTGAAGACTTTCCAACTACGACTGAATCTGTTGTACTCCAACATTTGTATCTTATACTAGTGAGGCTTCCAACCTCATAACGATCTCCATAGCCTCTGCTTGCGTTCCTATCTTTTGCTATCATAATGGTAATCTTAGATGAGGTAACAATGAAGCAATGTACCAGTCTTTGTGTTGATCATCCATGATGTTCATATTAACCTATCGGATCAAGAATTTTATCCTCTGATCAAAATCCCTGATGAATCATTTACCCTTTGTTGTATCTCCTTAAACTCTATTATAGACTACGCCTGAGACTTAGGCTTCTTAAACTCGTTCTTCAACTCTTACTCAGTCTCTGTCAACATCGCGCTAGGTTTGTCTTGACAAAACTTGATATACCAAGTCAGCGCCCTATCCAGCACGTTGTGACCATTTGCACTTTCTTTAGGTTATCATCAGCGACCTGTTGTGTTGCCCACACAATATTTGCAACAAACCAGAATTGCTCAGGGTCTTCGCTCCCTACCCCTTTAAAGGTTGGCATCTTCATTGTGTGTTCCCTATTGAATGGTTGAGGTGGAGGTGGAGGTGGAGTGGATGGATGACTTATCAACTACAGTGCACTTCGTGGTGTATTCAGAATAGTCCCTTCGTTGTTGCTTGAAGAGGATCCCAATAGCAGACTATATTCAGAGCCCGATTCTCCGTTCCTTCTGAAAGGCTTTCTGCTTCACGTAGTCCCAAACATTAAGGTAATGGCATAACCTGTTTTCCACACAACAACATCTTAATCCAAGTTTTTAGAGATTTTAAGTACTTACCTTGTGGTCCTTTGAAGATCCTTCACTCTACTTCGCTATATTTGATGGTTGTATCAATCACGAGCTCAATGATGAACCCTCCTACGATACAATTAATCTAATGATCAACAGCTCGCACGATGTTATTTTATGACTCTTCCAAGTGCTTCACCAGCTCTGGAGTCCACATAATAGGACCATCAAACCTCCACATACCCTAACATTCTACCAATCTAGACAATCGATCGCGCAATTCGCAAGGGAAGAAATAGAAAAAGGCTTTGGTTTCATCTGTGTACAGGTATCTATTCAACCATTGTTCCTTGGATAACCACAGGTTTCTGTTCTCCTAATATGCAAATGTATGTATCTTCTGATCGAGCCACTTCCCAATTTCTTTCTTAGTAGGGAACCACTTATTCAACACAACACATTCCTCATATAGATCCTGGTCCTGACAACATAACCATTTGTTGGCGTAATGGGGCCTAAGCCAGGTTTAGCTTTAATTATGCTAACCAACAAAAGCATAATTGTTGTCCCTTTTCGCAACAACCTGCATAACGCAGGCTGTAGTCTCACCTGAAACAGTATTGGGGGATGCTAGAACCAGGTTTCTGCATCCAGAGGCCTCTGTGATGCTTTCTTGAAGTTCTTACAGCTTAGATCTGCTTTTGCGCAAATCTAATCCTTTCGATAGACAACTACTGCAACACTATCTAAACAACCTTCAAATCTTCACAAAGGTACTTAATTTTATTTATCATGCATAAATATTATAGATCTACCAATTCCATGTAGTAAATAAGCATTAATTCATATTAAATATATTACAAAGAAAAGATATATAAACTTAGCATAAGTAAAGAAACGAACACAGATGCATCATTTTGGGCCCAAAAAAGTCTTTATTACGTATAAGCATTCAATACATACTCTTTATCCCTGCGCATTCAGCTGCAGGGGCCCGCGCACTCAGCTTGTAGACTTACCAAGGTCTCTACGCACTTAGCTGCAAGAGCCTTCCCCTTCTACCTAAGTACAGGATATAGACCTTTCCCGCCTTATCACCTTGCCATTACATTGATTCTTTTCTACTTGATTGATCCTTAGACTCGCTATGACTCATCTATTTATAGCATCTTCTTTACAATACCATAGTTCGCAAAACATGCGCGGATCTCAAAACAACTCTATCACCTACCAACCTAAGGGATTAAAGCCCTTTTGACTTCTGCTAGCTTTGCACTCCGCTTTTCCACATTTTGCGGAGACTTTAAATTCGTTACAAAAGATAATACAAAATTGACTCAAAACTTAACAAAATTGACCCCATGGACCCCATCCCAACATCGACATACACATATTTCTCCCTCGATGACAAAAGTAGTTAAGGGTGCCACTTCAAGAGGAATAAAAATATTTCATGAGTATGAAATTTTGGCTATAATAAGAAGTAGGTATTTTTGGTTAATTATGGAAATTCAACTTCTAAATTATAGATTGTTCCTATGGAACCACCTTCATGGTGGTGGATTAGAGTATCGAAGAAGAAAGTGAAAAAGAAGGGGTTGAGGATTTTTTCCATCTTTAGACATCTTTTAAGATTCTCTTTTGTTTATGTTTTTTCTTAAAATTTTATCTTACTTGTGTGATTATTCTTATGTCATATTTTTATTTGTTGAATGGATAATCTTCCCAAAACTTATGAAAGGCTATTCGAGCATTTGCACACTATGTATTCTTTTATTTCTTATGAATAATTTGTTTTATTTCCCCTAGGGATAAAAATGTCACCAAAAGATACACGAGAAATTTGACCCCTAATAATCAAAGCTAGGATTTGAAATGTATTTTTATACGCCTTTGTTTGAGTAAATATCATCAATACATGGTTGTCTAAGTGAAGCTCAATGATCAACATGAATTTTTGTTGTAGCAGCTACAACGCCCTCCAAAATTTTGGCTTGCACTTCAATTTCAGAGCCTTCCTTGGTCTTTCCCTTTACGATTGCAAACACTTGAGCTCATTTGATGGGATTTCTAAGAGTCTTTTCACTCCTTTTTCTTGTTTGATTAATTGTCGTCTTCTAGCGTGTTTAATTTTCTTACCATGCCTGCGGTCCTTTCTGGTGATTTCGAAGGTTGATCTTTGTGTATTTGAGTTGTCCTAGCTATGAAAAAATCTAAGCATTATCACATAAGTGTCTCATGGTCGTCCAAAGTCCATATCAAGTGTCACACTTGTCACTTTTCGTTCTAAGACAAGTCTCACATAGGGTGATGCTTTGTCTTGTCGTTTTGGTGGTCCATGTTGTCGTGTCATTGAAGTATGCTAAGTGTGTGATCACAAGTTCAAGTCCTTCACAAGTTCACTTTCCTCTCACATTTATCCATTTCTCTGGAAAAACCTTTGGATTGGGAAACTCACTTTCACTAAACCCTAACTAAACTGTGCACTACACAATATCATCCCTCAGTGATGAAATCTTGCTTCTTGGAACTGAGTAGTCACTATCCCCTGGGCAGTTACATTGCACAATTTCAAAGCTGAGAAACTTGCCTTCATTCCCAAAACTGCGTAGTAATGTCTCCCATCCTGACCTAAAAAGTGCATTTCACAAGATCAATCATCAAGCTTCTTTCCTACCTGCTAGAACCTCACAATGCACAAAGGAAAAAGCCTGTGTTTCCTCTCAGAAATGTGCAGAAGTGTCTCCCCAGTGTCCTCCCTCAATCAGGACTCACTGATCTCAAGAACTTCGAAGACCTATTCTCCTAGGCCCCTCTGTTGCCCAATATTTCCTTGCCTCTAAAAAATGCATAGACCTTCCTCCCAGGGTCCCATTTTGCATCATCCACTGACTGTCTCAACTGCACAAACATGTCTCCCATTAGCTTCTGCACAATTTTTCCCGACAGTGAGGACTATGTTCAGGATTTCATCATCCAAGCCTGAGTTGTGCTCTACGCAATCTCAGTGACCAACCTCCCTCCCTATCACCTAGAAATGCATAATGTGCAGTTACTAGGCCCTCTTTCCCATCCTATCACCTGTCCTAGGCCCAGTCCATGGATAAAAATCCATCATCTTAGACTAGGGTTTTTTGGATTTGATGTCGTACCATCGTGAGTGAATTATAGGAACAAGTACACTATTAGATCATGGCGAGATGATGAAGAAGGAGAAGAATGAGTGAACATACTAAGAAGACTCACTCATAGTTAGACCAAAAAAATAATCTTATAAAAAACAAGAAAATGGAACACATGCATGAAACCACCTCAATACCGAAGATCATTGAAGACCCCGCATCATCAAGTTATGTGGAGGAGAAGAGAAAGCACATCCATTAACACATCTATCACTCAACAACAACAACGGATTTAAATTACCACCTTAGCAAGCTATTCCATGTTAGCAACGTCATGTCAAGTTGTGTCATGAATTGTCAAAGGCCACATCACTCTTATGAGCCATGTATATTGTAAATCAAATGTAATTTAAAGTGGAACTCCAATGGACACACATGAATATGAAGAGTCATGTCAGTTGAAAATTCATAGGAAGTTGAACAGTCATGAGGGTAGTCAAAAGGTCACAAGGTTCAAGCATCACCCCTTGGTTATATACCCCCTCACTGTATGAGCAAAGGAATTTTCACCTTGGCTCCTCCCACAAAGCATAGAGAGTTTCAATCATTTATTGGAGGAGCAAGGAGTGGCTCCAATGTCCCACTGTGGGGTATAGTGATGTATGATGTGAATATGTGTCTTGGAAAATTTTCTTAATACATAAGCCTTTTCAGGCCCGCACTTTTCCATGCATGACTTATGGATGTTTGTAAGACTATTCTATGAGCATCTATATTTCATGTTTGTTTCACATGTGCTAATATAATTGAACTATTTCGGTTGTTTTAGTGCTTATCTTGTTTGGAATGTGTTGTAATGTTCATCACCATTGTCTCATCCTTGTGGACTACTCCATAGGATACTAGACAAACCTTTCCCCACTTATCGGTTATAATGATCGTCACACCCGTTGTGAATTATTCTGTTGGATGGTAGACGGGTATTTCCATGTTCTTTGGTTTTAATGACTGTTGCATCCATTGTGGACTACTCTGCTAGATGTTGGACAGTTCTTCCTAGTTCGCGTGTGCCTCTTCCTGGGTGGTACTATTATCTCTCACTTAGAGGCTTACTTTTCTCCTCCCTTTTATAGTAAGAGAACCTAGACATAGTCACATTACACACTCACCAAGCACACTCACCTTTCTTTTCAAAGGTACCATTGCAACACTCTCTTGTGCTGAAAGCTAGGGACAAGGCAAATATCTAAGTATTTGGCAACTGGGGCATCATATCGGATGGGAATCTTACACCAAATTGTGTGAGGTCTAATTGGTACCTCATATCAGGGAGATCCCCTAAATGTTGGTGGATCCAAAACTATCAACAATTCTGGAGATAGAAGGAGGCCTGGCAGTAGTTTATGGTTGATTGTCCCATCGACCCCACTCATCCATTTTCTATTCAAGGAAGTAACATGCACTCCCTCTCCCCTACTGGCAATACTGAATTTGGGAATTCCTCAACTCCTAGACTTGAACGTGAAATCCCATACCATCAAGTTTGGGCTCTCCGTCCCATCACCCGTCAATTTGAGAAATTTGTTGGACTAATTCGGGAGTGTACGCTCTTCCATATTCTCAAAATAAGAACAAGACTACCCCCACAGGAGTAGTATTTATTTCTATTGAAGAAGCAATCGTTTCCACTCTTGAAGAGATAGCAGAAGTTGTGGAGAAAGAAGAATGTCCTCCGATCTTTCAAGGAGAAGAAGAAAGCAACCCATTACTGTTATGAAACCAGCTCACAAAAAGATAGAAAAGATAGATCAATGCCTTAGAAATAAGCCTCTTTGAGGGGGAAACCTCCTTTACATTACATAAATGAACAATTCTTGGATGATACAAATGACAAGTCCTCCTTTCTATATATAGGAGTCTAAGAGGTCATAATATAATCAGAGCTGGCATAACATTAATAATGTAAGGGCACAATAATAACAATAGTGGGCTTCTATGGGGAACAATAATAAAAATATGGGGACTACATGGGCACAACAATATAATAAGGGGGTTGTACTAATAACAATAAGGGATTACACTAGTAATATAGGGACCTAACAATTCCTCTCAGGTTCAAGTTCCGGCGGAGGAGGAGAAGACGAGGAGGAACCAACATATTAGAACAAGAAACATCAAACTCAAACTCAGAAGAGGAAGAAAATGAAGAGGAAAACATGGCAGTAAAAAATATGGATTGGATGACTCAAGGCCCATTGGCACTTTCGAGTGTCCTACACAAGATGCCAAGACATGTATATAATCTCTTAATGAAATATGACCCTAACAAGACAGTGAAGGCAGAAGATCACTCAGACACTTTCTACCCACATCTACAGACACTAGAGCTACGTTATGATGATGTTGCATGTAGACTATTTCCATGTACCTTGGATGGTAGAGCAGTTTTATGGTACCACAACCTTCCTCCAAACTCCATCCAAGATTAGAGGGTATTCAAGAGGATCTTTCTTGAGAAATTTGTTGAAGACAAGACCCTTGCCATGTTACTAAAGGAGTTGGGTAGTCTCAAGATGGAGCAAAAAGAAAACGGCAAAGATTTTAATAAGAGGTTCAATCGTATTTTGAGCAAGTTCTTGGATGACACTAAACCTCACAACTCCATCACTATCGACTACTACACTTATGCCTTACTGAACAATACTATGCAGTTCATTAAGCGAGCTGCGAAACCAACTTTAACAAGAAATCATTAAGAGGCTTTCATAGAGAAGGACCAACGTGCTATTGGAGTCATTGCTGATGATGAACCTCTGTGAGTAAGGCCAAGGAAAAAGAAACAAGTGATATTGAGAACCTTACTCATCTCATCAAGTCCCTCACCACCGAAGTGGCTGGACTTAAAAAGAGGAAAAGCAAGACTACCATGAGAAGTAGGAACCCCAGATACCCACAAAGGAAGAATGTATCTTCCAGCAACAACAGTAGCTAGCTGGCCAAATTTGCGCAGAGCTCCAACATGGTTCTGAAAATTGAGAAAATCACCATAGAGTCATACTTCACGTTCCATCATGAACATCATTTGGAAAAACATGCGCAGAATGGAACCATGGAATGAGTAGTATTGTTGTGCAGTTGTTTAACATAGCCATGGTTGATGAACGACTAGAACCTGATGAAGAAGAAGACATTGCTACAGCTAATGAAGCTCCAAGCACTTGGCATGTAGTAAACATGTATCAGTATTCTCTTCCATCCTAGAAGAACACCACCGACAAGGATCCTCCAAGTGATTGTCCAGCTCCGAAGCAAAATAATTGATACAGCTGTAGAAGTCAAGGGGCCATTGCTTGGTTGATTCTAGTGCATCAGTCAATGTCATGCCACTCTCTGTGGCCAAGGCTCAGTGGAGCAAGACAAAGGCACAAGTCATTCAACTGGACAAAACTTGTGTGCCAACAATTGATGAACTTGGGGATGTGATCATCTGACTATCATCTGATGAAAAAGTTCATCAATGCATCAATATTGTAATTGTGGACACCTCGGAAGCATACGAGGTATTACTCAGCAAAGGCTGGTAAAGAAAGTTGCAAGGATACTTTGCCACTGATTGGTCGCACTTATGGCTTCTGTATAAGGGAAGGAACAACCAGACCTGAGTGTTTTTAGAGAGATACATGAAGCACAATGTAACTCCCTTGAATGGACAGAACAAGCCATTGGATTTCACAGAACGTGTTTTTGGAAATTGTTTTCTAGAGACACAGTTGGGGTGTTATCTTGCAGATCCATCCCCTGTCCCACTAGGCACATAGTTTGACCTCCTTCCATGTCCAACTAGAGGAAATGAAACTTGTACAGTAAGTAGTAGTAGTACTACTACTAGTGCGGTAAGCGGTCCCTGTACAGATGATATGTGGACCACCTACTTTGACGGATCCACAACACAGGAGGGCTCTAGAGATGGTTGTGTTTTAATAGACCCGTTGTAGAGAAAACATTTAATCTCTATTCTCTTGGAATTTGAGTGCACTAACAACTCCATAGAGTATGAAACACTCGTCTTGGGCTTACAGAAAACCATTGACCTCAAGGTCATTGTCTTGAAAGTGGTAGGTGACTCCAATATCATGGTGTGTCAGGTAGGTAACATTATACAATGTGTGTCACCACATCTTAAGAGTTATCAACAAGAGGTATGGTGACTCATTTCTCATTTCCAAGCTTTCAATATTATTTCAGTGCCAAGAATGCGTAATGCAACTACAGTTGCCTTGGCAAACCTAGCTACTAGGATGTTACCGTTAAGGGGCAATTTTACTATTGAAATTGTGTATAAACCATTTTTCCTAGACAACATCACTAACTTACGTGTTTTTTATGATGATCAACAGATACTGCATTTCATGGATAATGTTGATGTATTCGAAGACATAGCGATAGACGAGGACAAGCATGAACAGTCTCTACAGGAAGAAGTTGGTACGAGAAAAGGAAACCTCATCCCCAAGGATGTGGTATCACTGGAAAATATATATGACATGTAGAACCAATTTCAGGGACTTATGAAATCAAGGACCCATAACTCTACATTGTCACATGAGCAGATCAATACGGGGACAAAAGAAGATCTGAAGTATATCGGTACTTGTTGTACGCCACAAGAGCGGCAAGCTTTTATCCCCCTCTTCAAGCAATACATTGATGTCTTCACATGGACGTATGATGATATTAATACACATGACATGCAAATAATCCAACATGTGATACTGATCAAAGAAGGGGCCAAGCCTTTTAAACATAAACTAAGGAAAGTTCATCCAACACTTGAGCCCCTCAGATAGAAAGAATTGACGAAGTTGTTGGATGCTCGAACCATTTACAAAGTGCGACATTCAACATTGGTGTCTAACTTAGTCCCTATAAGGAAGAAGTCTAGGGAAATTCTCCTGTCTAGATTTTTGCAACCTCAATCGCGCCTCGGACAAAGACAATTACCCAGTGTCATCCATGGATCAGTTATTGCAGACATTATATGGGGCAGAGATGTTCTCTTTGCTAGACGGTTTTTTAGGTTGCAACCAGGTTCTGGTAGCAGAACCTGACAAAATTAAGACTACATTCTGTACCAAGTGGGGTATGTTCACATTTCGCCGAATGTCATTGGGGTTGGTTAATGCAGGTGTAACATTTCATCATGCAATGGACATCTCTTTTTGTGGGCTTATCATAAAGAATGTAGTGGTCTACCTTGATGACGTAATAGTGTTCTCAAGGCAACGATCATACCACTTGCACTACCTCAAGAAATTCTTTGAGCGATGCCAGAAATACGGGATATCCTTGTCCCAAGAAGAGAAACTTCACAATGTTCGAGGGTAACCTGCTTGGACATATTATTGCTAAAAGTGGGATCAAGGTAGATCTGGATAGGGTTCGAACTATCACGTAGATTCCCCACCCAATGAACAAGAAATCCTTGTAGTCTTTCTTGGGGAAGATCAACTTCCTTAGAAATTTCATCCCTGATTATGTTAAGATTGTCAAGCCTATATAGGAGATGATCAAGAAGGACGCAATCTATAGTTGGGTCAAAAGGGAAAAGGATTCGTTCGCCTGTATAAATCAAGCAATAGCAGAATCACCAACGTTGTTAAACCCAGACTTTAACAAATACTTCTTTCTCTACACTTTCGCTTATGATACTTCTCTCACTGTTGTGCTCACTCAGAAGGATGAGTTGAATAACGAGTGACCCATCTCCTTCACGAGAGCGATCTTACAAGGACTAGAGCTTAACTATCCTACTGTGAACAAATAATCTTATGTAGTGTATAAGGCGGTGAAGCACTTCAGACCCTACTTGTTGAAAAACCATTGTATTATCTTTGTTCCACACTCAGCAGTCAGATCACTGCTAGTTCAACAAAATCTGGGTGATAGAAGGGCGAACAAGGTGATTGGATTATAGGAGTATGATCTTCATATCAAACCAGTTCACACCATCAAGGGTCATGGTCTTTGTAAGTTAGTAGCAGAAGTGGTCAATACACAAGAGGGAGAAAAAATAGCTCGCAGACTGGGAGCAAGAAATATAAATGTACAATGTTGAGCGAGCCTCTCCCACTTCAAATTAAAACTCTTGGTACACAGATGTGCATCGGTACCTTAAGCATGGCACCGTTCCCTCTCATTTATATTTGCGGAAGAAGAGGGAACTCTGAATTAAAGCACTATCATACCAACTGGTGCATGGGGTGCTATACATAAAGCACCATAATGGGATTTTTCTCAAGTGCTCGGAGGCACAGGATTTAGATAAGGTCTTAAGTGATCTCCATGAAGGACCAACCGGGGGACACTTCATGGGTAACACCATAGCACACAAGGTCATGCCAGTCGGTTTCTATTGGCCTACATTATTCAAGGATGTTCATGCCTAAGCCCGCAAGTGTCCGCTCTGTCAAAGGTGTGTCGGCCAAAATCAGAAGTCAGCAGCCCCGCTACAGCCTGTTGCAATGGAAGAACCATTCCAATAGTGGGGCTTGGATATCATTGGGGAAATTTTCCCTCATTCATCAAAGCAACACCACTATATATTGGTTTCCACAAATTATTTCACATGGTGCATAGAGGAAGTTCCGCTGAAACAAGTGAATAATCAAGAAGTCATCATCTTTCTGCAGCAGAATATCATTTCCATGTTTGGTGTTCCTATGTCACTTGTTTTTAATAGTGCAATGTAATTTTCTTCATTAAAGCTTTATGACTTTGCATTGGAAAATTGTATTGTCTTGAAACATTCAGCTAATTATTATCCACATGGGAATGGCCTTTTCAAATCCACAAATAAGAACCTCATTCGCATCATCAAAAATACCATATTCTCTTAGTAGCGAAACTAGAGCTCCGCTTTGTGGAATGCTTTATGGGATGACCAGTCACACCTAATACTTCTTTGAATACTTCCCCCTACTTCCTGGTGTATGGAAAGGAAGCCATCCTCCCGCCAAATATCTACTTGCTTGCCTTCTAATTGTCCCAAGAATCCCAGGGCAGGCCTTATCTCTTAAATGAATGTAGGATGGACACTTTCCACAAGTTACAAGAAGAAAGGCTAAAAGAAAAAGAAATATTCACTCCATCGGAACCGTATCAAGAGATGGTTTGACAGAAAGTCTGTAGGGAATACTAAATTCAGTGTGGGTGACTTAGTCTTGAAGTGGGACAAAGCCCATGAAGACAAAGGAAAGCACACTAAAATTCAATCTTTGTGGATTGGTCCATACACATTCCATGAAAAGCTTGGCCAATACACATATCACCTTCAATCACTTGACGGGAATATTGACTCTCTCCCTATCAATGGACAAGACTTAAAATATTACTTTCAATGAAGATTTGGGGCTGCACCCCGCACTATGTACATAGTCTTTTGTTGTTTTCTTTCTTGTTTTATTTGGTTTTTTTTTGTTTTAGTTATGTAAATAAGTGTTGAGCCTTACTGCATTGTGGCTTCCAAGTGTGTTTGTGGCCGAAGTTTAAGGAATCTTGTAACACTGCATCCCTTGGTCAGTCATGTGTCTTCCTTCTTCATATTGGTTATAACTTTTGGCCGATGAAGTTCTGAAAGAAAATATGATCCATCTGTCAGGAAAATTTTGGCCCAACCATGAACATGTGTCCAGCCTGGGAATCTCATGCCTATACTCGTTTTTCTACTTTGGTGTTTTCAAGCTTATCCAACTAGTAGAAATATAGAAGGGGAAAATCTAAACAATCAAACCTAAATTAGAGGTCTTTATATGGTTCTCTGAAGGAACAACCTCTCCCACTCTCAATAAGTCAAGATCCCTCTTCCGCCCCAAAATAAATAAGTGTCGATGCACAATTCTCTTTAAATAAATAAATAAAGGTGAAAGAAGAGAAAGGCTTCCTATGCAAAGAGGTGAAGTAGGCAACTTCATCGGGGTAAGGCTTGCTGACAGTGGAGCAATTCTTTTGTTCCTACATGACTTCATCGGGGTATTACCTAGGCCTGCTAGCAGCGAAGCAACGCCAGAGATGAAAACTATACTCTGAAAATATTAAGCTTGCAAGTTAAACTACCCTTCCCAATTTGAAACACTATGAGCTAGTTGAATCTTATGTTGTGTTAAATTGAGAAGATACAAAGGAAACCATGTCTACCCATGGGGTAAGTAGGGAAGCCAAAGTAATTTGCACGATGAATCAATACTCCCTGAAGGACCAAGGCCCTGCAATGAAAATGAACCAAGACAGAGAAGCTAGTATTCAACTAGTGTGTCGCCAAGTGTTGTAGCGGCTACAACACCCTCCAAACTTTTTCCTTGCACTTAAATTTCAGAGCCTTCCTTGGTCTTTCCCTTTACGGTTGAAAACACTTGAGCTCATTTCATGATATCTCTAAGAGTCTTTTCACCCCTTTTGCTTGTTTGATCAATTATCATCTTTTGGCATATTTGATTGTGTTATCATGCTTCCGATCCTTTCTGGTGATTTTGAAGGTTGGTCTTTGTGTATTAGATTTGTCCTAGCTATGAAAACATATGTTGCACTCATACAAAAAGTTTTAAGCATTGCTACAAAAGTGTCGTCACAGTTGTCCAAATTCCATCTCAAGTGTTTCACATGCCGCTTTTCATTCTAAGACAAGTCTCATAGAGGGAAATGCTTTGTCTTGTAATTATGGTGGTCCATGTTGTCGTGTCGTCAAAGTATGCTAAGTGTGTGATCACAAGTTCAAGTCCTTCACAAGTTCATTTTCCTCCCACACGTAGCCATTTTTCCGAAAAAACCTTTCAACCAAGAAAATCACTTTCACCGGACCCCGATTGAACTATGCACTAGGTTGTCTCAACCCTAAATGATGCAACTTTACTGCCTAGAACTATGCAATGCGCAGTTACTGTCCCTAGGGCAGTTGCACTATGCAATTTTAGAGCTAAGAAGTTTGCCTTCATCCCCAAAATTGCGCAGTAACTTCTCCCAGCCTGACCTAAATTGCACATTTCACAAGATCAGTCATCAAGCTTCTTCCCTACCTATTGGAACCCCACAATGCGTAGAGGAAAAAGCCTGCCTTGCCTCCCAGAAATGCGTATAAATGTCTCCCAAGTGTTCTCCCTCATTCAGGACTCATTGATCTCAAGAACTGTGCAAATCTATCCTCCCAGGCCCCTCTGCTACCCAATCCGACCTTGCCTCTGAAAAATGCGTAGACCTACCTCCCAAGGTCCCATATTTCATTAGCCATTGATTGTCTCAATGGTGCAATATTGTCTCCCAATGGCTTCTATGTAATTTTTCCCAGCAGTGAGGAGTGTGCTCAGAAGTTCCTTAGCCAAGCTTGAATCGGACTTTGCACAGTCTTAATGAGAAAACTCACTTGCTATCACCTAGAACTGTGCAATGCACAGTTATTGGGCCCTCTTTCCCAGCCTGTCACTTGTCCCAAGCCCATTCCAAGATTTTTGGATTTTATGCTGTCCCCTCATGAGTAAATTGGACAAGCAAGTACACTGTTAGATCATGGAAATATTATGAGGAAGGAGAAGAAGGAGCGAACATGCTAAGAAGAATCACTCATAGTTGGATATACAAAGAATGTTTTCAAGAACAAGCAAAGGGAACACATGCATGCAACCACCTCAAGACCGAAGATAATTGAAGACCTTGCAACATCAAGCTATGCGGAGGAGAAGAGAAAACACATCCAAGAACACATATATCACACATCATCAAGAGCTGCTTGACATTGCCACCTCAGCAAGCTAGTCCATGTTAGCAACATCATGTCAAGTTGTGTAATGATTTTCAAAGGCCCCACTCTATTATGAGCCATGTATATTGTAAATAAAATGTAACGTAAAGTGGAATCCCAATGGACACACATGAATATGAAGAGTCATGTCAGTTGAAAAGTCATAGGAAGTTGAACATTCATGAGGGTAGTCAAAGGGTCAAGCATCACCCCTTGGTTATATATACCCCCTCATTGTATGATCAAAAGAGTTTTCACCTTGACTCCTCCCGTAAAGCATAGAGAGTTTCAGTTAGTTCTTTGAAGAGCAAGGAGTGGCTCCAATGTCCCACTACTGGGGCTAGTGATGTATGATGTGAATATGTGTCTTGGAACTTTTTCTTAATACATAAGCATTTTTATGCTAACACTTTTCCATGCATGACTTATGGATGTTTCTAAGACTAGTCTGTGCACATTTATAATTCATGTTTGTTTCACATGTACTATGACATTTGAACTATTTCAGTTGTTTTAGTGCTTATCTTGTTGGGAATGTGTTGTAATGTTTGCTATCACCAAAAAATGATCACATCAATATTTCTAACTAGGTGGATTGAAATACACCATGTGGAAAATAATTTAGTAAACCACTTTTATTAAATTATTTTCTGATTTACATAAAAAAACCCATGAGAATAATTAGATAAATCATTATTTATTTAATTTTCTCTAGGAATTATTATTAAATCATTACTTAATAATTAGCCCTTGTCACATTTTACTAAATCCCTTAGGAATATTTAAATAAATCATTATTTATTTGAATTTCCTTATTTTTGTTATTATAATAATTATTAAATCACTATTTAATAATTAATTTGATTTCACACCTTTCTTATTTCTCGTGAAATATTTAATAAATCATTTTATTTATTAATTATTTCTAAATAAAGGAATTTAACTATTTTAAATCGGTTTTCCCTCTCCAATAAATATAATAAAGTATTCCAAGTAGTTAGATCTAAATTTGGGCAATAATATTTTATTATTCTCCATTTTCAAGATCAACTCCATACGTTTCTATATAAAGATGGTTTTTCATTCATTCCTCACCATGTTCATTATCATCGTCAACATTATCATCGTTTTCTTGAGCTCCCATTTGAGTTCTTCACTTTGTTTGGGTTTTTCACATGCCTGAGAGAGGGAACTCTATTTCTAAAACATCAAGGATATCAAAGGACCCATCCCATGGAGGGGGACTTATAGACCAATTTGCAGATCTCCTTCACCAGGTGTTATCAATAAAGATTTATTCATTTAAAATTATCTTTCCGATTGGGTTATTATTCTGGGTGCATTATTTTGTTGTTATTTGTTTTATATCTTGTTTTATTTTACTGAAGATTTTCCATTTATATTGAAGATCTAGAATAAAAACAACCATCAAATCATTGTTAGGGTCACCTGTCACCTAGTGACTTAAGTAAGGATTTTTGGTACACCTTCTAGGAATTTTCGCACTAACAACTGATTACACTTACTACTACTTATATAATTTAATAGTCAAGATATTTTATTAGTGGCAATATCCTTCAGCAGATAATCATTATGAAGGGCATGCACTTTATTGATATTTAACATTGTATTTTAGATAAGCACTATATTCCTTTTCGATTTTTTTTTTTACTACAACAAGATTCTTTACTAAAAGAACCAAGCATTTCTCCTCCCTGTGATTACAAGGATGAATCTTAATCATTGAACCTTATCATTATATGAAAAACCATTACAATTTTGCCTCTTAGTCCCATTTATTTCTTCCCATGTTTCCCTTTCCTTTAACAACATGCCACCTACTCTTTCACAACTACTTACATTATGTATAGCTAAATATTTTGAGTTCTAACTAGCTTTGTGAGTCTCCCTGTGATGTTACCAATGTTGACGATGGTCAACACTAATCTAACTCACAGGCCATTATGAATGTCTAAAAATAAACACTCCCATAACAAATACCATTTATTATACTCAATCTCAAATAAAATTCCTAATAGGTGGGACCCATCTGAAGACAAAATCCTTGGCCATGAGTTATCAGAACGTTGAAAAAGTTCGATTAATCTTCACTACACAAATTACATGTTCTAGATTATAGATCACATGAATATCAAGATGAATGGACTGATTATGGAATGCCAACACAAAGGTTTCAAACAACATCTATTATGTTCGTGCACATGTTACATGCCATTGTGTGATGATGAGAAGGGTTAGTGGCATGATGTCTTCCTTTTTATATCAAAGACATATCGATTAATATTAAAGGTTTGTTTCTCATTATATATATATGGTACTTTGGGTGCCATCCTACTGGACATACATATTTGTTTGCGATAGTTTGATATGGGTAAATTAAAAGAAAATATGATGAGTTCAAGAAATATACATGTGAAAATTTGGTTGAAACATATAATAATGTGATTGCAATGTTAAATATCTAATATGTATAATGTTATCCTCATATGATCCTTTATATAAAGTTTTAACGTCAAGTATCCATAAAGCAGGTTGTAGTGGTGAATGTTGTAGTCACACCAAAAAAATAATGTGACATGATTTGAGGTTGGCCGTAATGCGGTGATGTCAGTGTGATTCAATATGGTTGATATCTATAAAGAATTTTTGTTTTTTTCAAATTCACCTCAGTAGTTGTGTTTGTGGTGTGATAAATTCACCGAGCAATTCTACCTACATGGGCATTTTCCCATTGTTGTTATTGGTATGGCCCTTGATCAACTATTTTGACTCATCTTTTAGATAATATGTGCCTCTGCATCAATTTTCCATGTCAATTTTCATTCGTTTGATAACAGACCTTGTATGTCTCCAAAAATTGGGCCTATTAACACACCAACGTGCTCACTACACCTGCATTTATTTCCACCACCTCGAGCCTTGCACTTTTCTCTTGGACATTCCAAACCCTCTAAGGGATTTCATTTGTTTACTAATTCGAATTGTGACTACTCTACAAGAAATTGTTGATATAAAGTTATTTCTTCTCTGTGTTTTGGAGCCACAAACCAAAACTTGGCATAATTGTTGGAATTTTTGTGTCTTTCACAATCTTCTACTTACCAGATATGCTTGCAAGGAATGTTTCCATTGACAATGATGAAGTGTTCTACGTTCATCCTATTTGTAACTCGTTTGCCTACTGTGGTTTCTTATGTGGTGCCAATATATTTGTTTTAAGTTTAATTGCAATGATGTTTCTTTGTTTTATCTAACTTTTTAAAAGATACCCTTTACTATCTTTTTAGTTAAGAGAGTCAAGTTTTTATACTTTACCAGTTAAATTGCACACTAGAGGCTTGTAGCCCTCGAGGATTCATCCTTCATTAAATAATGCCATGCATTGAAGTGTGTTCCCTATGAAAAAAACTCACAAGCCAACTATTTTGACATCTCCTAAATTCTATTTATCACAAAGAAGATGTTATCACAGGTTATAAGTTACATTAAATGAAGTTGTATGATGAATAATTTTTGACCCCTTAATTCTATTAAAGGTGATTATTTTCGGTTTATTATTACCATTTGTGATTAGTAAACCCTAATTTGAGTTAGTTTCTCCTTTTTATTTCCATGTGGGCCATTAAGATTATAATAACTTGGGAAAAAAATGGTCAATTGTTCAGAGAGTATCATTTCTGTTGTTCCACAAAGTCATTACGTGTTATGTTATGGTTCATTTTGAAACTATTTTAAATTTGTTGAAACCTTCTCATATTAATTTAGTTGTATGTGTATATAGGGTTTCATGTTTTGGATTCACCACCGCGTGTCTTATATATTCATTTTATTTCACAAAGGTCTCTTATCAAAGCATTATGCATTATTCTCCTTTTACTCTGTCCCTTTGAATTATTTTTAATATCTCCAACATGTTGTTACACATCATTTTGTCACATTAGGAAATGACCATTGGTTTGGATCTTTTGTTGTCCATCAAAGTGTTCCAAAGCATCCCCTTGGAAGGTTAGAACTTAAGAATCCCAAAGAGAACGAAATTCCTTGATATCAAGGCTCAAAAACTTATTTTTGTCTTCCTGCACAATTAACTAGTCCAGTTTTGCACATACACAGAAGAGAATATTAGAAATTGTGCACAAGTACACTATATCTGACATTATGGCTTGCGCACATGACTTGATGTAAGTAAAAATAAAAATTAAAGTCTAGAAGCTTTGTTAGTCGAATCTTTCCCAACTAACAACTTCAAATGGATGCCTACTCAAGCCTAGTCCTTCCCATCATGGAGCTACTTCCCTCTCTTTGTGGAACCCCTATCCCACCATTTATGGATCTCATCCCTTAGGAAATGGATCCCAAAATGCCTACTCTTGGCCTATAAATCAAACACAGGCTAAAGTATTGAGGAGTACTATTGAAGGTAGGTTTATGCTACATAAATAAGGCCAAGAGGATTTTTATCCAAGGAGAGGGTTGGAGATTGTGGGAAGAGGCTTGTAGCATCAAGGCTTTGAGGTTGTAAGTTTGTTCTCCATTTTATTTAATAAAAATAAGCTTTTATTTCCTAATTATCTCTTTTCTGATATCATTTGTGGGATTCTTTGATCACTCACATAGGTTATGATTGGTTATTGATTCAATTTATAACATTTTTTGAGTTAAGTAGTTCATTTATCTTTCATTCTATACACTAAATTCTTTGATCCTTTGTGTGTTTCTATATATGTATATCTCCTTTGGACCATCATGGAGAAATTGTGGGAAGTGTTGGAATGGTATCTAAAGCATCAAGAGGAAGTGAATAGTTGAAGGTACTAAAAGAGACTTCAACACGAATTTTGATAAAACAATAAGTGATCTCTCTCATATTCTTTTTTTCAATCAATTGTAAGATAAGGAAAAGTAGCATTTCTTTTCTTGTTTCTTACCAAATTTCTTTGAAATCTAGGGAGATCCATCTTGTCTACAAGAGGAATTAGCCTGCCTAACACATACATTTTAAAGTATTTCTATACCAAGTCTATTAGGTTGTGTTAATTTCCTAAAGTTACTTGGTCAGTGTAAATGTCTATGTAGAAAAATCATGTTCACACATTATTGAAATGTATTAGTCATATATGAAACTACATGATTGTTACTAATTATATTGATGGATTTTCCCTTTCCATGTTTATTTTGTATCCATAATCTAGTGTTTTAAAACTCAAAATGCTTTATTTGGTTAATGAAAAGTTCGTATTCTTCAATATCTGCAAGTAATATATTATATATAATTATATATATAGTATATATATATTATATATATATATTTATATTGCAAACATGGGCTTTTTTAGCTATAAATAGTGGAAGAGCAACGCGATAGAGAGAATGAACAAGAATTCATCATTTATGTAGAAAAACAGCAACTTATGAGAAATGTACATGGCTTAAGGGATTTTTCATAGATGAATTTGAATATATTAGATTATTTTTAATTTATGTAGAAAAAAGCACTTATGAGATGTACATGGCTTTAGGGATTTTTCATGATGAAATTTTGATATATTAGGATTATTTTATATGTGATTTTCCATGATTATACATTTATTATAACATGTTTGTTATTATGTACTTAATTTTGGATTAGAAAATGAGCCAAGAAAATAAGTCTGCATTTTAGATTTATTTATGCATTGAAATAAAAATGAAGAGGCCTAATTGAATGGAAACGAGGGTATGCTAGGTCCCTATAGTACTAGTGTATTCCCCTTATTGTTATTGTTAGTTTAGCCCTCTATTATTATTTTTGTTCCCATGCATCCCCCATGTTGTATATTATTGTGCCCCATAGAAGCCCATTATTGTTATTGTTGTGCCCTTACATTATTATTGTTATGTAGGCTTTGATTATATTATGAGGGTATATATACCAAGGAGGTCTTATCATTTGTGTAATCCAAAAATTGTTCATTTATGTAAATTAAATGAAGTTTCCCCCTCAAGGAGGGTAATTTTTAAGTCATTGATCTATCTTCTCTTTTGTTTTGTGAGCTCATTACATAACATTTTAAAATAGAGCATTGGATTATATGGTTTTGCTTCTTCAAACAGGTCATATTAGAATTTTCACTATAATGTTTCTTCTATGAGGGTTCACGAGCTAAAATTTCAACCACGTGGAGCCTAAATATTGGTGAAATTTGTGTACAAATTCTAGATCTTATTTTACTATATTTTCGAAGATATGATATAAGGAAGTTAGGATTTTTGTAGGCTCTAGAGTTCCATCTCAAAGAGGTGACCTGTGAAAAATTTTCATAACTTTCACTTTGAGCATTAGATTGGAATTTCTTAAAAATTTACTGAAATTGCATGGGCTGTAGTTTTTAGGGTATAATTTACAGGGTCTAAGTTCAAAACAATGACACATGATACTCCATACAAGTTTTCTCTACTAAACCAATCTATAATCATGCCATCATGGTATATTGGGCATAACTCTTTCTTGAATAATCCAATCTTAGTGTGACTTATGGGTTTGGAAAGAAGACTAAAATGGATACCATAATATGAAATTTCAGATCTTGTAGCTCTAAAATTACAAAGGTACAACAGTTTCAATATCATGCTCCTAAAAAGCAAGAAAAAGGTGTGTATTTTTTAAAATTATGCATAATGTTTGTTCAAAAAACAGGTTTGAACGTATTCAAAGAGCATAGTGAAGCATAGATATCATTGTTTTATTCCAAAATTATTCGAAACAAAAAATAGACACACCTATTAAGAAACTATAAATTTCTTCTATCGCGCACGAAGAAGAGGAATAAATGCAACATGATATATCAAATTTATGAGATCAAGTGTAAAAAAATTTGCTCTCGCAAAAAGTAACAAAAATGAATTGGAACCATAATGATATTAAGATATATTCTATAAAAAAGGACATGGGAGTTTTGAATGATTGTTTAAAAGTAGACATGGAAGAAATGGTGTATGTCAAGATAGAGGGGTTGAAGGAAGGTCTGGAAAAGTTGCTATAAGAAAGGCTTCCAATGGTGACAAGGTAATTCCTGAAAATCATGATTAGGAAAAAAGGAATATGAATCGTGATTTTAAATACTTTTATGTTAGGTTTAAGAACCACTACATTCTAAAGATCGATCTGGAAGTTTGACAGCAAGGATCCAGTAATATGGATACTAGAGATGGAGAAATATTTTGATCTCCAAGATGTGAGACACACAAAAAAGGTACACATTGCATCTTTATATTTAGATCCCAATCAGTTTGTATGGAATCGATGGATTTTTTTATCCTAAACCACTTTTCACTTGGTTAATTTTTATGAAGGAAATGATGGAAGATTATGAAGATACAAAGAGCAACACCTTCTTTAGCCAGTTGATAAATCTCAAAAGAAGGGGTTCAATGGCAGAGAAAATTGAGGAATTCCAAAAATTTAACATTATGGTAACTGATATTCTATAGGAGCATAAAATTGATGTCTTCATAAAGATTTTGAAGGATAACATCCAACATGAGGTTCTCCTTTGGGAACCTGATTTATTGGAGAAGACATTCTTGGTGGCAAGAAAAGTTGAAATAAAAATTATAGAAACGTGGAAGTCTACCACTTGTTGGTGCACTAAGATGTCTTTTTACAGGCAATCTTGATTCCTCATTAATTGTCAACCCAAAGCAAGTATTTTTATTTCAAGAGTCTTAGCACGATATATGTAGTGAATTCAAAGGTTAACTAATAATGAAATAAATTGGAATCATTGCAATAGTTAATGACTATCTCCTTTAAATCCAATCCAAACCAGTCTGAAAGAAATAACTCTGAAAGGAATTCATAACACACTTTTCAATTCTACCTAACCTATTATGAAAGAAAATGAATCTGAATCAAACTTGGCAATCTCAAATGGAATTGAAACTAACTCACTTAATCATGAAAGAAAACTATAAGAATTGAATAATAAATAGTAAATGAATAGAAAATGTTAATTAAACAAGAAGTTATAAATGAACAAAAAGCAATAAATGAGCAAAAAATAACCATGTAATCATCCTACGAAACTCAATCAATTATGTCTCTGAGATCTATGATAACATTACTTGGAATGAACAACGATCTAATCATAACCAATTTAATCAAGAGCATCACACATATCTAACGTACAACTAATTTTGAATGTTAAATAAACAACAAATATGAATCAAAATAATCAATCCTCACGACAATCAAAATGATATTAATTTAACAACAACAAACAGTAAAGAATAGATAGAAAGAATTATAACACGAGTAAAGCAAAATATCTTCTCTTGACTAGGCCCAAAGTCTCTAGAAGTCCCCTCTATTAAATACTCAGAAGATGATTATAAACTAAATGCAGTCTTCTTCATTAAAACAGGTAACAAAGTTACAACATCACCAAGATGAAAGTATTATATGTCAAAAAGAATAGTTACAAACTGTGAATTTATGAACTAGCTATGCAGTTTGTCTTTCAGCCTTATATATAACATTTAGAAAAACAAATAGATAAAAGTGAATCCTCAAGATCAGGGGATCTTGGGGATTTTTCAATACTCGATTTGATTATGTCATAAAATAGCATTGGTCTGCCTAGTCTTCCATTGTCCTACTTTTCCTCTGACACTATCCTTTTCCTTTATGAGATGTTGTTGTTCTATCGATTGAACAACCATCGTCCAATTTACGTATTCTACACATAAAGATAGCAAAAGTAGATTTCCCCTGCTTAGATTCATCTAATTTGTTACTGATTACTTTTACCCAACTTCAACTGTGTTTCCTCTACTTTTATCCATAAAAAAAAGTTAGACGTGTGAAGATGAATGCTAAATAAAGTTATTTACAAGGAGAAAACATACCTTTTTCTCATCCTAACGCACTCCCTAGCTTACCTTATTGCATGTCCTCATGCAATTAAATGGTTTATGTGTAGCTAAGTTAGGGAATATGCGGGATATACCTCCTCCTTATAAAATATGAAACCGTTTTTCTTCTTAAGCACAGCGAAAGCCTAGTTCATCTCTTGACCTGTCAGGTCATAATCACAGTGGTACTTGTCTGGGGGATACCATATGATTGGGCTCCTATACCAACATCCTATGCATTTGGGCCCCATGGTTAATACCATGTTATCGTATTTATAGAAGCGTGAGGAGGCAACTTTAAAAGTCTATTATCCGAATGGTTCTCTGTTCATGACAATATTGCTGGAGACTTCCCACCTTTCTCTGGCTACAGACAAGGCTTCTTCCTTGGTCTCTCGGAAGTACTCCTTCCTAGCATATAAAATGTCTATGTGGAACGACCCTAATTGGCCCACAACACTAGCTCGCTTCATAAATTGCTTGTGCCTGATAGAGAGATGCGGGGTTTTGTAGACTCCCCCCTAAACCCATCGATCAGTGGCATATTCTCATTTTCTAAAAGTATTATGGGCCTTGGCCCATTTAATTTGGTTAGTAGCAAAGGAAAGAAAGGCTTGGAATTGGACATCCCTTATAAAGGGGCCATGGTTTCTATCTTTGTCATCTTCTAAAAAGGAAATTATGCATGTAAAGTTCACACAAGAGGCATTGTACCTACTCATTCTACTCTTTGAATCACTTAACAAAGTCCGGGGTAGTCTTGATTTACACAGACTTTTCAGGCTTAACAGCTTTGATTTTCAGCAGGAGGTACCTTTCCACAAGGAATAATGCATAGTTTGTAGCAGGAGCTCGGCATGATAGGGTGTCTGAATAAAGAGAGCAGACAGTCTCCAACTACTCTTTACCATTTTGTAATCTGTCATGTGCTTTCTCAACCTTCTTCTGCTCAGCCTTGTACTGAGTGAAGGTCTCATCCTCAGTGGTTGTGAGTGCCTCAAACTTCTTTCTTAATTCTTGATATACACGTAGGGGCAGTACTTCCTCTTTGTGCTGAGTTAATTCCTGCTGGACCTTAGTTAGCTCATCCTACAATTTTCTAATGACTACTTTCCTTACTAAGGGAATGTAAGAAGGTGTCTCCTATGTTTAGGTCTCATTATCTTGTCTCCATAGGCTCGGTTTGAACAACGACATCGAATGCTTCTTGAACCATGCAATAATCAACTGGGATGCTTTCTTCAGCATCAGTTTGAACGATAGTGTTCACAGTAGGGAAGTCCATTTGGGTCTCCTATGGGAAAACACAGGGGTCTTCAATCTACATTTCACTGTCTTCTACAAGACATGGATTTGTTTGAGTTTCCTTTGAATAAACCAAAAGAATCTCAGTCTAGTTTTCAACATATTTTCTAGAAAAATGTTTTGTTTGTGTCCCTGTGGTATCCATTTCCACTTTCAATCTTTTGACTTTCATTGCTTCTTTTAACCACTGTCTTAGCTTCCCAATTATTCTCTTTTGTTTTCTATACTTTTTAAGCATTTTTTTGAGCCTGTCCTTGTAGGTTTTCTTTGTTGTGAGAGTTCTAATCGGTGGTGGTGCAACGACATTTACCTCAGGTTCATGCTTAGGTGGAATTGTGTGAGCATCAGGGAGGGTTTCAATTGGAATTTTATCTCCCAATGGAGCTTCACCTTCCATTTATTTTTCATCATGAATTTCTCTCTAAAGAGACCCCAATCGAATGGTGTCTCCTAAGCAATTATCCTTCTCCGGACTTTCTCCCAGGTGGGCCTCGTCCTCAAGGAACTTCATAAAACTAGCATTTCCTAGTTGATTTTCATCTCCTAGGGTTTCAATTATAGGATTTTCTTTAGTTGGGGGGTCCAATGGACCAGTAGTTTCTAATTGAACTTCCTCTCTAATGGTTTCTTCTTTGTGCACTTCTACTTCCAGGGGTTTTTCCACAGAAGGGACTGGTTCCCTATGTTCTTTCAAAAAATTAGTAAATGATATGATTTGATCATAACCAGGGTTTTCAGCAAAGGTAGATTGGTTGGGGGCACAATTTTGTCCTCCAACATTCTCAGATTGTTCTCTTCCCTCACCAAATATCCCCATGTTTCCCAATACCTTGGCCACCTCTTCCTCATAGTCTTGCAAAGGGGCATTTTGTGGACTTGGAGGTGGTGTGCAAGATGGCCCGACCTCATATGTTTGAATTGGGGTTTGTCCCTATGACTTCACCTGCACAGAGGGCCTTTTTTTTGCTGGGTTCAAGGGCATAGAGGAATTATTCCTTTTTAGTGTCCTTCTCGGACCTGGGGTTCTTGGCCCTTGCTGTTATGTTACTGGGTTTTTTGTAGGTGGGGCTAGAGTAGGATTTACAATATTGTCCCAAGTTAGCTACTTCTAGGCCATTCCATGCATGATAGTCAATTTGATCAATCCCTGATGACTGACGATTTTGTGTGGGTCCTTTGCTTTCCTAACTCGAAGAGCAACATCATGCAATAGGGAATTCAAATAAAACTACAAATTAACTGAAATTTTTTGTTTTAAGAGGGTTAACAGTTTGAGTTGGTGGGGCTTCACCACATCCTATCGACTGTTGCATGTCATGTGCCTTTTCACAATGACTGCCAATTCCTGTCATGGTTGTCTTAACACTGAAGGGTGAATCCATTTCCCTGTTCACACCAATTGCTCGCCTGGGTCCTCGAATAATACGAGTGCTTTGTACAAAAGGATGTGTTTGTCTATCCATTTTGTTCCCTCAACTAGAAGTCTAGTGATTTCGGCTATGACCGCTTCAGAGACCATTATGTCCCTACCTCTTATTGTGGTGTTTCTATTATGAAAATTGGGAGGAATTCAAGTGTCATCTCTTTGTGAAATCCCTATAATTTATTCAAATATTGCATCCAACCAACACGCTCGAGAATTGCATGAGCCTGGTCCAATACCACGAGCATTGTGGGTTCATTTTGAATGGCTCTACCTCCTATGGCTATTGTTTTCCTGTGACTAGTTCACTTGGATGCACTTCTCTTGCACTTTCACAGTTTAGAATAGCAACAAAGAATGTTAAGGAAATTAACAGGAAAATGATGTTGTTTTGGGAATTAACATCATATACATTCAATTCATTTTTCTCGTTAGAAATATTTTACGAAGGCTCATAATCAATCCGCATGTAATCCATAATTGTTTTCATCCTTCTTCCAGTCAGAAATACTTTGATAATAATTACACATACACAATCATCATGTTGTCCTTAAACTAGAAATCAGTTTAATAATTATCACACAGTTATCCGTAAACTGTCATGCATGATGTTCATATGCAAACCATCCCCCCTCCAATGGGAACAGGGCATCGTTGTTTGCCAAGCATGGGAAAAATAGGGGAAAGCGTTAATAATACATAAATGCAGGCAACCAATCAATAAAAAGCGACACAATACACAACAAGGCAATTAAACTAGTACACGTCATCAAATTTACAATGGTCATAAATTAAAACAAATATTTAAATCACTACATCAAAAGATTCTTACCTTAAGTGGTATTAGTAACAACACATAACCGATGGTAGGTATTAATGACTGTCATAAAGTGATTGGAAAAATATGATATAATGAATATGTGACATAAGTTACCATGCATGCTTACTTTTTAGAAGTATTGTTCAAATGGGAAATTTCCTTTAGAAAGGAATCCATTGGTGGTAATAGAATATAGATCATTTGGCAGTGTCAGATAGTACTCCAATACCACAAGCAAAGCCACTGCTGCTAGCAGGCATTCATAGCCTTGACAGGGCTGCTTTTTAACCCCACAAATGAGCCAGAGTCCTCCTTTTAGTATGTAGATAATTCTTTCTTTTCTTGTCATAAAGAGACCAGTATGCTAGCATGTTGAATAGATAATCATAATGCCATTGAACAAGATATAACAAAGTGATGAAGTTGGCTCATGATGAGACCCCCTATCCTTCTGACAGTTTTAATTATCAAGAAGGTCATTACCTTGGTTTGGTGGCCAAAATGGAATGTCACCTGTTACATCCTTATGATCATGGTAGGTTGGCTCATGATGAGACCCCCCATCCTCTTTTGTTGCATTTTCATATTTTTATGCTTTTATTGTAAAAAGAGGGAGGCTCATTTACTCGTTAAGGGTCAGGGATGGTGTAAGAAGTAAGAAAAATGCCAATGAAATTTTATACTTTTACCCCCATATCATCATATCCAAGGGATTTATCCATTTAAAAGTGTGAAAGATAAACCAACATGGTATTAAAATAATAAATCATTTTATGATGTGTCTAAAGAAAAGATATTCAACGAGTCATTATAAAGAGGCACCATATGAGTTGTTGAATAAAGATGAAGATAAAAAGGTTTTATAGGTCATAATGATATTAAGCTTACCTTTTTTTCTTTATCTTAGGCATAAAACTAACCAGATGGCTTTCATTCGAAACATAAAAGAGAAAGAAAAATAGAAAAAAGAGTGATCGACGATGAAACAACAAAGAGAAATCACATTTGTTTATTCTACTGATGACAGACAAAAAGAGAAATCATGGCTTATTCAATTGATTGAACATCATTACCCAAAAAAATGTTATTCAATTGATTGAATAGCAACACAAAATTGTAAAAATTGTTGTTCAATTGATTGAACAACAAACATTCAATCGATTGAACAATAACCATTCAATCGATTGAACAAATCATAGAAGCGCTAAAATGCAGTTCAATTGATTGAACAGAAATGATTCAATCTATTGAACAACGAAATCTAAAAGAAAAACACACAAGCATCATTCAGTTGACTGAACAATAATCGTTCAATCGTTTGAAAAACAAAATCAAAAATAAAAAGACATAAAAGTGTTGTTCAATTGATTGAACAACAATCGTTCAATCGTTTGAACGGCAAAATCTAAAGGGGAAAAAATGCAAAAGTGTTGTTCAATGGATTGAACAGCAATTGTTCAATCGATTGACCAGCAAAATCGAAAAATCACCAAATGTGTTGTTCAATTGATTGAATAGAAATCATTCAATTGACTGAACAAAAAAAAAATCGTAAAAGGAAACACATGTTGTTCAATTTATTGAACAACAAAAATCGGAAAGAAAAAACATGTTGTTCAATTGATTGAACAACAATCATTTAATCGATTGAACAACAAAAATCAAAAAACAAAAAAAAGTGTTGTTCAATTGATTGAATAGGAAAAAATCAAAAAATGCAAAAAGTGTTGTTATATTGATTGAACATCAATCGTTCAATTGATTGAGAAACAATATAAACAGAAAAATAAGTGTTTTTCAGTTGATTGAATAAGAATCATTCGATCGATTGAACAACAACACACACATGCAAAAATAAGTGTTGTTCAATTGATTGAACAACAATCGTTCAATGGTTTGAACAACAATGCAAACACAAACATAAGTTTTGTTCAATTGATTGAACAATAATCGTTCAATCGATTGAACAATAATTATCTAACACCCAAAACAAGAAAAATCCTCATATCTACATGGCGATGCCTAATTGAATTGCAATCAATCTGGAAAAGGAATATATACATTATTTACAGTCAGAGAAAACCACAATTTTACGAAAGAAAAGTTGTCAGGTCATCACCCCTTGCAGCTAGAATTTTTATAGTGGGGTCCTCGCACACCTGTTGGCAGAAAGACTCCTTGGTGAGTGGTTTATGATAGAGACAACCTTGATGCCCATTCACCTTGAAAGAATGGCCAAACCCATCAATGGCATTTTAAGTGAGAGTATCATTGTTATGTAATTCTTGAATTTCATAAAGGCGAGCCATCTTGTTTGTAACTTGCCCGGAAAGTCTTTGAATCTAGAGTCATAGAGGAGTGCCCCATCTCCCTTCTGAAACATCTTATTTTTTATAAGACTGTCATGCCACTTTTCCCTTTGCTGCTGAATAATTGCAGTCCATTGTAGAGAGAGAAGTCGAACTTCATCTAGTTCATTGATTTGTTGAAGTCACTTGGTTTGGGCTTCTGTTAAATCTAGTCCCACTTCCTAAGCCATTCATAGAGCCTTTATTTCGAATTCAATTAGAAAAATAGGTTCTTTAGCAAACAAGAATTGGTACGAAGAGTATCTAGTAGTATTCCTCCAAGTCGTGTGATAGCCCCACAAGGCCTCTGGCAGTCTAGCAGTCTTGTCTCATCAATGTGTTGAGATTGTCTTGGTCAAAATTGCTTCAATGACCTTATTGATGCTTTCAACCTACCCATTCACCTGTGGGTGATATCGGGAAGTGATCATGTGTGTAATGTGATGGTTCCTGAGAGTGGTTGTAATCTTGTGTCCTACAAATTTCCCTCCCCCATCTGTTGTCACTTCTCGCGGTAAACCATACTGCACAAATAGCCCAAAAAGGAAGTTAATTACAGCTTCCTCTGTGGCTCTTAGCAAATCTATTGTTTCAATGAATTTCATCACAAAATCTGTGGCAACCAATATGTAGGCATTTTGATTGATGGTGGATGGAATGGGCTAACAAATTCCAATGCCAATCATTCAAAGGGTTCTATCACTAATTGGGGCTGTAGCAGCATTTCATCAAACTAGTCGGGCCAGCCCATCCTTTGCTAGCTATCACAAGCCTCGGTATATTTCTTAGCATCTTTAAAAATAGTGAACCAATAATAGCCCATCTATAGTACCTTATGCCTTGTCCTTTAATCTGCGAAGTGTCCCCCATAGGGCTCATCATGGAAAGCCTTTGGGATCTCATAAATCTCATCTTCGCGAATGCATATGTGTCTACACATATCAGACCCTTTGTGAAAATGATATCTACCAATCCAAGAAAATCGGCCGCTGTGTTGGACGATCTATTTCCTTTCCCCTGCTGTCAAATGCTTGGGTAGCTTCCCCACAACTAGATAATTTTTTACATCTACGTACCATGGCGTATTGACTGCTACGACAAAAAATGTTCATTTGGAAATTGGTTGTCCACTGCTAGTGGATCATTTACCTTCAGGACTCGAGACAGAAAATCAGCCAGTGGGTTTTCTTTCCCCATACGATCTTTGATAGTGATGTCAAACTCCTGCAAAAGAAATAGCCAACGAGTCTCTCGACCATTCGTGATTGGTTTGTTAGCTAAATAACTAATTCCAAAGTGATAAATTTACATAAAAACTTGGTATCCAGTTATATAATGTCTAAGAACTTTTATGGCATAAATGACAACTAAGAATTATTTTTATGTTTCTGTATAATTAAGCTTTGCAGTAGTAAGATTTTTTCTAATGTAATATATAGCATAAGGTTTTATGTCCTCCTCTTGGCTGAGGCAAACGCCTATTGCTTCATTTGATGCATCCATGGATATGTCAAAAGGCAGCTCCCAGTTTGGTCCACGTAGTATTGGTGTCGTCGAGACTATTTTCTTTAAACCTGTAAAAGTTGTGTCACGTTTATCAGACCATTTAAAATCAACATTTCCAGTTAAAGCATATAAAGGTGTAGCTATTTGTGAAATTTTTTTGATAAGCCTACAATAATAGCCTACATATCCTAGGAAGCTACATACCTCCATCTAAGTACAGGGTGTAGGTAGTAAAGGAATTACCTGTATTTTTGTTGGATCTACCTGTATCCCTGCTGCAAAAATGTAATGTCCCAAGATTACGCCTTCAATCATCATCATGTGACACTTGACATTTCTTAAACATAACCTTGTAGCAATGCATCATTCTAAAACCTTTTCTAATGTTTGAAGTGTTTGATCAAATTCATCCCCATATGGAGTAAAGTCATTCATATAAACTTCAAGTCCTTCGTTTATCAGATCAGGAAAAATGTTGAGTATGGCTCTTTGAAATGTGGCTAGGGTATTGCATAAGCCAAATGGTAACACTTTGTAAGAAAATTTACCCAGGGGGCAGGTGAAGGTTGTTTTGTCTTGGTCTTTAGGGATGATTTGAATCTGATTGTAGCTGTTGAAGCCATCTAGAAAGGAAAATAACTGCTTCCTTCCCAAAGTATCGAGGACTTGATCAATAAAGGGAAGAGGGAAGTGATATTTTTTTGTTGCCTTGTTCAATTCCTGGTAATCCACATAGATACGCCACTTCCCATTTTTATTGGAGATGACTATAAATGGAGAGACCCATTTTCTATCCGAAATAGGATAAATGAAACTCACATACAACAACTTTTGTAATTCTTATTTTACAATGTCCTTGAGATGCAGATTCAATCTCCGCTAAGGCTATTGGATAGGACGAGCATCCTTTTTAGTATATATGTGATGTTTGCGCAACTTTGGGTTTATACCCTTCATGTCAGGATAATCCCAGGCAAAAGCCCCTTTATATTTTTCCAGGGCCTGAATGAGCTTTTGTTGTTGATCATTGTCCAAACTATCATTAATGTTTAAGACTTTGCCTAGTTCAATTTCCATAGGCTTGCTGTTATGGACAATAGTCGTCTGGATGTGTTGATCATCGATATCCTTCAAAGGATCTTCCAAGGCTTCATTATCAAGAATTTTTTTTAGCATTTGAAATTTTACATTGCTCACATTAGTTGGATGATTCATAAAATTGTTGATAACATCATCTTCAGTCTGATATTTGAATTCAAGTGCCTCTGCTACTATGAGTGGTGAATGGATGCTTTCTTCCAAGTATGGTGGTGGTTGTTTGCATATTTTTACAATGGGCAGACTTGGTTTGGTAGGAGGATATACAACAATATTTTTTTATAGCACCCCCCTTAGCAATAGTCATGTTTCCCTCTCGGCAGCCTATATAAGCATCAACTATCGCCAGCCAATGTTAGCCCAGAATCAAAGGGTGCCCATCCAATCAACTCTTTGGGTTTATAATAAGAGAATCTATTGGATACTTCCATGAATCAACAGAAACCATAATATCCTATAAATTTCCTTCTGGCCTTACCACCGAATGATCCACAAGTTCTAGTAAGGTGGTGGTTGGTTCCATAGCTGTAATACCAAGTGCTTGAAAAGTTTCTACTGTTAAAATGTTAATGGTTACACCCAAATCAACTAGTGTATTGGGAAATGAACGACCATATATATGAAATGTAACTATGGGGTTCCTAGGATATTCATACTTTACCGGAGTTTCCCCTCCCAAGAGTAAAACGGATAAGGTTCCAACAACATGAATGGTGGGTGAAGTTTTTTCTTTCCTCAAAGGATTCTTTACACATAGCTACTTAATTGTCTTAGCATAAATGGGAATATCTTGGATGGCTTGAAGGAGAGGAATTTTTATACAAAGAATTTTTAGTTCCCCTACAAGATCAAAATCTGGGTAAGCAATTCACTTAGGTATCGTTAACCTTTCAAGGAATGGGGGAGAAGAGACTATGAGTTCCGCGGGATCTTTATGTTGATTTTTCTCTTCTCCTTCTTTTATTTTGGTATCAATTATTGGTGGTGGTATATGTACAAGTGTCGATCTCAACTGATGGTTCGTCCCTATTTTCCTCAAGGGTGATGATATGTCTCGACATCAATCTAAGTTCATTACATTCTTTTTGTTCAATCTCATAGTCTGAGCTTTCCACAATTTGCAATAGATGAACCAATCTGTTATTGGGATTCAAATTCAGTTGATCTAGAAATTGAAGGCATAGAAGAGGCTGAGGATTTTGCTGTAATGGATAAGGAGCTGATAATGTAGGTTGAGGTTGAGGACCTGTCCCCATAGGACTATTGGATATTCCCAAAGGTCGTTGCCAATTTGTAGACCAATTCATATTTTGAGAAGTGGAGGCAGGTCACTGGGATGGATAGGGATTACCTTGCCAAACATGAGCAAAAGGAGAATTTGGCCAGCCATTACCCAGAAAGGATTGAGTTGGCCATGGTGTTATAGGGAATGGCTTATATTGCCAACTCGAATAAGGTGATTAGCCTTGCCATGCTACCCCATGGTTCTGTTTCTAATTAAACTGTGAATAAGGAAAGAACTGGGATGTGTCTTGTGACATACCTATATGTTTGGCCTGCCACTATTGATGTTGGTTCATTAGATACACTGGCTCTATCTTTTCTTTTTCTTCCTTGAAGACTTCTTTCAGCCCTGGAAGTGACGGACATTATTCAATGGTGTGATCCTTAATATAGATAGCACATGTCTGAACCATATCCAATAGACACTCCCATTGGTTGTGCTTCTTTTGGCACTGTAGGTAGAAAATGACCAAGTTTTATTCTGCTAAGGCTCATTTCTGTTTAGCCTACAAGACGTCCAGCTACATTGTGAGGGTGCCCAGAATGTCTGTCTTGAAATATTCCATGAGGTTACCAATATTCATTCGTGTTACGCATGCACTGTGTGGTTTGCTTCCCCTACTCATAGGATCTTGTCTTCCTTTTGTTGTGCATGTGCTTCCTCGTGAACACCTAATACACAAGCAAACAATTTCATCATAATCTTCTTGAGAAATATGCCCTTTCCCCATTAATTGTATAGTCTCTATGCATTCTTCTTTCATTCCTTTAATTAAGATAGCTCTTAGGACTTCTTTTGGTGAGGTGGTGTGTGGAGATATCTGCAAATTATAATGAAATCATTTGACATATTCTTCTAGAGTTTCATTATCCTTTGCAGCCATCTTAAATATTTCATATTTTAGCTCCCTAGTCTTACAAAAATCTTGGTATCTTAGGAGGAAGGAAGTTTTCATATCATCCCAAGAGTTAATAGTACGTCCACCCATACCCATGAACCATCTTAAACCTACTCCTTTCAAAGTAGAAGGGAACAGTTTCATGTTTTCAGGATCAATGGTGTAGTCATACCCTCTACAGAGGACATCAAACTCAAACAAGAAGGCATTTGGATCCTCTGTGATCATCCCATGAAAAGTTGGGATGCTCTGCAACAGAATAGTCTTCATAGGGGCATTAACTACTTGGTCAACTATGGGGTATTCTAATGTCGAGGTTTGACCTTGAGGTGGTTAATTTTCCATTTGGTCAAAGATGTACAAATGTCCTTCAGTGATTTCAGGAGATGTTATTTGAGTAAGCAGAGGATTAGCAATCCTGGTTGATTTTGCAGCATTGCCTAGATCTAGGATCATAGGAGATCCTTGTTCAAACAACTTATGTCCTGCCTTAATAGTTCCACTGGTTTCTCCCTCTCCTTCTCTTAAGTTACACGATTTTCCCTCTTGTAGAGGATCATAATGTAAACCTGTTGTAACTTGAAGACTCTGTTCATATCCTCCAATTTGGCTTTGAATCTTAGCGTAAGCTGTAAATGGTGAACCTGATGCCTAAGGGATTACAGTAGGACTTTTTCCAAGTACAGTCTGGAATCCTACTGATGCTTGAGACTCTGCTTTTCTTATAATTTCATCTATAAAGGTCGTTCTCCAAAGGTTCATCAATCCCTTGGGTTTTGTGGATTTAGGTGGGGGGTTCTGATATTTTTCTATATTTCTATTCCTAGTCATTCATAAAAATATATTCCTATTTAACCTCTAAGATTTTGCTGAAAAGAAGGCTGGTAAGAAATCGATTTACTTGCTAGATATGTAGGTTCTCATCTCCCGTTTTTAAAACTCAATTCTTTTACAACAAGATAAAATGGAAATCACTTTGAAACACGCTCCCCAGCAACGATGCCAAAATGTTCGTGAACTAAGATGTCTTTTTATAGGAAATATTAATTCCTACATTAATTGTCAACCCAAGACAAGTCTTTTTATTTCAAGAGTGTCAGCATGATATATGCAGTGAATTCAGAGGTTAACTAACAATGAAAGAAATTGGAATCATTGCAATAGTTCATTACTATCTCTTTTAAATCCAACCCAAACCACTCTAAAAGAAATTCATAACACACTTTGCAATTCTGCTTAACCTATTATGAAAGAAAATTAATCTGAATCACACTTGGCAATCTCAAATGGAATTGAAACTAACTCGCTTAAACATGAAAGAAAACTATAACAATTGAACAACAAATGCTAATTAAACAGCAAGTGATAAATTAAGAGAAAGTAATAAATGAACAACAAATAACCATGTAAGGATCCTATGGAAAGAAATCGATTATGTCTGTGAGATCTATGATAACATTACTTGGAATGAATAATGATCTAATCATAGCAAATTCAATCAAGAGAATCACATATATCTGATGTAAAACTAAACCTGAATCTTGAATAAACAACAAATATGAATCAGAATAATTAATCCTCACGGTAATCAAAATGATATTAACTTAACAACAAAAAACAGTAAAGAATAGTTAGAAAGAATTATAACACAGGTAAAGCAATAGATCTTCTCTTCACTGGGCCAAAAGTCTACAAAAGTCCTCGTTATTAGATACTCAGAAGATGATCATAATTTAAATGCAGTCTTCTTCATTAAAACAAGTAATAGAGTTACAACATCACCAAGATGAAAGTATTATATGTCAAAAAGAACAGTTACAAACAGTGAATTTCTAAACTAGTTGTGCAGTTTACCTTTTGGACTTATATATAACATATAGAAAAGGAAATAGATAAAATTGAATCCTCAGGATCACGGGATCCTGAGGATTTCACAATACTCGATCTCATTCCGTCATAAAATAGCATCGGTCTGCCCGGTTTTCTGTTGTCTTTCTTTGCCTCTGACGTTGTATTTTTCCTTTATGGGATGTTGTTGTTCTATCGATTTAACAGCCATTGTCCAATTCACGTATTTTGCACATAAAGATAGTAAAAGTCAGTTTGTCCTGCTTAGATTCATCTAATTTGTTACTGATTACTTTTACCCTACTTCAGTTTTGTTTCCTCTAGTTTTATCCATAAAATGAAGTTAGACATGTGACGACGAATGCTAAATAAAGCTATTTACAAGAATAAAACGTACCTTTTTCTCGTCCCAACACCACTCACAACTATAAATATGGAAATTTTGTTACTCCAAGACTTCCACAACGTACAAAGTTGATGCCACAAAAATTGGAGGAAAAAAGAGAAAAATATATCTGTTACAGTTTTGATAAAAAATACACTAAAGGTCATAAGTGTAATGAGAATAAATTATTCTACATAGATTTTGAAGAGGAGGAAGAAAAGGAATAAGAAACATCAACAAGGGAGGATATACACGAGGAACCAACCCCATAGAAAGAAGAAATGAATTTGAGCATATACTGCAATGCATTGGAAGGAGTTACCATGCCTCAAACTCTCAAGATAGAATATATCTAGAAGAATATTGTGTTGATTGATTCAGCTAGTACTCATATATTTAATCATTGTAAGATAGGAAAAGAATTTAATTGCTTCCTCTCTCCATCACTAGAGAGTCAAGTGATGGTTGCAAATGGAGGAACTATAAATTTCTCTGGAAAGTGCAAAAATATCAAGCTAACTATGGTGGTATATGCATTGAATAGTCCAATTTCCATTCCAGTGGGTGGTGTTCATGTTGTACTAGGAGTCCAATGGTTACAATGTTAGGGGATAACAACTTTTAATTTTCAAAAACTTTTCTTGAAATGTTTTTTGGAAGGGAAGGAATTTGAATTAAGGGGTATCAAGGGTAAACCGAGAAAGATAATAAGGTTTTCAAGAAAGAACAATGGGCCATAATTGCACAATTATTCTCACTAGAGGTTCAAATATCAAAATCATATATTTCTCTAGATCTCCAAAAATTCTTGGACAACCATTCCATGGTATTTGTGACTCCCAAAGGCCTTCCACCTATCCGTGATTAATATCATGTCATTCATTTGATTCCAGGAAGTGTTCCTACAAACATTAGACCTTAAAGATATCCTTATTACCAAAAGAGTAAAATTGAAAGTATGGTTACAGAAATGCTAGAGGTTGGTATAATTCAACCTAGTCAAAGTTATTTCTCTGCTCCAGTAGTATTGGTGCACAAGAAGGATGGATCATGGCATATGTGTCCATATTATAGGGAGTTTATCAAGCTCATTATTAAATATTAATTTCCCATTTTTGTTATTGATGAATTGTTGGATGAATTACACAGAGCAATTTACTTCACCAAGATGGATCTTCATTCAAGATATCATCAACTTAGAATGAGGACTGAAGATACGCCGAAAACAACATTAAGAACTCATGAGGGCCATTATAAATTTTTGGTCATGCCTTTTAGCCTTACTAATGTGCATTTGACATTTCAAGGTTTAATGAATTCCATTTCAAACCCTTCCTTAGAAAATTTGTGTTAGTATTTTTTTATGATATAATTATCTACAACAAGTCTTGGAAGGATGTTAAAGAGTGAGTCCATACAGATTGGTAGAATTTAAAAATATTTGTGGAAAAAACCTGTTATCAGTCAAAATGTTGACAAGGTTCTCAAACTATTGGAGGAGAAACAACAAAAACCTCCAAATGTTTGTTTGGAGTACATGAGGTGGAATATTTGGGTCATGTTGTATCTCATGAGTGTGTTAAGGTAGACCCTAACACAATTAAATCCATTAAGGAATGGAACATCCCCACAACCATAAAGCATCTTCGAGGATTTCTCAGTTTGAAAGGGTATTATCACAAGTTTGTTAAGAATTGTAGGAGAATAGTAGCACCTCTAAAAACATTACTGGAGAAAGACACATTTTCTTGGACTCGAGAAGCGACTAAGGCCTTTGAACATCTTAAAGAGGAAATGTACCAAGCACTGGTCTTAGCTACCCCTGACTTTAGAAAAAAAAATATTGTGGAATGTGATGCCTCAGGAAATGGAACTGGTGTTGTTTTAATGCAAGAAGGAAGACCCATTGCTTTTAAAAGCCATCCAATCAAAGGAAAGTATTTACACAAACCTATTTATGAGAAGGAAATGTTGGCAATATTGCATACAATAAAGAAATGGAGACCTTGGCTAATGGGAAGAAACTTAAGGTAAAAACATATCATGATAGTCTTAAATAATTTCTGGAACAAAGATTATCCTCACAAGACTAATGAAAATGAGTCACAGATAAGTTGGTTATGACTTTGAAATCATTTATAAAACGGGACGTAAAATTTTGTTGCAGATGCAATCTCAAGAAAGAATGAGGATGTGGAAGAATTTCTTTGTTCCATTTCTATTATCCAACTTGATTGGATAACCAAAGCAAGGAAATGAATAGAAAAATGACGAAGATGTGTGGGAAATCATTCAAAAGTTGCAGAAAATCCTAGTACATTTGGTACATTTAGCTAGAAAAACTATTCATTATGGTGAAAATATCACTTATATCTTTGTAAGAATTCCCAACTCAAGCAAACTATTATTTTGCAATTGCACACCTCCCCCTTAGGAGGGCACTCGAGATTTTTAAAAACATACCACAAGGTTAAGAAGGAATATTTTTGGGATGGCCTTAAATCTCATATTCATAAGTTTGTGGTAGAATGTTTGGTTTTCCAATAAAATAAAGTTCAGAAAATTAAGACCCTGCATCTGTTAAAACGTTTAGCCATTCCAAGTCATTGTTGGGAGGAGGTCTCAATGGATTTTATCAAAATTTTACCCAAGTTTGAAGGAAAGAGTGTCATCATGGTGGTAGTTGGTAGACTTACCAAGTATGCACACTTTTATGCATTCTATCATCCTGTTAAAGATAATACAGTTGCTATTGCATTTATGGAAACAATTCAAAAGCTACATGCAAACCCAAAGATTATTGTAAGTGACAAAACTCCCATTTTCACTGGAAATTTTTTGACAGAATTATTTTCTTGTCTTGGTACTCAACTAGGTCGTAGCTCATGATCCTCAATTTGATGGGAAAAATAAGATAGTGAATAAATGTTTGGAATGATATCTTCATTTCTTTGTATCTGATAATCAAACACAATGGGTCAAGTGGTTACCTATATCTAAATGGTAGTATGACACTTCCTTCCATACTATAGAAGAAATGACCCCATTTATGGAACTTTATGGATATCATCCACCATGCATAACATAATTTTTAAGATAAAACTCTAAGGTTTAAGCAGTGGAATGTCACATCAAGCATTAGCAACAATTTCTCCAACGCTTAAAGGATAATCTCACTCTAATCAAAATCAAATGAAACAACAGGCAAATAAGAATCACAATAAAAGAAGTATTGATGTAGGTGACTGGGTATTTTTATGGCTACAACCATACAAACAATTTTCCCTTAAGCAAGCTAAGAAGGATAATAAACTATCACCCATGTACTATGGTCCTTACAAGGTGTTGCAAAAGATCGACACAATGGAATACAAATTGGAGTTTCCTGCATCTTCCCGAGTAAACCTAGTTTTCCATGTTTCATGCTTAAAAATGATTATTAGTGATAAGATCTAGAACTCGACGAAGAAGGAAAAATCATGTTTGAGCCTAAAGCAGTCACGGAAATAAGAACTCGACAACTATGGTATCAATTAAGTTAAGAGTATATCATTAAGTGGAAGAACTTACCCACTAAAGATTTGACATGGGAAGATGATAATTTTATACAAAAGCATTCAGAAGTACTCAAGCATTGAGGAAAACACTTTTTTGAAGGAGAGGGGCATGTTAGGTCCCTATAATATTAGTATATTCCCCTTATTATTATTGGTAGTGTAGCCCCCTACTGTTATCCCTTACATTATTATTGCTATGTAGGCTCTAATTATATTGTGACCCCTTAGATTCCTATATATACCAAGAATGTCTTATCATGTATATCATCCAACTATTGTTCATTTATGTAATGTAAAGGAGGTTTCCCCCTCGAAGATGATAATTTTTAATTCGTTGATCTATATTTTCTTCTTTTTTGTGAGTTGGTTGCATAACATGGTCCCATGTATCAAAGTTGAACTTTTAATTAAAATTTTCTAAACAACCTTTATAAGTCTCTCCTCTTGATTCTAATCATCTGGATTAGAAAAACAACTAATCTCATATTTTAAAATTTTAAACTACAAAAACCTCTTAGAGCCTTTTCAAAAAGTGGGAGACCTATGAAGGTAAGGGGAAGAGAGAAAGCTATGAAGAGAGGTATGCTACAACAATATTAGGTTTTTCTTTTATTACTCTAATTTTATTTTCTATAAATTAGAGAGTTTATCTTAATGGAAATAACAACTCCATCTCTAAAGGAGAGACCAATTAGGGTGACTTCCCTCAACTACTCAAGGAATTTTGAAGGTATCTTGTGTTCTTTTTGATAATTTTTGTTGTTCAAAAGGTATAATTTTTAATTATCAATGCTAGAAATAATCTTTATGTAGAAAGAAAGCTACCCAATTTCATAATTTGCTTGAAGGATCAATGTGTTGCCACTCTCATTAGATTTCCTTGATTGTTGTATATGGATTTGGACATTGCAGTAGCTTGAGTTTTGAAGTAGTCAAAGGTATTCGCAAAGATCTGTTGTTAAGATTTTGACTTTTAACTTATTTAATAAAATCAACTTATTTCCTTACATATTTATCTCTACATGCCCCTTATATTTTGTTATGTTATTGTTGGGGGAAATTAATAGCTTAATAAAAAAATTAAAAAGCTAATCACCTAGACATTAATTATCAACCCGAGGAGCATCTTTTTATTTCAAGGCAATCGGAAAAATATATGCATAATAATACCAATAACTAACACTGGTTCTATATGATTTTGTTCCATACTATCAAGCTCATTGAACAAGAAATAAAATTTAGGACTTGAATAATAAAAATAAAATTGAAAAGAAGAAAGTAAATGACAGGAAAACAATTATGCTAATCACACAACTTGAATCATTGCTAAATTAAATCACAACTTGTTGAATTGGAAATTTGAGCTATTGTGCTTGACATAATTCAAATGCTAATCTAGAGCAACAAATCAAATGAAATCTAGAAGTTGCAGGAAATAAAAAATCTAGAAAATGCAGTGACTTAACAAATTACTTGATTAAAATTGAAATTTACTTTAAAGAACAATGATTGAAATTCAAAGAAACAAGCACACAACTAAACTAATGTAGATGTTCAAGGCAACACCTCGTCCAAGGTAGTGGGCCCAACTAACCAAAACTTAGTTCCGCCTTGAGAAATAACTCAGATCATATTACAAATAATAGATGTAGAACTCAATGGATAGCTTCCTTCATTAAAACATATGAGAGAAATAATTATAGCATAATGAAGATCTTAGCTTTGCCTCAAATTCAATAAATTTTTAATTCCCATCTCTCATGTCTTATCTCTTCTTCTACATCCTATCTAATAATTTACCATCTCCTATCTCCTAATTATCCTTCCAGTTATCCCCCCATTATTCTCTTCTCTTTGATCTCTATCTTCAATTAAATACACAGAGAGAAAAGGGAAATTACAACAAAGTTGATTAAAAAATGATTTCCATTACAATTTTGGATTGATTACATAATCTTAATAAACAAGATCATATCTGAAAGATCTTTCCATCAGCATTCAACAAGAACAAGTCAAATTTGGTATTGCAATTGGAAGAATTCGGAAAACGGTTGCAATAGCAAATCTAAGAAAATCACTTTCGAAGAACCTTTTGTCTCTCTCAATCCAAACCGAATTTTGGAAAACTAATCATTACAAAACTAAATTTGTCCGTTTTTCACAAAACCCATGTCTTGGATTTTCAATATTCTCCTTAATTTGTTCGAACCATCCAATGCAAAACTGTCATTTCTTATTACGACGAATTTTTGAGTTGGAATATTTGATTATGAGGTGGAAATCATATTTGCAATCTGGAAAAGATCTTGGAGGTAAAATCATGAGTGATGTTACAACAAATTCATTAATAATGTTGAAATGTGGCAACAAGAATATTCCAATTTTAATTTTTCCTTGAATTAATATTGAGAATTAAAATTCGAATTTAGACTCACCAGTTGCTTGGAAAATAATTAATTAATTCATCTTGAGTTAATTGGTTGGAAAAATTCAAGCTAGAAGTATTTGTGAAGTCATGCAATAATTATCCCTTAAATTAAGGAGACTATCCCTTGATTAAGGAGATAAGAGTGAGTTGTATTTGAGTTGTAATTAGTTAGCTCAGTTAACCGAGTTAAGTCAATTTAAATAAGTTCCAAACAGTTTGAGGAAATAATTGTGAGTTCAGTTAGTTAATGCATGCATGCATCAAACTAGTGTACTCTAGCTAATTGAAGATTCTCTCATCAATAACTCATGCATGTCATTTTAGAGAAAGACCCAGTTGAGATTAAATGTAGGGACAGTGTACTATCAGTTGCAAGAATTTTCCTATAAGAAAATATCTTACATGCAGAAGGAATTCATTCCTTGAGATTTGTGAAATTTTACATTATGTTGGAGCAGTGTGTGAGATCAATGTCACACAAGGTTATAGCTGGATCACCCAGGGAAATCTGTGTAAGGAAATAGGAGGCTTGGAGGGCAGAGGAGAAGGCATATGAGCAGTATATTCTGTCTATGAGCAAAGTGAGGGATTGTACTGAGATTTGGATAGCTGTGAGAGCTAAATTTGTGTGTAATCCTGAGATATTTCCACTTGTATGATAATACAGATAGTGGGTTTTTTAGTTGAGGCTTTCCCCAGAGTATTCTTTTGTTTTTCATGTGCATTGATTCTTCTTCTGGTTATATGTGTTTCGCTTGATCTTGCTCAAATCTATTAAGCTTCCACAAGTTTTATTGTAGAAGTAGTTTATAATATTTTTCTTTAGTTATATTGCATTATCAAGTTAATCTAAAGTGAGAATTTCTACATGGTATCGGAGCAAAGGTGATCAAAGTTGTGAATAGTACACTGAGAAGGGAAATTAAAAGTTTGAAGTTCTTGGTGTCATGTGCAAAATCGAATTCTTATCATACGTTAAAGTTTACCAATAACATTCAATGGCTTGAGAATTGAGTATGCTCTAGTTGGAAGATCGAATTACATAGCATGGAAAGATCACACGGAAGTGGTACTAGAAGACAATCGTTTGAAGGATTTCATTGATAAAGAAATCCCCCAGCCAGCTATAGCTAATGCACAAGAATTTGCTGAATGGAAGAAGTGTGTGGTGAAGGTGAGGCAGATTCTTCTAGAGGGAGTTTGATACCATATTGTCTCTCGAGTCTCCATGGGAAGGAGACTCCGTTTTCAATGTGGAAGACATTCAAAGACCTCTATCAAAATAGAGGATAAGCTTTGGAAAATCAATATGGAGAAGGGCGACACTATTTCTACATATCAGAACAAGCTCACCACCTGCACAGATGAGCTTGGTAGTGTGGAAATAACTACAACCAATGATGATATGGTGAGTCTTTCTCTCCTCGGCCTTCCAAAGAGATGGAATATCTACCAAGACGCTATGAATGGAAGAGAGAAACTGCCAGATTGGGAACGACTGTGGTTGGATCTGATGCAGGAGGAGATTAGGAGGAGTACAAGAGATGGTTCTTCATCTAAGCATGATGATGAAGAAAATCTGGCCTTAACAAGTAAGGCAAGGAAAGGGAAAGAGAAGGCTTCCCATTCCAAATCAAATTCTTCTCATGGAGTGAAGAATATTGACAAATCTAAAGTGAGATTCCTTAATTTTCATGACATGGGCCATTATGCAACTAATGGCCCATTGAGGAAATCTAAGAAGGGATCCTCGAAAGGATCAAAAGGTGACGCATTAGCCTCTCAGTTCGAATTGGATTTTACCCTCATCGCAGGCATGGTTTCATCAATGGTGGGTTGTGTTTGGTATCTTGATAGTGGAGTCTCATTCCACATGACCGGCGATAAAAGTTTATTCGAAACCTTGGAGGAGAAAGACCTCAAGATGCGCATAGAGATGGGTGACAATAGAAAGTGCAACATTTTAGGAATGGGCACAATTACTTCTTATAGGGAGCATGGATCTCCTCTCACCTTGACAGATGTGAAGTATGTGCCTAGACTGAAGAAGAACTTGGTAAGTAAAGGAAAGGCGTTTCTGAGACACATAGCTATTGGTCAGATCAAGAGGATTGGGATTCAAGTGAAGAATCTCTATAAACTAGAGGTGGATGATTGTGCTGCATTGAGTTCGAAAGAAGAATTGGTGTAAAGCCGAGGCATTGGTGAGTTATAGCATAGGTGGTTGGGCCATTTGCATCATGGGGCCTTGAATATAATGCAATAGATCTCTATCGGACTTCCCAAAGGTAAACTTGAGCAAGTCGACACATGCAAACATTGTACCTTTGGGAAAGTACGCCAAGTCTTCCTTTCATGATCGAGACAGTCGAGCTGAAGTGATCTTAGAGCGAGTTCATATTGATTTGTGTGGACCATTCTTAACAGCATCCACTGCGAAGCAAAGGTATTATGTGATGTTCATTAATGATTTTTCTCGTAAATTCTAGATTTATTTCATGCAGAAGAAGGACCAAACCTTCTCAAAGTTTTGTGAGTTCAAAGCTTTGGTTGAGAAAGAGTCATGGAAGAAGATCAAAGCCTTGAGAAGTGAAAATGGTGGAGAGTATGTCTCTGAAGAGTTTAAGGACTTCTATGCAGCGGAAGGAATTAAAAGGGAGTTGACAGCACCTCATAACCAACAGCAGAATGGGGTGGTCGAGAGGAAGAACAAAACAATTGTGGGGGAAGCTTGAGCGATGCTGCATGACCAAGTCCTACCACTTCATTTGTGGGTTGAGGTATGTAACAGAGTGGTCTATTTGCATAATAGAATCCCACATTGCATACTTGGGATGAAAACACTAGAGGAAGCTTTCTCTTCTAAGAGACCATATGTGGATCACTTCAAGATTTTTGGCTCATCGGTATATTGCCATGTGACCAAGGATGCCTGGAAGAAACTTGAGTTGACAACTGATTTGGGGATACTTATGGGGTACAATGATACACCCCACAACTATCGGGTGTATTTTCCTACCAATCAGAGGACAGTGGTTCACAAATATCTCAAGTTTGATGAGCAGAATGCCATGTGACTTTCCCTTGAGAGGGAGCTCCAACTACCTGTTGTGGAGGAACTATTGGTTTGTAAGGAGGAGGAGCCTCAGACTGATGCAGAGCAGTTGCATGTAGAGGTTCTAGGAGTGGAGACATCACCTCAAGCAGAATCTTCCAGAGAGGGACAAAAGCGCAAAAGAGAAGCAGACCGATTGTTGTTAGATGCGAGAGAGAATGTGGGAGAACCATCTTCTCAGCGTAGACAGATGAGGTCACTTGAGAGGTGCACTGATTACATGGTCCTTGTTGAGGAATGTGTTGATATTGAGCCACCTTCCTTTGAGGAAGCAGTGCATCAACTGATTTGGGTTGATGCTATGGTGGAGGAGTATGACTCCATAATTCAGAATAGTGTTTGGGGTGTGTTTCCAAGATCAGAGAACAAGTCAGTTGTGAGTTCCTGTTGACTTTACAAGGTAAAGTAAGTTGCTAATGGTAGTGTGGAAAAGCATAAGGCAATATTTGTTTCCCATGGCTTTTCACAGGTAGAGGATCGACTATCATGAGACTTTTTCTCATGTCACAAGATACTCATCTATCAGATCGATGTTGGAACTATCATTACAAATGGGTTGGAAGATCCATCAGATTGATGTGAAGACTGCATTACTCAATGGCAAGATTGATGAAGAGGTGTATATAGAGTAGCCGGAAGGTTTTGAGACCTTCAATCATGAGTCACATGTGCTCCGACTCAAGAGAGCTTTGTATGGGCTAAAACAAGCACCTCGTGCTTGGTACATTAGGATCAACAACTACTTCACTAGGTTGGGCTTCAAAAAGAGTGAAGCAGATGTGAACCTGTACCACATCATGGTGGAAGGGTAAGTAGTTGATCATTTTACTTTATGTTGATGATCACATATTGACAAGTGATGATCAATTGATCATGTCTTGCAAGGAGGACCTTGCAAGAGAATTCAAGATGAAAGACATGGGTCTCATGCACTACTTCCTTGGCATGGAAGTGTGGTAGAAGGATGGGGAGTTTTTTGTGTCTCAAAGCAAGTATTCCAATGAGATACGTAGGAGATTCCACATGGAGAAGTGCAAGCCCATGCAGACTCCTCTAACAGGTAACTAGAGTAAGGAGGATGCTACTTTAGGAGAAGCAGTAGAGGCTACTACGTATCAGCAGCTTGTGGGATCACTAATTTATTTAGTGAACACACAACCATATTTGTGCTATGTGGTGAACTAGATGAGTCAAGCAATGCTTCAGCCTACCAAGATGTTTTGGAAGGAAGCTAACCATGTTTTGAGATACCTCAGAAGCACGTCTCAATATGGATTATGGTACAGATGAATAAAGGGAGTGAAGCTACAGGGCTTCACTGATGCAGATTGGGTAGGGAGTCCATCAGATTGGAAGAGCACATCAGGAGGAATTTTCAACCTTGGGTTAGCTGTAGTTTCTTGGTATAGCAAGAAATAGAGGGCAGTTTCACTCGGCTTGGTTGAGTCTAAATACATGGTTGCAAGTTAGGCAGCATGTGAGGCCATATGGATGCAGAAAATTTTAGTTGGTTTATTTGATCAGAGGATGGATCCAACTATGGTCTATTGTGATAATCTGAGTTGTATCAAACTCTCTGAGAATCTAGTATTTCATGACAGGTCCAAGCACATCAAAATTCGATATCATCATCTCAGAGACTGTGGCAAGGAGGAGGATGTTGTTGCAGTATATTTTGACCAAGGAGCAAAATGCTGACATTTTGACTAAGGCATTGTCAAAGTGTAAATTCGAGTTCCATAAATACAGGATCAGGGTGGCAGATAATCCATTTCTTGTTGAGAGGGAGTGTTGAAATGTGGCAACAAGAATATTCCAGTTTTAATTTGTCGTTGAATTAAAATTGAGAATTAAAATTTGAATTTAGTCTCACCAACTACTTGGAAAATAATTAATTCATTCATCTTGAGTTAATTAGTTGGAAAAATTCAAGCTAGAAGTCTTTGTGAAGTCATTCAACAATTATCCCTTAAATTAATGAGATTATCCCTTGGTTAAGGAGATAAGAGTGAGTTTTATTTCAGTTGTAATTAGTTAGCTCAGTTAACTGAGTTAAGTCCAGTTAAATTAGTTCCAAATAGCTTAAGGAAATAATTGTGAGTTCAGTTAGTTAATGCATGCATGCATCAAACTAGTGTACTCTAGATAACTGAATATTCTCTCATCGACAATGCATGCATGTCAGTTCAGAGAAATACCCAGTTGAGATTAAAGGCAGGGACAATGTACTATCAATTGCAAGAATTTTCCTATAAGAAAATATCTTGCATGCAGAAGGAATTCATTCCTTGATATTTGCACAATTTTACAGTGTTTTGGAGTAGTGTGTGAGATCAATGCCACACAAGGTTACAATTGGATCACCGAGGGAAAACTACGCAAGGAAATAGGATGCTTGAAGGGCAGAGGAGAAGGCATATGAGCTATCTATTCTGTCTATGAGCAGAGTGAGGGATTGTACTAAGAGCTAGATAGCTGTGAGAGCTAAAGCTGTGTGTAATCCTGAGATATTTCCACTTGTATGATAACATAGATAGCTGGGTTTTTAGCTAAGGCTTTCCCCAGAGTATTCTTTTGTGTTTCATGTGCATTGATTCTTCTTCTCGTTATATGTGTTCCGATTGATCTTGCTCAAATCTATTAAGCTTCCACAAGTTTGATTGCAGAAGTAAATTAAAGTATTTTTCTTTAGTTATATTGCATTATCAGGTTAATCTACAGACATAATTTCTACAAATAAACCATCATTGGTAAAATCATGCATAATAATCATCAATTTATTAAAAATAAAGGAGAAGAAATAATATTTATCCATGAGAGCATAAATAATTATAAAATGGAATTATATGATAATTTATGATAAATGATGTGATAAAGAATGGTAGAAATGGATGAAATAGACGTTAAAAAGTGATAATAATAATAATAATGGTAAATTAGTGGCCCAACAGTTATTATTCATTGTTTTCACAACTTATGCTCTACAGGATTTCAAGGTTTTTCCCTAAACCCCTAAATAGCTCGCTATTAATTTAACTCTATTTTTTAAATTTTTTTTAGAACCTCTTGATCATTCATCTTATTGTGAATGCCATGTTTCAAATGTATATATCATTTTTATATTTTTTTTGGTTTAATATTTTTGCAATGTAAATACATCCAAAAACAAAAAAATACCAAAAAAATTCCATTTTACAATGTACATTCCGAGCAAACTGTCTCATTATCTTGTTGTAATAACAATATTCAAGGAGTTGGCTAGTTTAGTTTTTGTTGATCGTTCTTGACCCGCCAACATGTCAGGTGATCTCCCTAGTAAGAAGTCCGAACTAGACCTCAGATCATTTGGTCTAGGATTCCCAACAGTGGATCGTACGGTATCGCTTTGACTGTGGTTACACGCAGAGGGAAGTAAGATGTCCTTGTTGGTAGCAAGGGTGTGACATGTGTAGCAAGTCAAGGAAGGTGCATCAACAGTTCTAAAACATGGAGGGTGAGGTGAGTGCATCCCTTGGAAACATGTGAAAGAACATGGATAAGAAGGGAACACACGAGAAAAGATACATCACAAGCTGGAAAGAAAGTAAGCTAGCAGTCCAAAGTGATGGGTAAATCAACAGCACATTTTAGTAAGATTCATACTTATACAGAAAAGTCCATACATGCATGCATAAGCAAACAGATACATATATCATTACAGTAAACAAGTTAGCTAAAATACAATAACAACATATGCATGAAATATGTTGGCTCTGTTATATTAAGAAGTGAAAGCTCCAATCATACAATATAACCATGACCGACTACTATTCTCAACATCGGAACATTATAGTCATTGACTCTTGCTCCTCGAAAGAGATATACTAGCTCTACACTATGGAGAAGCCAAGGGTCATTACAATAATATCCAAGATTTCTCTAAGATACTCCTATCGGAAATTTGGCTGACCAAAAGCATTTACAATGAGTTATGAGGTACTATATATAGAAAAGGGTGTGGTGACTCTTGACTTTCCCCTTTGTGGTTGTTCACCTACCCTCATGACTCTTCAACTACTCTATGATTGTTACATTCAAATATCAACACTTGAACTTTTGCTCGACAAGATGTTACATACAATCAACACATGTACCCATGTGAGCGAAAATAGGGTTGAGCAAGCCATGCAAGCTATCACTAACACTCGGACAGTTGTGGTAAGACCAACTCTTTGACATCCTTGTGATTACCGATGGTGGTGAACTGATGCCAAGCTTGGTCATCCATGATGGTGTCTGCGCGCTCAATGGTGACATCCTATTGAAATTGATCTCTTGCCCCCATTGCATCTGGGTACACTCATATGGCTCCTCTGTCCAACTCATTTGATTAAGATGCACATCACATCTTGAATGTAGTTGGACTAGAAACATACTAATGCACAGTGTCTGTACTGATCTTTGATTGTGTGATGGTGACCATGTGCATCAACTTGTCAAAATACATGTTCGGCTCTAGTCGGACTTGCTTCTTGTTTTCCCCTCAATGAGTGTGCCAAATGGGTGGGATCACATGTGTGTGCATAATGAAATCCATGCTTCTAAATACCTTTACATGTGATCGACATTACTGCTCACCCTATCTACTCCATGTTGGCTGTTGAATGGATCTATATCATGTACGGGTGCAGTTTCATCAATCTGTGCATGTCACACCCCCTTTTGCACCTATTCCTGCTGTAAACTTTCCCTCATATATACAACTGCTTTTTTCCTTGAGTTGTTGCTTCAACACATGCAACTCCTTCTCTATTTCTCTCTCCGCCTTCACGTGATCTTTGTGTCACACCATCACCTCATAGCCTCAATCTCCAAAGTTGTCTTCATCATAAGTGGATCTACTTTGAACTTGCAGCTTTTCTCCACCATCGTGTTGTCAACAACCTTCCTCTTGCATTCATCACATGCACGTGTGCTACTGTCTGCTGTTGATGATGGTGTTGCTCATTGTAATTCTACTACCATTCCATCTTGATGTGTTTGTCTATGAACAACTTGATGTATTCATAGGTAGGAAAGCTCATAGACACTTGCTCAACTGCATCTCCAATTGTGCTCTCAACAGTGTCTTTGACTCTGCTCTCTTGGAAGCCATTTTGTATGCACCGCTCAGAGGCATATGAACACCTATGATACCTGGAGACATAGCAAAACCCATGGCAATAAATTTGTCAGTCAAAAACCAAAACAAACTTGAGGATTGACTTTCAGCATACCTGTGTGACTCGTCATGAAGATTGCACAATTTCTGCTGGGAGGTCGGGAGACTAACTGCCAAAACCACACAAGGGATAGTTCGGGTTATTAGGAGGCTGAATAACTGTTGGAACTACAAAATACACAGTCCAGCTTGGCCTAGTGGATGCTAAGATTGCGCAATGTGCAATTTCAGCTGACAAGTGATGCAGGCCCAATGACTACATTGCGCAATTTTCTAGCCCAGTAGTCACTACCTCTCAGAATTGCACAAAGAAAGACTCGAGGGAACTAACTAGCAATATTTCTGCATTATCTGGGAGGAAGGTAAGGCCTTCCCTCTCAGAATTGCGCAATGTTGTCCACACAAGGTAAAGTCTGGGCCAACGTAGCTCACACCCGCCAACAGGTGACAGAAACATGAGAAGTATGAATGCATGCTGAAGCAGAGTGTAAACAAGATTGCATGATCATGCATGCAAATAGTAACTATAGGATTCAGAAAATGGGAAAGCATGCATGTCTGTGAAGCGAGTCACCGCAATGGCGAGCGTCGATACAAAAACAATGTCATGCATGTGACCACAGTGAGATGCAAAACTGAAGCACTACTTCTACAAGCTAACATACATGCAAAAGACAATAGGAGCCCATTGAAATCAAGCAGACATCACTTACACAAGTTGAAACAAAAAAAGCAAGAGAAACGCAATGCAAGACATGCAAATCGGGCTTACCCCCGAAACAATTGAGATGAATGTGTCGACAACTCCTAGATGCGATGTGGGATGTCAGAGATGCAATATCGATGTGAGGAATGAGCTCTGTAGCATCCGATTCATAAGTTTTGATAAAATCGAGGTTATGACGTGAATTCCACAAATATAGGAAAAGTGACACTTGGCGGGAGGTTTCTAAAATGAGCCTTGTATGTAACCTCTAAATGCTAAGTATAGATCCCTAGATCTAGGGATGCCTTTTGCATGCTACCTTTCGTTATTTCGGGAAGAGCAACCCATGCATGGAAATCCATTTTGTTCGGTCCTGGAGGGGACCGGTCAACCTCAAGGCACATCTAGCAGTCTACAAACATGTGAGAGGGATTTGCATAGATTCTGGGCTACGTAGAGCTGGTTGTCCTAGAGGGATTGTACAATTTCTATGAGGAACAAGTGACTGTCTTCCAGGATTGCGCAATTCCTAGGCTGACTAGTTGTCTTGGGATGAATTGCATAATTTCTCAGAGGAAGCTTGATAGGCAACATTGTGCAATTCTTGAGCTCAGCAGGCTAGCGAGCTGATTTGCACAATTTCTGGAGGGAAGGCTGGTTCCTCTCTAGAATTGCACAATTTTTTGGGGGAGCTGCTTGGCCAAAACTTGGTCTAAGTCCAGAAAGACAGCCTATTATGCCCCTATACCAATAGTGTCATATATCATGATTGACTTGGTTTAACTCTAAAATATGTTCATACCTTTTCTTTTTGCAAATGTTTTCCATATTTGTAAAAAATAAAAAATTAAAAAATGTAAAGAGAGTATGTCCTAGAAAAAGAATACCAGAGGAGAGTTGGGTAGAAAACCTAAGGAAGCAATCAGATTAATCAATTTTCTGAAGAGTAACAGTTAGAAAAATTAGACATTGAGGATAGGACTACTACCATCCTCAAACTAAAGAAAGTGTTGACCAAAATGAATTTGATGCAAGGCCTGGAACATAGATGTCAAAGCATGTAGGAAGATATAAATGAGTTCAGGAGAAAAATTGACATCCTAAGAATTAAAGGACTCCCAAGCCCTTTAATCATCAATGATAGGCTAATGGTTCAGATTGATTATATTGATAAATTACATCAGCAGGCTAACAATCAGGCTAGTTCATCTTTAGCCAAGGCATTAACAACAAGAAAAGTGTTGTATGATGGTTTAGAGAACCTCTTTTTTATTGAACATGAAGTAAAGCACTTATGCCCAGTACAGTCCAATTTTTTGAAATATACAAAGGCTGATGAAATTTATAGGAAGTTGGTAAGGATGAAAATACCAAATGAAAAATGGTGGAATAACATGACAGACATCCTTAAAATTACAATGGTAACAACAAGGTAAATAGAAATATTTACCATAGTAAAGTTTGGTAAAAAGGATGAAAGTTGGTAAATAGGTAAAGTGTATCAGATACAGGTGAAAGAGTATCAGTTGAAAAGGTCAAATCAGATGTCCAGCACAAAGTTACTAGGGCAACAACAAGATGCACATTCTAGAGCATGCCTCCATCTCCTTCAACAAAAATAGGGACATCAACAATCAGTTCACTATCTATTTCTATATTCGAGACCATCTGCCTCTATATTTGTGTGTAAAGATCTTATATATTCCAAGAATAAATCTCATTAGTTATGAGATATTTTGATGTAAATTTTGTATAAATACTTCTCCATTCGAAGTATTAGGTGTGAATTCAAAGACATTTCTGGTATACATTTCATATCAAGCTAGTGAGTTGTTGTAATGAAGTCTAGATTGGTTGCTGGACCATGAAATAAAGTTAAAAACACTTCACAAGATTCTTGTGCACGATGGAAACCAAATAAGTATTATCTTCTCATGCTATTATTGTGTTCCCATCATGTTATAAATATTCATATGTTTTCTTTATAAAATCTGAATAGTAAACAAAGAAAAATATCTCAAAAATTAGCTTTAAGCTCTCTGTTTTGACATTTTTACATTCTCATTGTTTTCCACTAAATTACCTTGGTTTGGGAAATCTCAGTTGCTCCCCTACTTCAGTAGTTTTTCCCTTAGGTCATAAGTGAAGGATTCTTAATTTCCCTTTACCATCGACCTCCCTCTATTCCTCATCCTAATCCTGGTTTAAGGATTCTTCATTGCCCTTCTACCTTGACTAGGTTTATCGCATCCATTTCAATGCACAAATTTGTTTTCTATTGTACTAGCTTGCCTTATGAATTCTTCCTTTAGCAATTGATCTGATCTAGTTAAGCTACTCTTTGTTTGACTCCATAGCCCAATGGATTGAAGGCTTGCTCTACCCATCTGTTCCCAGAATTCCACCACCAAATCAAAACAAATCCCTTAAGTTTTAATAACTAGCCTAATATCATATTAAAACAAAGCTAAATCATAAAGAGAGAGCCCTCTTTGAGTGTAGATTGGCTAGAATCTATACTTAAAATATTGGTTTGTGGTTACCTTGGATCCTTTCCTTCTTTTAATAACTTCTAAGGAAAATATGAGTGATAACATAGTGGCGACCATACTAGGGAATTAATAATTCCTCAGTGAAATAAACCTTTAAGAAACCAAAATGTTTTATTTAAAGCATCTTAGAGGATTTTAGAAGTTATTTTGGAAAGTTTATATAAGAAAATTCATAAAAATTTAAAATCTGGCTTCAGAAAGGACTTGTTACACTAGGGCTAATCTTGATCCCAACCCACCCCCTGTGTTTGAAAATCCTAACCTGATTCCTAGAATCCTTAGAAGGCAAGAAAGCTTAATAAGTCCTAGAACTTTGTTAAGATCACATTCATGTCCTGTCAAACAAATTTCCCTAGAAGATCTTCCTTTTGATGAACACTTCGAACTCTCTCTATTTAGAACCTCATCTGACAGTGAATTATTAGATCTAATCCAAGATCCAAAATCCCTCAAAGAACTTGAAATCCAAAGAGCCAATTTGTCAATTGATCAATATCTATAGGATTCCACTCAGTGATCTCTTATCACAGATAGAACACCCAAACTTTCTGAGACTACTTCTCTTTCAGCTAGTTCATCATTATTCCCTCATTCATCTGAAATCCATTCCACTCCTCCTTTCATCCCTTCACTCCCTCTTCAATCTATCATCACTCAACATCCTACTGCCACTTCTAGTTCCTCCTCCACAACACAAACACCTCCCATTACCCCAACTCTTGGTTCTACTCTTACCCAACCTAGAACAATGGCCAACAGATATGCTCCCCTGGTGCTACCTGCTAACCTAGGTGCAATGCCTCAAGACTATCAGAGTAAGATTACCACCTTTGATGGCACTGGAACCTACACTGCTCAGCAACTCACTAAGAAGATGACCGATTACTTAGAAATATATGAGATAGACACTGTTGATGTTCAAATGAGAATTTTTGCTCAAAGTTTGTCTGGAGAAGTTAGAACCTGGTTTAGAGCCTTAACACCCAATAGTATAGATAGCTTAAGAACTCTCTACCAACAATTCTTGAACAGGTGGGAAAAAAGGAAAGACCCCCTTCAGATTTTATCTGAATACGAGAACCTTAGAAGGAGACCTCATGAAACCGTCCAGGACTATTGCACTAGGTTCAATAGTGTTTATAGTGCCATTCCACTTGACCTTAGAACTTCTCCTGATTTAGCCCTGATCAAATTTCCTGATGGATTTGATTCAGACATGGCTTTTTAGCTGAGAGAAATAAATCCCCCTACTTTGGAAGAAATGAAAAGTGAAGCTGTAAGTGTTGAAGCCAACCTGCTCTCCAAAAGAGCTAACGCCAGAAATAAGAGAATAATACCTACAAAAGATGAAAGTTCACCCTTTGAACAAAAGCTAGATGCTATTGTTAAAGGAATGGAAAAATTGTTTGACAAAGTTGATACAATTGAAAGGAAATCTCCTTAGGATGGCCAGTAGGCCAATTAAGGGAGAAATTCTAATTTTAGGAGAAATTAGAATCAGAACACTGGCAAGAATATTCCTGACCAAAATATCAGACCACCATTCCAAGAAAACTATGCAAAAGCCTCTCAATCAAAAGACCCTGAGAAAGACATTCAGATAAATTTAATGGGTCTAGAGGGGGAGGAAGATGTATTTCTAACTCAAGATGACCAAGAGTCTCATATACTCCAATAATTTCAGACTCAAATAGAAGAATCATTTGATTTCAGACAGTGGCATGACTATGCCATCTTTGAAGCACATAAGCAGTATAACCTGAGAAGTAGAAAAAGTATTGATAACCCTTAAACAAACCTAAAAACAGCTCCTAATCAAACTAAAAAGGGTAAAATTGGTCTAGTGACAAAAACACTTCAGATCCTTTCAAGAAAAAATCAAAACCCTTCCAGCACCACCATAGAAGATGTGTCTGATAACCAGCCCAGCAATAAACAACCTTCCACTTCAATTCCCTCCAAGGAAACAGTGGAAGAACCTCAAAAGATGACATCAGATAAATCAACAAAGGATGTTTCAAATCCTGAAATAGAGGAAAACGTAGAAAACATTTCTGCCATAAACCCAAAGGTTAAAACTGATAAAACAATCTTGCCCTTTAATCTAGGAGCAGAAGTAGCAAAGTTTAAAATTTCAGTTCCTTTGACAGAATTGGTGAAACATGATGTGTACAAGTCTCAAATAAACAAATCATTAAATATCATTGAAAATGTAGATTCTGTAAATCTCTTTGATGACCAGCCCAAGTTGATTTTTGGTCCTGAAGTAAACGAAAAACCACTGGAAGGAGGGATACCACCTTTCTATGTCAGTCTCAATATTCATGATAAGATTTTACATATTGCCATATTTGACTCTGGTGCTTCTCACAACCTCATGCCCAAGTCTGTTATGGAGAAACTCAACCTAAACATCACTAGACCCTATAGGGATTTATTTTCCTTTGATTCCAGTCAAGTGAGGTGTTTAGGTCTTATAAAGGACTTATGTGTTTCATTGGTTCAATATCCTGCTAAAACTATACTTATGGACATAGTGGTAGCAGACAATCCACCCAAGTATGGCATGCTGTTGTCCAGATCCTGGGGTGCCAAACTTCAGGGATCTGTGCAATTAGATATGTCATATGCTACCATATTTATTTTTGGACAACCAAAGAAGTTATATAGGAAACTTTAATGAAGTATGTAGTGAGTAGTCAGGAGAAGCCTCAAAACTTTCCCATTTACTCAATACATTATGACATGGATTCCTTTATTCTATATAATGCTAAAATAAATCCAGAAATTGATAATCCTAAAGATTTAGCAACATAACCAAAATAAATTGAAAAAGAAGAAAGGTCAATGGTTTAAATTCGAGAGATATCAGATGATGAAGAAAATCAAAAAACGTTAGCTAAAAAAGACTACACTACCCCAAATACAAATTATGAACATAAAATTTTATGGAATTTAGAATTTCATGGTTCAGTAAACAAACTAGGTTCAAGGGCAGGTGTATTGGTCTATAACTTAGAGAATGATCATGCAGAAGGACATGCCTATAGATTGAATTTTAAATGTACAAACAATATGGCAGAATATGGAGCACTCTTGCTAGGCATCAAGTTAGTCAAAAGGTTAGGAGCTATAAGGGTATCAATCATGGGAGATTTTGAACTTATAGTTAAATAGATAAAAGGAACTTACATAACTAGAGATCCTAGATTAGGATATTACAAAAGGATAGTCATAGAAATCCTTAACACTTTTTTAGAAACCTAGCTTACAACTATTCCTAGAAAACATAACATGCAAGCTCATAGTCTGGCTATGTTTGCCAATACCTGCAAGTTGCCTTTCTAGCCCAATCCCCAGTACACTGTTGAGATTAGGCACAGACTAGCCATCCGTAATAATCTTAAGAATTGGCAGGTTTTTTATAGTGATAAGCAGATTAATAATTTTCTAACTTTAGATGAAGAATTTGCTAGCATTAATATAGATGTAGACCTAGTTTCGGATTTTGATCATACTAATGAGGTAGAGATTAACAACCTGGAGGAGAATTCAATAAACATGCTTCACCCTACTAAATTCTTACAAGAAGAAATCAAAGATCTAAAACAAATGGACCTAGATGAGATAATTGAAGAAGAAATAGAGGTTATAAATCTGAAGGATAATCATTTACCCAAAGGATTAACACCTTTGGAGGATTTGTTTGACTCTAATGACATTCCGAAGAAACCTAAAATGGAGCCTTTAAAAACAGACATTCAAGAGTATAACATAGGAACACAGGATAATCCCATAATGATAAAATTGTCAACATCTTTACCTCTTGATCAGAAGCTAAAGTATGTTGAACTTATGAGGGAATTCCAGCATGTCTTTGCTTGGAGTTACGAAGATTTGAAATCCTATGACACATATATCATTCAGCACACCATCCCTTTGAGAGAAAATCAAAAGCCCTTTAAACAAAAATTCATAAGAATTAACCTTGTGTTATTACCATCAATTGAGAAAGAAATCAAACGTATGTATGAAGCAGGAATTATTGCCCCTATTAGATTTTTAGAATGGGTATCTAACCTAGTACCTACTAGGAAGAAAATGGGGGAAATAAGATTATGTGTTGACTTGAGAAATGTGAACATGGTATCCCTTAAAGATAACTATCCTTTACCCAAAATGGACCATATATTGCAAAGGGTATTGGGTTCCTCTAGAATTTCACTTTTGGATGGGTTTTCAGGTTATAACCAAATCTTAGTTCATCCTGATGACCAAGAGAAAACTACATTCACTACACCATGGGGTACCTTCATGTACATTAAAATGCCATTTGGACAAAAAAATGCAAGAGCAACCTTCCAAAGAGCAATGGACATTGCCTTTGCAAAAGAGATTCATGATTTTCTTGTTATATATCTTGATGATCTCACTGTTTTTTCGAAATCAGATCAACAACACTTGGAACATTTCATGCAAGTTTTTCTCAAATGCAGAAAATATGGTATTTCCTTAAATCCAAAGAAATCTTTATTCGGTTTAGAAGAAGGAAAGCTGATAGGTCAAATCATTTCCAAAGATGGCATCTGAATTGACCCCTCCAGGATTGAAGCTATTTTGCAAATACCTCAACCAAGAAATGTTAAAGAACTTCAGGCATTTTTAGGAAAGATAATTTTTTTAAGAAGATTCATCTGTAACTTAGCTGAATTAATTAGATTATTGAATAACATGTTGGAAAAAGATTCAACTATTAAATGGATAGTTGAGGCTAAACGATTATTTGAAGAAATTAAACTAGCCTTAACTCAAACACCAATCCTCACAAGTCCAAAATTTGACAGAGACTTCATTATTTTCTCTTTTGCATCAGAACACACCATAGCTGTAGTTTTACTACAAAAAGATGATGAAGGATGTGAAAAACCAATCACCTTTTTTAGTAAAGCTCTTAGAGATGCCTCATTAAAATATAAAATAATGGAGAGATAGGTTTTTGCTTTGGTAAAGGCTATTAAAGATTTCAGAGTATATATTTTGCATTCTCATGTAGTAGCTTATGTTCCAAATGTTGTAGTCAAAGATATCCTACACGGGAAGGAGTTGATGGCAAGAGGGGTAAATGGATAGCTACTATTTTAGAGTATGACATAGAGATAAAACCTACCAAGTTAATTAAAGGTCAGAGGTTGGCCAAACACATGGCAGAAACAAATAGCCAAGCCCCAGAAATCAATCTTATTGCAGAGCTGGATAACGAACAGGAGATGTCGACTCCACAAATCAACCGTTCCTTTTTAGATTCCCCATAGTATGCTGATATAATATATTTTCTACAAAACCTGCAAGCTCCTCCAGGGTTGTCCAAAACTAAAAGTAGGGTTTTAAAAATGAAAGCATCAAAATTTTGCATTATGGATAATACTTTATTTTGGAAAAATCATGAGGGAATTTTGGTGAATTTTTTGTTAAAAGAAAAATATGACAAGGTACTCCAAGAATTTCATGCAGGAGATTGTGATGGACATCTCTATTGGAAGTCAACTGTTGACAAAATTCTAAGAGCTGGATTGTTCTGGTCAACCTTGTTCTGTAACTTCCTGCCATAAATGCCAAATCTTTGAAGGCAAAAGAAAATTGTTACCTTTACCATTGAAACCTATTTCCACTGAGAAACCTTTTCAACAATCAGGTCTTGACTTCATTGGGGAAATTCATCCACCCTCTTCTGGTCAACATAAATGGATACTCACTGCAACTAATTATTTCACCAAATGGATAGAAGTTATTCCCTCTAGACAAGCCACTGATATCATAATAATAGGTTTTCTAGAGGCTAATATTCTGTCTAGGTTTGGTTGTCCTGACAAAATCATCACAGATAATGTTACAGCCTTCAAGTCAAAGAAAATGATTGATTTCTGTCACAAGTATCATATAACACTTGGTCATTCCACAGCTTACTATCCTGAAGGGAATGGTCTAGCAGAATCTTCCAATAAAAGTCTAATAAATATTATCAAAAAAATATTGGAAGAAAATAAGAAAACTTGGAACAAGAAATTGACCAATGCTTTGTGGGCAGAAAGGCCTACTACTAAGAAGTCCATTGGAACCAGTCCTTATGAGCTAGTGTATGTAATGGAGGTAGTGTTTCCCTCATCTTTAGGGATTCCTGTCATGAAACTACTTCACGAAGCCCAAGCGGAACCAAATGATATATAGAGGAGAATTAACCAGACCATCCATTTACAGCAAACCAGGGAGGAAGTGTACCAAAGATCCCAAGTACTGCAGGAAAAACTTAAGAAAATCTTTGACAAAAGGACCAAAGTAGAAGACTTTTATCTAGGAGACAAAGTATTAAAATGGGATTCAAGAAGAGAGGACAAAGGGAAGCATAGGAAGTTTGACTTCCTGTGGAAAGGACAATATATAATATATGCCTTTAGAGGAAATAATGCATATTTTCTAAAAGAATTAGATGGTACAGAGATTGAAGGAGGACCAATCAATAGTCGAATGTTAAAGCACTACATTGACTCCATTTACTAATTTTACAAGTTCAGTTGCACATACTATATCCTTTATAATGTTCAGTGTTGATTGGATGGTAAAAGTTTTGAAGTTGAAGCCCGAAGAGAAGGCCCTAAGCTTTAGAAATATTATTGTCATACATACCAATAAAGCAGCAGGGAAAAGGAAGTTGTAGAGCAAAATCACAGTCTTTCAGAAGGCTATTGATCTACTATTCTTAACTTTCCACCAGAAAAAGCCATCCCCAAGTGGAGCCACTGTTATGCCCCTATACCAATGGTTGTCATATATCATGATTGACTTGGTTTAACTCTGAAATATGTTCATACCTTTACTTATTGCAAATGTTTTCCATATTTGTAAAAAATAAAAATAAAAAAATGTAAAGAGGGTATGTCCTAGAAAAAGAATAAAAGGACAAAAAGAATAAAAAGGTTAGAAAAAGTGAAAGAAAATGAACCCCAAGAAAAAATGAAAAGACCATGAAAGTGTGCAAGTCCAAATGCCACTATTTTACTTTTGTGTAATAAAGGTTGTGTGCAGCTTGTCACCTATGCCACAATGCATCATAGCCAAATAGTTTAAACTTGCTTATTCAATGTTTTCAATTTCATGTTTATATAGATAGAGAATAAAATATGACCAAACTATTTAATCTTGGCAGATAAGTAGATAGATAGAGTGAATAAAAGGAACTCAACAGTTTATTCTGAGCCCTTGGATGTAATAAGTGTAGACATAGATAGATTGCTATATGTAAAAGAAAAAAAAGAGTGTGATGAGGGTTTGCCAATTTAAGTGCACCCTAATAAAGAAGTAAAAATGCTAGGTTAAGTAGGTAGGGTAAGTAAATGATTGGTTGCAGAACAAAGGTGTTATGAATGGTTAAGTTTAATGCTCAAATCTCTTGCTTTCATCACTTGGGACAAAGCATGGATCACAATGAAGACAACATATCAAGAAATCAAAGTCAAATGAATTAACTTCCTCACTCATTTTCCCCTAATTTTTACTAATTTCCCCTAAGTACTAAAGGCACCTATAACAACTTAGAGGGGCTCAGAGCATTTCTCTGAGTTTTGGAGGGACCGGACCCTTGGCCCAATAATTTGAAATACCTAAATTACTTAAATCTCCTTCATCAATATTACCCCTCCATAAAGTCATTCATTCCCTTTATAAATCTTTTCCTAAGTAAAATCCTATTTTACTTAGGGAAATTAAAAAAAATTATCTCAAAACCCTCATATTCTACTAGCCTAAGTCATGAATGTTGTATGATGCAATGCATTCGGAAACATTTTAACTTAGCACATATTCATATCCTACTAAGTCATATTAACCATTAACTTGTATTATTATTTAACTCCAGAAAAAGCACCCATTGCTCGTATTATTATTAAAATCCCAATAAATATATATCCCACCCCATGGTTGCGAAATAACCTTAATAAATTTGATAAATGGGACTAATTAGTCAACCCATGAATAATTAAGAAACCCGCCCCCTGCCATGACAATAAAGGATTAATTAAATCATCTGGATTAATTATTAACTTTTGACCAATCACATCGCCCCCGATGTAATTAAAAACCATTTAATTAACATCAGGCTCCCTCCATTAACCATCATTCACTTCCCATCCCCAACCACCATCCAATCAGATGTCTCGGCTATCGCTCATATCGTGCGGGCCCTTTGGTCAGACATTAAGCACACGATATGAGCGGTTTTCCAAAAATCACTGATGCTATGAGTCAATTGATAAATGGAATAGCGCAGCCCTCCCTCAATACCACCAACCTCCCATAAGCAGTGCGATGAAACCTGCATACCACCTCCCATAAACGACAAAATGTCACATCATCAAGTTGATGCCACCTGTCCTTGTCACTAACCTGCCAAAACATTGACTTTGCATAAAAAAACAAGTGTAATATATTCTTCGTCCTTTATTCAGAACAATCCCATGCATGAATGCATCATGACCAAAATCAACCAGCTCATCCCCCAACTATGAACACCTTGAACGCTGCCTTTCAACACCACTCCAGTCCACTATGTGAATCCTACGAATGTGAAAATCATAGCCAGTTGCCCAGGAACAGGTATTGACAAAATTTCTCCCGGAAACCATGTTATATACTGAAATTCCTCTGAAATTGCTTTAAAACCCAAAGTTTTCAGTTCAATTGAGTTGTTAGCCTAGTCCAAAACTTCCCAAGCACCTTTGTTTTAAACAAGTTTCATTGAAAAATCCCAATTTCGTCCTTGAAAACACAAGAACCATGGATGGAAACCCCATGGCCCTAAATGTAGCTCCAATCACTAATCCTAACAAGGACTTGGACTACCTTCCTTTAGCAGATAAAGACTTCCAAGTAAAAGACCTTCAACCTGATAATTTCCCCCTGAAAGTATATTTCCAATGCTGAGACAATTACCTGAACAATTTTGATACCATAGGACTTTGGGAATCAAATCTCCCAAAGTACCTATTCCCTTATGGACACATTTTCCTGAACATTATCCATCAATTTCATGCCAATTATAATCCTAACCTCAAAGCCGTAATGTACCCTCACCATTCAGTCCTATTTACAATTACTGTTGATTCAATTAATGAAATGTTGCAGCTTCGGCCCGGCTAGAACCTCACCCCTATTTCAATTGCAGAATTAATAGAAAAATCTGCCAAAATGTCCAATTCTTAACTCAACCATATTTTCCATAATTTCATGGATGAGAATCATATACCCAAAGATCCCACCCCCCCTACCTAACATGTTTCTTCACTGATATGGGCAAAGATATTGTTAATATGGTTGCTAGCATTATGGGTTTCAATACTAGTGAGTTTGTTGATGAATTGACCCTAGCTTTCATGATTATTTACACCCCCAGTCAGCCTCTTGTAGCGAAATATGATTTTTCCACCTTCATTGCATACAACATCCATGACAAATTCATGAGGCTAGAGAATGAGAGAGTGTTCAAGTATTCTACAGTCTTGTATCACCTCTTCCTTTACTACTAAACTGATAAATTCCCATTCTCCGTGCATAAGCTTGATACCAAAGGTAACCCTAGGTCAGTCATTTTCTAAACCTCTATCTTTCACTACTCACCCTCCTCTACCTATTCATATATAGATTTCATTGATCAGTTTGTCGGTCCTATAACTACCATGCTGAGAGGAAGCCCTCCTCCTAGAATCAGTGATGACATCAAAAGAATCTTTCAATTGTCAAAGTAGTATAGGATAGGTGACTAGTACTTATACCAGAGTCATACTGAGATCAGAGTCTATGGGTGTGAATTTCCTCCCTATAAATTTCCATGTCCCCATGAGATTATTTTCCCTGGAGTACTATAGGAAAATAATCAACTTTGATCAAATCCACTTCATGAAAGCAAAGAAGAAAACCCGGCTGAGGATCAAAGACCACTTATGCCCATTTGTGTGCAACAACAGAAAAGCAGGGCAAGAAGCAGAAGAAATCATAGAAACAAAGATGCATTTAAAGAAAAAAAATTTTTGGGCCTATGATCCTCACGGTTTCATCTGTAATAGGAGGATAAAACATAAGTTGTCACCTTACATCCATCATAGAATCCTTGACATAGAACAATATGCCAATTTAAATGAATGCAGGGAAGGGACATTGGTAGAACAAGATAGTGATAAAGTTGAAGTTGAAAATGTGATGAGAGACTTGGAGAAGAGACTTGACCTAGACTCCTTTGTACAAGTGCCTGCAGAGTCTTCCCAAAGGCCATCACAGGAACCCAGTGCTCCCAAAACAGAGCCTTCACAAAAGCAAACTCAAGAAACAAGTGCCCCTACATAAGAACAACTAGAAACAGCAGAACAGTAAGAGGAATCAAAGCAACCTAAGATCTTGGAAGAATTGGCTCCACCACAGCCACTACCAGCTCAAACAAACATGACAATCCTCTAGTGCTACAGACTCCTCTAAATGAGGAAAGAAACTTGAAAAGAGAAAGGGAAGTAGCTACCCCTTCTAGCAAACCCACATATCAACCCTTTGCTAAGAGGCAAAGGATGAATCCTTATTCAGAGGAAGAATTCATTGGGGGAACTACAGAAAGCTTGAGGAAGGAGGAGATAGATAGTCTACAAACATCCCTAGCAGGTGGGACACCCTCAAGTTCACAGAGGCAAGTGCTAGAAAGACAACCCAGAATAGAGGTTTCATCCTTCAGGTCTTCTTCTGAGAAGATTATAGATATAAATGGGAAGTTTAAAGAGATCAAGACAAAGAATGAGCAGCTAAAGGCCCAAGCCTATGCTTAATATTTAAAAATGGCCCTCAAAAACTAGACTAGACTGGTGTTAGCCATTGACATCAAAGAAGGTAAAATGTAGATGAGTTTCCTGAAGCCCACAATGCAACAGCCAAAATCCTTGGCAAATTATCTCAAAACTGATTTTGAGGTTTTGGCTAAATACATCCACTCTATCAACTAGATTGAACTACATAAGAAAATGGGTGAGATGGTCTATTCAACATTGACCAGCAAACCAATGATGGCTCACAGATTCCAAAATTCATTGAGCAACACTACAGCCCAATTGCATCTAGAGAAAGCCTCCTCACAGGAAAAGGATAATAGAATAAAATCATTGGAAGAGTTAGTAATTGAGTTGGGTCATGATCCAAAGGATGTTAAGGTAGAAAAAAGCTTAATCAAGAAGAAGAATGAAGATATAGCTGAACTTAGAAAACAACTGAAATTGCCACCCCTCATACACCCTCAAACTGTTGAGATTATAGAGAAGAAAAAAGAAGAAGAACTTATGGACTTGGTCCTTAAGTTAAATGAGCAATTGAAGGAAATAGAGCAGGAATTGGAGAAAGCAGTGTAGTCAAGGAAAAGTGAGTCGACCATCCAGCCCTAGACTGTAGTGCCTACAGTTTCAACAACAGTCCCTTCCACTATGGCAACTGTTTTAGCACCAAACATTCCTTTGGCAATAGCCACACCAGTGGAAGCAACAAGTACATCAACACAGAGCATAGAGGACTTAATTAAGTCAATGGAAGAAATGAAGCTCCAAGTAATAGAGCTACAGAAGGTAAAAGAGAATTTCACTACTTTGGAGCAAAAAAATGATTTATCAAAAGTAAATTATGCAGAAGAGAGAAGGAAAAATAAGAGCATGACAGAACAGATTAAAGCATTGGAGAAGGACTTGACTTTTGCAGGACCTTTGACAGACACTAGGAAAGTATTGTGGACCAATATCATTGATTCCATCAATGATATTTGGTCATCAATTCAAATTATTTTTGAACAAATTGATTTAGTAAATCTTGCTCTTGAGGAAATTGAGAAGACTAGAGGAGCACTGGGTAGAAAACTAGAGGAAGCAATCATATTAATCAATTTTATGAACAGTAAAAGAAAGCAACAGTTAGAACAATTAGATATTGAGGATAGGACTACTACTATCCTCGAACTGAAGAAATTGTTGACCAAAAGGAATCTGATGCAAGGCCTGGAACATAGATGTAAAAGCATGTAGGAAGATATAAATGAGTTCATGAGAAAATTTGACATCCTAAGAATTAAAGGACTCCCAAGCCCTTTAGTCATCAATGATAGGCTAATGGTTTAGATTGATTACATTGATAAATTACATTAATAGGCTAACAATCAGGCTATTTCATCTTCAGCCAAGGCATTACCAACAAGAAAAGTGTTGTACGATGATTTAGAGAACCACTTTTTTATTGAACATGAAGTAAAGCACTTATTCCTAGTACAACTCAATTTTGTGAAATATACAGAGGTTGATGAAATTTACAGGAAGTTGGTAAGGCCGAAAATACCAAATGAAGAATGGTGGACTAACATGACAGACATCCTTTAAATTACTATGGTAACAACAAGGTAAATAGAAATATTTACCGCAGTAAAGTTTGGTAAAAAGGATGAAAGTTAGTAAATAGGTAAAGTGTATCAGATAGAAGTAAAAGAGTATCAGTTGAAAAGGTCAAATCAGATGTCTAGTTCCTTCAACAAAAATAGGGACAACAACAATTAGTTCACTATCTGATTCTGTATTCGAGATGATCTGTCTCTATATTTGTGTGTAAAGATCTTCTATATTCCTAAAATAAATCTCATTAGTTATGAGATATTTTGATGTAAATTTTGTATAAATACTTCTCCATTCAAAGTATTAGGTGTGGATTCAAAGACATTTCTAGTATACATTTCATATCAAGCTAGTGAGCTATTGTAATCAAGTCTGGATTGGCTGCTGGAACATGAAATAAAGTTAAAAACACTTCACAGCACTCTTGTGCACGATGGAAACCAAATAAGTATTATATTCCCATGTTATTATTGTTTTCTCATCATGTTATAAATATTCATATATTTCCTTTATAAAATTTGAATAGTAAACAAAGAAAAATATCTCAGAAATTAGGTTTAAGCTCTCTGTTTTGACATGTTTACACTCTCACTGTTTTCTACTAAATTACCTTAGTTTGGGAAATCTTAGTTGCTTCCCTACTTCCGTAGTTTTTCCCTTAGGTCATAAGTGAAGGATTCTTAATTGCCCTTTACCACTTATCTCCCTCTATTCCTCATCCCGATCCTAGTTTAAGAATTCTTCATTGCCCTTCTACCTTGAATAGGTTTATCTCATCGATTTCAACCCATAGATTTGTTTTTTGTTGTAGTAGCTTGCCCTGTGAATTCTTCCTTTAGCAAATGATCTGATCTGGTTAAGCTACTCTTTGTTTGACTCCACAGCCCAATGGACTGAAGGCTTGCTCTACCCATCTGTTCCCAGAATTCCACCACCAAATCAAAACAAATCCCTTAAGCTTTAATAACTAGCCTAATATCATATTAAAACAAAGCTAAATCGTAAAGAGAGAGCCCTCTTTGGGTGTAGATTGGCTAGAATCTATACTTAAAAGATTGGTTTGTGGTTACCTCAGATCCTTTCCTTCTTTTAATAACTTCTAAGGAAAATCTGAGTGATAACACAACCTATAAGGGGGGATAAGAAAACTAACATGCACAGGTTGGAAAGCAGCTAAAAAACCAATGAAGCCTATGTACTTGATAGTGCAAGACATGTTGCTAGGATGGTTGGTAGGGAGACTCTAAAATGAAGCTAATGCAAAATTTTGGAGGGTGGTCTAGACACTACAACACTTGGCGACACATTGGTAGACCTCGAGCTCTCTGAATGGACCTTGTTCATGAAAAGAAAGTCTAACACCTCCAGAAGTATTGTTCAGTTCTTTATTCATCTGGATTTCCACACTTTCTTGATTATAAGATGTAGCATCTACCAAGATCTGGGTCAGTTGAGACACATTCCAAGCCAAGCCAACATAGTTGTTTCAATTGAGGATGAGGGGTATATTGGTTTACAAGCAGTATGGTCATCATAGTTTTAGTTTCATCTCTGGAGTTGCTCCACTACCAGCAACCCTGGATAGTACCCAGATGGAGTCACGCATGAACATAAGCATCACTCCACTACCAGCAAACCTGGTCAGTACCCTAACGGAGTTACTTGTAGCACCTCTCTACGCAGGAAGCCTTTCTCTTCTTTCGCCTTATCCATTTTTCACTTTTCCATTTTTTTCATTTTTCATTTTTCATAACTATTCATAACACTTATTCATTTCAGAGGCAGAATAGGGGTCCCAACTTATTGAGAGAATAAGAGGGTGTTCCTTCAGAGAAGTAGTTTATATATACCTTTGACGTGCTTGTTAAGTTTTTCCTCCTCACCTTACTCTACTTGACTGAGCTCACAAGGATTAACCCAAAAAGACTGACTAGAGTACATGACACTAGTTAGCGCACAAGCATTGTGTTTTCATCAAGATTCACTTTGAACATTATGTATTTTCCATCGACGTATCATGGACTGAAGATAACAAGTTCTTCACACAAAGGCAAGACAACAGATAACCCAGTATTGATAACTTCACAAGTCCTCTTGTACTTTACCCAGCTTGTTTCAAGAGTCACACATAGTTTCATGTGAAACTAATATACGAATGTAAAAGAAGAAAAACAACAACAAAACAAAGAAAGAGCAGAAGTAAATGCATAAGTGAGGAGAGTAAGCAAAAAAATAGGCAAACAATCAAACATGCAAAGTAAGAAGTAGACATGCATGCAAGCAAACCAACCAAAATCAAACACTACTCCTACCCCTAAGCTAACGGTGCGTGGGTCTACTCACGTGAAGTGATACTTCCAATGCAGCCACCAACGCATTGGTCAACCCATGTTGGTGAAGGCATGGTTCATGAACAACAAATCTGTGCATACCAGCAAACATGAGAGATATAACAATGAAGACAAACAAACTTCGAGTTTATATGTGTCCACAGAACATAAGTGAGTGCAAGTGCATGACATGTGGTCGGGGGAATTACCATGGGGTTGTGTGACACTGCATGCAGATGTTAAGCATATGCACACTCATGACTATGACATTCAAGAAAATGAAAGAAAAAAAGACAAATTATATTGTGCACGCATGCTTGCTATGTAAGATTCCTCCAATGCATGAGCAATGGGATCGTGTAGTTCGAGTGGAGGAAGTGAAAATCAATGCTAGATTGATCTTCAGTCCATACAGATGAGTGATGAGGAGCCTTGGGTGTTTGAGCAATTTCTTGATTATAAGTGAAACCAAAGTAAGGACAACGAAGGCATGGCATAATCATCAGCTCGATTTGAAGTGCCTCGACAATCTACGTGGTTTTAGCTTCATCGACAAATAGATCATCATACACCAGTGCCTTAAACAGATTAACAACAGTTGAATCAATATCGTGATCAGATGAAATTCAGGATCTTTTTCGGCATCCTCATGATTTGATGAATCACACAGAAGGGTAGATGAAAAGAAAGGATGTTCACCCTCTGTGTTTCCAGAAAAAGTAGACGAAAAATCAAGTGGATGTTCAATGAATGACTGGTCCTCTCTGTTTTCGCATGATGGGCTGACATTCAGTGTGTCCTGCAAATGATCAATAATAGTTACATCGGTGGACAGAGATACACATGAAAAATCAAGGATGGTAGGATCATCAAGGATGTCAGGAAAAAATGAAGGAGGCATGAATAGACAGGGATGGTCCTTTGTTTCTGGTGGATGTTCAAGCTCCCATTCATACTCTTCATGAATGATAGTGCATGTTGGTTGTACAACACCAACTCTGTCAATGGCTTGATTCTCATTCACAACAAGTGTACAGTCCAGAATGGAAGAACACAAGCTAGTGTCATCTGAAGGATCATTCGAGTACGAAGACAGAGGATGAGGTACAAAATGCATGTGATAACCCAAAGAATTCACAACCAAGTTTGTGTGAAAATAAGAAGGAGTGATGTCTAGAGGATGTGATGGTTGAACAGATGTGTGTGCATGCTCTCCCACATTAGTCAGCGATGGTGGAGCTATTTGATGAGGGGACGCAGACAATCACTTATGACAGTGACTATGTATGACCGTTATTGTGCAACTCCACCACCGAAGTATGATGAGCAAGGCTTGATCTTGAACTTCGTCTTGGGATTAACTGATTTGTTAAGACATTATTAAAATTTGTCCCAAAGATATGGAAATTTCATTTGGCTTTTCGAAGCTTCAAACTACAAATCATGGAAGCGCTGCCAAAAATCCATAGGTGATTCATGCGAGGCCTTTCGTTGTTGTAATAGTTTTTTGTCAAGAGGTTCTAGATCAAAATGATGGAAAGTAGATTCAATGAGATCACAGAACTGGTCAAGTAAGTGCACAATGCTAGGAGGTAGACTCCAGCACCACTGTTGTGGGGATTTTCTAAGTGTGTATGATAGCAATAGACTGACATATTATGCATAGAACTCATCTGCATTCTCAAGGAATACATAGATGTCTTATAATTACTCAGGCTAGGCTACTTCACCTTCATCATCATAAGTGAATTTGGACAAGAGACCAAAAAACGCCCTCGTCATGCTGAGAGGTTCAGCATGCGAAAGACATTGTGGAGGGATGAGTGAGATAGAATCCATGATAGATGTGCAAAGGTTCAAAATAGGATAAGAGGACACAGCTTGTCATCTGGCCCTCCTTCTAGTGCCAAAATTTCGATGGTGTTGGACCCACCAACATGTCAAGGGATCTCCCCAGTAAGAAATCCCACTAGACCTCAAACAATTTGGTGTAGGAGTCCCAGTAGTGGGCCGTATGGTATCACCTTGATTGCGGTTTCATGCAAAGGCAAGTAAGATGTCCCTATTGGTAGCAAGGGTGTGACATGTGTAGCAAGTCAAAGAAGGTGCATGAATGGTTCTAAAACATGGAGGGTGAGGTGAGTGCGTCCCTTGGAAACATGTGAAAGCATGTGGCTAAGAAGGGAACACATGAGCAAAGATGCATCACATGTTGGAAAGAAAGTAAGCTAGTGTTCCAAAGTGATGGTTAAACCAATGGAACATTTCAGAAAGAATCATACATACTTATATAGAAAAGTCCATACATGCATGTGTAAGAAAACATATAAATATATCATTATAGTAAACAAGTTAGATGAAATACAATAACAACATATGCATGAAATGTGTTGGCTCGGTTACATTAAGAAGTGAAAGTTCCAATCATACAATACAACCATGACCAACTACTAGTTCTGACAACGGAACATTACATTCACTACCACCTACTCCCCCAAAGAGATATACTAGCTCTACACTATGGAGAAGCGAAGGCTCATTACAATACTATCCAAGCTTTCTCTAAGATACTCCTATCAGAAGCTTGGCTAACCAAAATCCTTTACAATGAGTTATGAGGTACTATATATAGCAAAGGGTGGGGTGACCTTTGACATTCCCCTTTGTGGTTGTTCACCTACCCTCATGACTCTTCACCTACTCTATGACTGTTACATTCAACTATCGACACTTGAACTTCCACTTGACAAGATGTTACATACAATCTATACATGTACCCATGTGAGCCAAAATAGCCTTGAGCAAGCCATGCAAGCTATCACTAACACTTAGACATTTGTGGTAAGACCAAATTTTAGACATCCTTGTAATGACCAATGGTGGCAAACTGATGCCAAGCTTGGTCATCCGTGATGGTGTCCACGTGCTCAATGGTGACATCCTACTAAAAGCGAACTCTTGCCTCCATTTCATATGGGTACACTCATATGGCTCCTCTGTCCAACTCGTCTGATTAACATGCACATCACATCTTGAGTGCAGTTGGACTAGAAACATACTGATGCATAATGTTTGTGTTGATCTCTGAGTGTATGCTAGTGACCATGCACATCAACTTGTCAAAATACATGTGCAGCTCCAGCCGGACTTGCTTCTTGTCTTCACCTCGGTCAGTGTGACAAATGGGTGGGATCGCATGCGTGCACACAATGACATCCATGCCCCTGAATACCTTTACATGCGATCAACAACACTACTCACCCTTTCTACTTCATGTCGGTTGATGAATGGATCTATAACTTGTACGAGAACATTTTCATCAATTTGTGCAAGTCGCGCCCCCAGCTACACCTGTTGTTGTTGCTGCAACCCTTCTCTCATCTATACAGTTGATGTTCTCCCTTGAATTGTTGCTTCAGCATATGCAAATCCTTCTATGTTTCTCTCTCTTCCTTCACGTGATCTTCGTGTTGTGCCATCACCTCATAGCCTTAATCTCAAAAGTTGTCTTCATCACAAGTGGTTTTTCTTTGAACTTGTAACTTTGCTCTACCTTCATGCTGTCAACAAACTTCCTCTTGCATTCAGCAGGTGTGATACCATCTATTGCTACTAATTGTGTCGCTCACTGCAATGTTGTTGCCATTTCATCTTGATGTCCTTCTCTATGAACAACTTGATGTCATCATAGGTAGGCAAGCTCATAGACACTTTCTCAACTTCATCTCGAGTTGTGTTCTTAGTAGTTTCTTTAACTCTCCTCTCCTAGAATCCATTGTGCCTATACCATTGAGAGGTAGACAAACACCTGTGATACTTGGAGACATAGCAATACTCATGGCAAAAATATGTCAGTCGAAAACCAAAACAAACTTGAGGACTGAATTGCAACATACCTGTGTGACTGGTCATGAAGATTGTGCAATTTCCGTTGGGAGGTCGGGAGACTGGCTGCCAAAACTGTGCAAGGGAAATTTTGGGTTGTCAGGAGGTTGATTGACTGCTAGAACTCCGTAATGCATAGTCCAATCTAGCTTGCTCGATGTTGAGATTGTGGAATGCACAATTTCAGCTAGCATGTGATGCAGCCCCATGGACTACACTACACAATTTTTTGGGCCAATAGTCATTTCCTCTCAAAATTGCACAAAGCAAGACTAGAGGGCATTGACTGGCCAAATTTATGCATTTTCTCGGAGGAAGGAAGGGCCTTCCCTCTCAAAATTGCACAATGCTATTTGGGCAAGGCAGAGTTCGGGCCAAGGTAGCCCAGACCTACCGACGAGTGACATAAACATGAGAAGTCTGAATGCATGGTCAAGTTGAGTGTAAACAAGAGTGAATGATTATGCATGCAAACAGTAAGTGCAGGATTCACAAAATGGGAAACATACATGCATGTGAAGCGAATTGCGTCAACGACGATCGTCAGTGCAAAAATAGTTTCATGCATGAGACAATAGTGAGATGCAAATGAAAACCAAAACGGTGCTTATACAAGCTAACATACATGAAAACAACAAAAGATGCTCATTGAAATCAAGAAAACATCAGTTACACAAGCAGAAACACAAAAAGCGACATAAATGCAGTGCAAGACATGCAAAGTGAGCTTACCCCAAAACAGTTGAGTTGAATGTGTCGACGACTCCTAGTTGTGATGTGTGATGTCAGAGCTACAAGATCAATGTGAGGAATGAACTCTACAGCGTCCGGTTCATAAATTTTGATAAAATTGAGGTTATGACGTACATGCCACAAACCTAGGAAAAGCCACACTTGGCGCGAGGTTTCTAAAATGACCCTTGCATGTAACCTCCAACTGTTAAGAATAGATCCCTACATCTAGGGATGTCTTTTTCTTGTTGCCTTTTGCTATTTTGGGAAGAGAAGCCCATGAATGCAAATAAGCTTTTCTTGGTCCCGAAGGGGATCGGTTGACCTGAAGGCACATGCAGCAGTTTACATGCTTGGGAGAGAAATTTGCATAGTTTCTAGGCTGAGCAGAGCTGGTTGTCCAAGAGGGATTGCGTAATTTCTGGGAGGAATAGGTGACTGTCTCCTAGGATTGCACAATTCCTGGACTGAGAAGTTGTCCTGGGATGAATTGCGTAATTTTTCAGAGGAAGCTTGAGAGGCAGCATTGCGCAATTCTTGAGCTTAGCAGGTTGGATAGTTGATGTGTGCAATTTCTCGAGGGAAGGGTGCTTCCCCTATAGAATTACGCAATTTTTGGGGGGATCTTCTTGGCCAGCACGTGGTCTAAGTCCGGAAAGACATCCTGTGAGAGGAGAGAAGAAAACTAACATGCAGAGGCTGGCAAGCTACTGAAAAACCAATGAAGCTTATGTACTTGACAGTGCAAGATATGCTACTAGGATGGTTGTTAGGGAGGCTCCAAAATGAAGGTAAGGAACAATTTTTTAGGGTGATTATAGCTGTTACAACAATCTTTTAAACTTAAACCAAGTTATAAACATCTAGGATCCTCTGACTCTGGATATAGGTGCTTCGTACTTGATTTTTTTTCTCTAAGGGAGGTGATTATGTTGAAGTCCCCACCTATGATCCATTTTTCTACCAGTTCCCTTAGGGAGTAAACATGGAACAACATATCTTATTTCTTATCTGGGGCTTGAAGTCCATATGTGTTGGATAAGAAACCATGCATATTAGTTCCTAATAAGTGGAAAGAGGAAAAAATAATAGAGGAGTTGGAGAGAATAAATTCCAAGTTGATTTGAGAAGTGTTCCACGTGATGCCTATAACACATAACATGCCTTTCACGTCCACCACTAAGGTTTTGGCTGATTTCCATAACCTGCCCATAATGGATTCAAAGATTAGACTAGAAAATTTGGTTTCTTGGATGAACATGATTGTCAAGAGGTCCCGTTAGATCTTCCAATGGAGTATATGATGCTTTGAGGGGCTATTCAAACCCCTAACATTCCAGGATATTATCTTCATTATTAAGCTAGATATTGGGAGGAGTAGATCTTTGAGATTTATTTGTATTGACTAGAATCTAATGGTTTTCTACCCAGGTTGTCCAAGTGTTGCAACGTTGATTTTTGTTCTCTCTTCTTTAAGTCCTTGCTACTTTTCTTTCCATCCTTGATTGTAAAAGTTTGAACCCATAGTTGCATGGATGCTTTGGCTTTTTGGAGGGCCATTACTAGGAGGTTGATTTTCTTGGGCAAGATAGTATTGATAATATTCCTATGACATGCATCTTCTATAGCCAACAGAAGTAACGCTTACATATCTTTGAATTATTCATCTTCTCCCATTTGGGTGTCCTCTTCTAGATGAGTGCTTATTTTCCCCTGTTGAGTGGTGGGAATTCATTCCATCTAGATTTTACCGTTCTCCTCACTGGTTTGTTATTTATGTTTGTCAGACAAGCCTTTCTAGGGAGGTTGTTGTGTAGGCCATTGAGATTCCTTTGGAATGTATCTAAGAACATCGAAGCTATTGTTAGTTGTCCATCATTTGGGGGAAGAGGAAGAGCAAATTTTCCTATTGTGGCATCTGTTGGTTGGATTTTTGGTGAAACCATCTGCATCTGTAGCCTTATTGTCTCATTCAAGGGACAATATCTAAAGAGATGCCATGATGGTGGCATTTCCTGCACCTGAAAGGAACATACTCATAGTTTAGGGTTCGAAATAAATCTATGCCTTCAGATTCTAGGGTTATTTCTTTTGAAAGAGAGCCCAATATATTCGTATAGACACATATCCTAACATATGATGTAGGAACCTTGTTTTATTTGCTCAGAAAGGCATACAAATTTTCCTAATTTATTTCCTATTTCCTGAAGGGTCTCTCGATCCCAGTATTCATATGGTAATGAATACATGTGAATCCAAATAGGGGACCACAAGAAATATTCCTTGTCAAGGTTGAATCTTCTCATCCATTAGTGCATGTATTGGCCTATTGAGTTGAAGAAATAAGGGCCTCCTTCCACTGAAGCTTTCAGGTCTTCTTGTCGTGTGAAGATCATGGTGAAGAAGCCTTTGAACCCCATTTTGACATCATAGTGGGCTTTGAGCTCCCAATGTTTGGTAATCTAGTGCAAAAGGGATTTTCTTGTGGGCGAAATCCTTATGAAGTTGTAGATCAATGCATGATCTTGCATCAATTGAATGTTCCCATCTAATCTTGTAGGAGGGCTGTGAAGGCATCGAATCCCTATCGACTTTGAAATTCAGGTACTTGTTTGCCTTTGAGAAAGGGTTTAATTTTCACCTTGACCTGTGCCATCAACTGCTCGAGAAGAGATGTTGCCAACTATTTTAGAGTTATGTAGGTGAAGCTTTGTAGAATATGTCAAATTCAATGATTGGCAATGATCAGCAAGGCCACACACACCATATTCATGGGGTGGGCTAGAGGATCCAGGGGTCCCTCTGCCCTAGGGAGCCATAGAACTACAACTAGCCAATGAGGGTGGGAATGGCAACAACACATATAAAGGAGTCAAGGGATAGGGAGCGGGACGTACCAGAGCAAGGTTTTAGAGTGTTCATCATAGAGCCCACAATTTAATGTCTAGATTATCTACAATTTAAAGCTTAAATTAATCCTTATTCTTATATCATATTCTATATGATAAATTAAAATCATGTTATGGATGTCATATTTTCTATAATAACTTATAAAGCTAATAAATATATAATAAATAATAAGATATACATAAATAGCATAAGTTTATATCACATAGTAATCTAAATTTATGTGAAAACTTAAAATTAATAAAATTAAAAACTGGCCTAGTATGAAAGAAATGTTATAATGTTATTTTAGGTAAACTTTTTCTCTTGGTTATCTATATATATATATATATATATATATATATATATATAATATATATATATATATATATATAATATAACCCTAATCTATAAAAGTCTTGAGAGGGATCAAATCTCTGAAGCAGTAAACTATTCCTCAAATATTGCACTCAAAAAAGATTTTTGCACTGAAGGCTTGATAGATCTAGTGTTAAGATGGATCTAGGTTAGTTCTTAATCAAAACATTTCAAATTAAGTGATTTAATCATTTATAGAGCTTGATAAATCTGGTGTTGAGATAGATTTAAGCTTATTCTTAATTGAAACATTTCAAATTAAGTGATTTAATGCTTTATAATTAATATTATACGACATTCCATAAAATTAAAATTGAAAATGACATAAAATTCATTTTGGAAAATGCTTTGAAAATGTGGAAATTTAGTATTTAAATTAACAAAAATCATATTCTTATGAATTATTAAATGTTTTTTTAATGTAAAAATTTCACATTTTAATTTAATTTTATTTAATGTTTTAATAAAAATTAGAATGTGTGGAAAATTAATATTTTTATTTTATTTTATTTATTTTTTAATAAAAAACAAATTTCTAAAATCTCGCTAAGATATATATAATTTATTAAAACTTTGTTCCTCGTTAATTTATGTGTGAAGGAAGGTGAAAATATAATACACACATACAAAATATGAAACTAATATCGAAAAGTATCAAATTCCTTTTTGGGGTTATATTTTATTTTCGCAATGTTATATAGAAGTAGCACAATGCTTTTCTCATCCGAACATGTATAATCTTTCATGTTATGTGATATGTTCATTCATAACTAATGTTTAAAGCAAAGCAACAAATGGCATAAGGTATGTTTTTGGATGTGCTTTGAAAATGTGAAAATAGTATTTAATTATTAAAATCATGTTTTGAATTATTAAAACCCAGGTTTCTAATGAATTAGTCGTTATGTGTGAAAGGTGGTGAAAATATAATACACGCGTACAAAATGGCTTCATAAACTTATATAGAAAAGTATCAATTTTTTTTATTAGGTCGATAGTAGGGCCAATATTGGAATTGGGCTTCAATAATTTCTATTCATTAAAATATAAGAAACTATGAATAAATGGTTTGAGAATATATTTTATTTATATACCATTTTAATGAATGATATTAAAAGATTCCCAATGATTTTTCAGTTTAAAAAATGTGAAATAACAAGTATCTAATTACAAAATATAATTCATTGTTAAAAATTCCAAATGGCTGTGTCTTAAGGTTGTCATGTATCAAGTCCTCGTAAACATAAATACATTAAATGAGTCAATTTCCACACTTAATACATGGCCATGTTGACAACATTTACATCCATTTTTAATGACGGGACTCTTGGTGAATTCAAAGTGCCTTACTTCAAGAGAAGGTTTATTCCTTCACAGCTTTTGGTTACCATTTGTTTCCCTTTATGGATTCTGAGTATTTGTTTCCCTTTATGGATTTTGATTATTTTGGCTTTATTAATTTATTATTATTTATTTCTTGAAATATTCTATTGTAATTTACAACATTGTTCCATTAGTTATATATTAATATAGAAAATTGTGTAGATAAAGTTTATAGAGAATGAAAACCGAAAAAAAGTGGAGTACAAGATTTCTCTTCTCAATATTATGAAATAGTTAAATAAGATTACATCGGAGACATTAGTAATAAATGATTGCAATGAAACTCAAGTCAACTTAACTAACTGAACTAGGAGACTTGGAGTAACAATAATGACACCTAGCAGGTGGTTAGAATTAGATTCTCTAACACTCCCCCTTAATTGCAACCACATAAAAATTTAATTAAGATGCATGTTGGTCTATGTCTCATCTAGGCTTATAATTTAAAATTTTGACTTCAACTAGATTTACTTTTCTTCTTCTCTTCTTCAAGATCCTATAGCCTCTAAATTGTTTCAACGGTTTCCTCTTGTTGTAGGCTTCAAATTGCAGTTTCTTCATTTGCCGGTGTAGGTCTTCCATTGTTCTAAGTTGTCTAAGTATGCCCTGGACTTTTTCAAAAATCAGCTTGTGTATGGATTGCTGCCACATGCCATCTTTTATTGTGTGATCTTCATCATCAATTTTCTACAACATAAGACCATAATACAATTTCATCTCTTTGGGACTCCAATGCCTGAAAAATTCATTAATTTGTTCATCATCCAAGCTATCTTCAAGGGTCATTTTTGCAATTTCTATGCAAAATTTATCAAGGCATGGTGTTGCAAGCCATGCTTCAAGGAAATTTAACTCTTCTTCATAATCGTTTTGTATACTTTCACACTTGAAATCAATGTTGGAATTAAAAATATTTTCAGAACAACATTGGTTTTGTTCCTTCTGCTCTGTAACGAGAGATTTCTCCCACTTGGTTTGCAAACTAAAGTGGGATTATCTCACCAAATAATATCATGTCAATATAATGTTTTTGTTGCATCATCTGCAACCATTCGACATTAGGAAAATAATCATCATCAAAGTTTGCATCAACAATATTAATTGTTGGATTCGCCAAATTGTAATCAACAAGCTCTGTTGTTGGAATCACCAAGTTGTCATCATCAAGATTTGTTGCTAGAATCACCAAATTTTTATCCAATTGTGGTTGTGCATAGTGGCATTCACGAGCATCTACGTGCTCCTCTCTTTCTTCTACAACTTTTTCATAGAAATCATCCACTTGTGGCTAAGCATAGTGGGATTCAACAAATTTTTCATCTTGTTCTAGATCTGTTGCTATAGATCCACCTTCATCTTCAACTTCAATGCTCCCCCTTACACCAAAACTCCTCTCAAGGGTTTCCTAAGCTTCCTTGGTTGTCTTGGCATCTAAAATGAGGAGAAGAATGGAATTCTTTTGCATTTTTATCTCCAAATCAAACACCTCTATTGTCGCTTTGACCTTCTCAGCCTCTTTCTATTTCCCATTTGTTGTGGCTGAACAAGAAAATGAATTTTTAGTCATGGTAGTTGCCTATAATAAAAACTTGCGGCTCTAACAATGATGACTATAGTTGTGACCCATGGTAACAACATGTAAGAATGGTGGCTCAAGAAGACACAAATTTATGCATGTATAATATGTCAAGCACTTTTAATATCCATAGCTCACTTACGCACAATAATGTCCACTTTAAAATCTTGAATAAATCCTCAATTGGAGCCACATTAACGATTCCATTAAGAAGAATTTCAAAGCTAAAGGGATTTTTGCAATAGGGTTTTTTACAATATGTTCAATGATAAATACGAATCCCATTTTTTAAAGAAAAAATGAACACCTTTTAAGTCAAATGGATGCCTCAAAAAACATTCAACCAAAAACCTTTTCAACAGCGAACTGTGGTGCTTTAATTGTTGTGACACGTGCTCCCAATCGGATTTTGTGCTCTCTCGGTGTCTGGTACCTTTGTTATAATATGATAGGTAACGCTCTATGATGAGGCTCATCAATGGGTAAAATATATGGACCTTAATGCACCTCCATCTTACTAAAATCAACTCTTCTCATAATTCTTTACATGTTTTAATTGTATTTTTCTTAATGAGATGAGTAAAAATAAGATGTCATGTATAATGGTCTAATCTGAATTGATTGCAGGTTTTTGGAGGAAATTGTGGCTAATTAGGATGAAGGAACTCGAAAGAGACAAACACGAGAGACTATAGGAGATATCATCTCCCTCCTTAACTCCTCACTCAAAGATCCCTCAATCAAATCACACCAGCTCAGAGTTGCAAGTATCCGAGTGATGAGGATCATTGGCAGCCAAGCCAGTGATATTTAAGAACATTTAATCTCAATATTTGGAGCCAAGATTTAAGGAAGTTGTTGGCAACTTCAGTTGTATAAATAAAGAGGCCTAGAGACTCATTAGGATTCAGATTTTTTGTGCAAGATAGCTAAGAATTTTTTGAGTTGAAGGATTGTTGCCAAACATTGTTATGTATTTTTTGATATGTTAATGAAAATGAGCAGCATTCCCTTGATCCATAACTAAGTTGACTCCAATGGCTGAAGCTTTTGGGTTAGGGCCCAACCCTAGCAGTAGAGGTTCCTCCTACCGTACTTGTATGCTTAGGTTATCTCATAGATTAGTTGGTAAATTGATTTTGGTGTTGTTAAATTGCAAGTATTGGTAGATTTGATTAGTTTGCTTCCATTTGTGAATAGCTTTAATATTAGAATAATAGGGACAAGAAAATATTCAAAAAAGGTTGATAACAAGTGGATCTTACCTCATTCCTCCCTTCCTAGGTCCATGGTTTGAGGAACAATTCCCATTCAACCCAAAAAAGACCAAATTTTGGTTACTTATGAAATTTAGGGTTTTTCTGCTAATTAGGTCATCAATTTTCTGTTTTAGAAGATAGTTTGCAATTGACATTTCTAATACCTTAGGTGTTGTATTGGATTTCATGTTGCTTTCGTAATGGTTTCAAGCATTCCCATGCATATACTTGGTAAATAAATGATGAAATTTTTGTTTTCTTCTATTTTGGCAACCCTTCTTGTTTTGAGATGAAACTATTGATAAATGCCAACAATGATGTGTATGTTGCAAGAGTTTCTACATTGCAAGAAGACCTCATATCATCAACCTCAACCTAACCATATCCACCCATGATCACCAAAAGCCACTAAGTTCTCAATTTGAATTCTCGTTTTACAAGGAAAAATTGCCATGCTTCTTGAGCAAATCCAATCATCGTAAAGCTTTGGTTTGAATTCTGATTGAGTGCCTACCACTCCCTTGCCTTATTTCCTCCTTACTCACCTTATCCAAGATCCATACCACCTTTCAAACCACTCTCTATGCTTTCAGCCCATTCTTGTATGAAAATAGGGGATCCTGTAGGTGAACTAGGACATCCTGTAGGAAAACCTGTAGTGGCATGTTTTAAGCCCCAACTGTGAAAAAAACATCACTAAAGCTAGGAGTAGACCCCTACATGCCTCCCAAACCATCTGAACCATTGTACTCATCTCCCTCCACACCTATCTCACCTGCCATGTAACCAAGAGAGATTAACATTTACATTTTTACAAAAACATAAAAATAAAAAGTCTTTATATTCATTTATGCACGCAACAGTTAAGTGCTTGTTTAGATCAAACTTCAGGATTGGATTAGTTAAGACTTCACATGTGTTAAAATTAGAATTCTTTTGAAAGAAGGGTATATTAACAAATAGATAAATGAGTTATGTGTTTTGTAGGCATTTCTTTCAGTCTTTCATTACCACAATAAGTAGCATTTCAATTATCTCAATTAGGGTAAAATTATTCTCTCTTAATTGGTAAGCAGACTTCTAATCAATAGAAGTCTGGTTTGAGATACACTAGTGGTATATCGCTCTAGCTCAGCAGTGAAAAAGAGTGGACCCATTACATCTATTTGTGTATACAACAATATCACCTCCAAGTTTGTATGAACCCCAGGTTGATGAAGTAAAGTTGGTAGCCTAGGAGTTGTAGCATCCTTGTTGCAATACTAGTGCTCATCACTTTTTGGCACCATTGTCAGGGAGGTCTCTGAGTAGATGTGATTTCTGCTTCCTTTCTTCCATTTTGATCTCTTTCATTCTATTATTAGTTCCATTTCGCAAAGTAGTTCTAATTTGGTTTGCTTTCATTTCCATTCTGCAATTGATTCCATTCAGAAGTTAGTTTCAATTCAGTTTGTCTTTTCAATTGTGCAATCAGTCTTAAAGCTTGGAAAACAAAACAAAAGCACTCTTTTCATGCCTTGTAAGAATAGGGATAACTTAGGAAATGTTCTACCAAATACCCCCACCACTTTAAACAACCAACCTTCCCTCTTCTTCGATGGCTATGAAATAGAGGACCCACTAAACCAACAACCAAAGATTTTTGAAGAGCCTATAGGGGAAGAAGAAGAAATCATTCCAACTGACATAATGGCTTAAAATAGAAATGAAAGGGGAGATATAGAAAGAATTCATGATCCTTTTCCTATCAGAGAAACAAATGGGGATGCCAAGATGAAAAACATAAGCCCCTCTGCTCTTCCTCACTTCCATATCCTATCCTCAAAATATCCAGATACTTTTTTGTTCGAAATTGTTGTCATATGCAGAACTTATGATTACGCCTCTAATGATTAGAAGTTGAAATTTTTCCCATCCACTCTCAAGGATGTAGCCTTACACTGGTTCATGGGTTTACCTGGGGATAGTATCACTAGCTAGGCTCAGATGCAGCAAGCTTTCAACAACAAGTATAGGGACTACTACAGGTCCAAATATACCAAAGAGGAAACTTTTAGAATGACCTTAGGACATGATGAGTCCTTAGAGGATTATTAGGAAAGGTGACAGCTTAGCTATAGAAGGGCTAGGTGCACACTTGATCCTAAGTCACTTAAGATAGTCCTTCTCAAGGGGGTTAGGGATGATCTCCTAGAAACCCTAAACCTGATACCAGGAGGGGACATCTACCAGCTACCCTATGAGAATATCAAGACCATCTTTTAGAATGTTTCTAGGGTAGCTAGAAAAATGGGTAGGGTTAGTCAAACAGTGGCCAGCTCATCCTCTTCCAACACATCTATAAAAAGTGAAATTGGGAACATGTTGGAATATTTTAAGAGTGAAATGGTGTAAACCCTTACCTTGCAAATGGACACTATGTAAATCAAGAGGAAGCAAGAGGAAGCAGAGAGAGAATTAGCCATCTGCTGCCCTAGATGCACAAGGAGGAACCCTAGGAATGAATGTCCATTGAAACTTATAGAAATTTTCTCAGTCTGTGAGGAAAACCACTCCACATACAAGTTCCCTTCTCTACCTGGACTAAAAGTTGTGTATCAATAAACTCAAGGGGTCACTCAACAACTCTATTACATAAATCAAAGGAGGCCTCATGGGCCTCGACCATACCAGTAGGTCATGTAAGGGTCATCCTATTCATATTACAACCTTAATAAAAACACATCTATTCCCTCTTGGTGGCCCCATGATCATCCCTCCTAGTCTACATCCTCCCCCTTGTCTTTTGCACTTAATACCATTCCCAGCGTGCCAACCAGCCATTTTAGTCATATACTCCTCCACAACCTTAGTGGAATGCACCACTCTAGGGGTGGAGGCCCTAGTACAAGAAAGCTCCAGCTTTATTGCCTTCACCTCCATCTCAACCACAAATTTTACACCTTGCTCCACCTAAAAAACCTCAGATGCTTGCCCAACCAAACCTGAACCCGAACAACAGACAGGCACATCAGGTCTATAGTAGAGAGACATCCTACCCTGCTTATGTTATGGAAATTCATGAAATCAACCTTAGTTCTAGGAGAGTGCTCCCAGATAACCAACCTCCATCTCCACGTAGGGAGAATGAGAAGGAAAGGGGGGAAAGTATGCCTAAAGTAAATCCACCACCCTTTCCTAAATGATAACCCATCCAGTCCAACATACTCGAGAAGAGAATAAACTTCTAGGTGAGTTAAAAAATCTGTATCGAAATCCCACTTCTCAAAGCTATTAAAGATGTACCCATTTACAACATGTTGATTAAGGAGAAGTGTTTCAAACATCCAAGAAGGCGAGAAAGAAACACCCCTACAATTAATGTCATTGGACAACTGTTCGATTTAATGTTGGGGCAGGTAATTTTCCCAAAGTATTTAGACCTTGGAAGCCCTGTAGTATATGTACACATCGATGGCACCATTTTCCCCCATACCTTGATTGATCTTGGGGTTGCCATCAATGTAATGACTAAGGACACTATGCTCAAGTTGAATCTGCAAGGATCATTAAGAAAGACCACGATGGTCTTGCAGCTTAAAGACCGATCCATAGTAGCCCCTGAGGGGATTGTTGAGGATGTGATGGTCTCCTTGATTCTTTGGAATAACTTGCATACTTCTTAGTTCTCCAGCCTAAGACCAAATTTAATGGTTATCCTCTCATCCTTGGGAGGCCTTGGTTAGCCACTATTTATGCCTACATAAGTCGCTGGGCTGGAAATAGGACTATAAAAAATGGGCATCTATCCAAGAAATTGGTCCTGTACGCTCCTGCTCAACCATATATAGAACATGAATTAACTTTATGGATAGAAGAGGAGGAAGAAAATGAAATCTACTCCTCCCAAATCTATATCCTAGAAACTGCCATATGAGGAGGGCAGCCTGATGAAGATGATCTGATTGAACACATCCTCCAAAATAAAACTCCCAACACCATGTCTTTGGAGGAAGTAGTGAAGGAAACCAAAGACAACCATCGAGTTCATCTCTGATTATATGTCTCAAACCCTACTCGTGTCAAGGAAATATAATTCAACCCAGAAAGAGCATTGAAAATCAACCCCTCTCTCTTTGTACACTAAGAAGAAGAGTTATGTAATATGCTAAGAGAGAATTTGGATGCCTTTGCTTGGAATTACAAAGAAATGAAGGGAGTGCACCCCTCGGTGTTTACTTACCACATTTACATCAAACAAGGTTGCAAACCACTCCAAAAACCCCAAAGGAGAATGAATCCAGCGCTCAAGTATATAGTCAAAGAAGAGTTGCAAAAGTTGTTGAATGTAGGATTCATTTACCCTATCTCGAATAGTGAGTGGGTGTCTCCTCTGGTGTTGGTTCCAAATAAAAATGGAAAGTGGAGGATTTGAGTCGATTATCGAGAGCTAAACAAAGCAACAAATAAGGACCATTTTCCTCTGCCTTTCATTGACCAAGTGCTAGATGGTCTGGTAGGAAAGAAGTTCTTCTCTTTCTTAGATGGGTTAAACAAGTACAATCAAATCTAGATTAGCCTAGAGGACCAGGATAAAACCACCTTCACCTGTCCTTGGGGTACTTTTGCTTATAGGTTCCTTCCTTTTGGTCTATGCAATGCCCCTAACACTATCCAAAGAGTAGTCTTGAGTATATTTGTAGAGCTAGTCCATGACGTAGTAGAAATTTATATGGAGGCTATCTCTAACTTGGGTAAGGTGCTGAACAAATGCATTGAAATTACCTTATCCCTTAGTATCGAAAAATGTGAGTTCTTCATGACTATAGGGATTTTTCTAGGTTACTCAATATCCCAAGAAGGACTGCAGGTAGACCCAAATCCACAAAAATAGAGTGATGTCAGAAGATTTTTAGGTTTAGCCAGATACTATAGGAGATTTATAAAATATTTTAGCAAGTTAGCTTCTCCCTTATTTGGGTTATTGGCCAAAGACCTTGAATTTTTATGGTCAGAAAGATTCCAAGCATACTTGGACACCATAAAGGGCGAGTTGACTACTGCACCTATTATTTGATGCCCAAATTGGGCTCTTCCTTTTCATATTCATGCCGATGCCTCTCGTAAACCTATAGGAGAAGCTCTAGGCTAGATAGATGATAAGGTTCCTTTGTTATGAAACCAGCTCAAGAAAAGATAGAAAAGATAGATCAACGCCTTATAATTCAGCCTCTTCGAGGGGGAAACTGCCTTTACATTACATAAATGAACAATTCTTGGATGACCCAAATGACAAAACATCCTTTCTATATATAGGAGTCTAAGGAGTCACAATATAACCCAGCCGACCTAATAATAATAATATAAAGCCACAAAAATAACAATAGAGGGATTCTATGGGGC
>APFE031359181.1:26495-51136 GCA_000404065.3 Pinus taeda
TTAGATTAGACTATGGCAAGCTAGAGCCAGTTAGAATACGCTAAGCTATGCCAACCTACAATAGATTAGGCTAAAATAGGCTAAGCTATGCTAAACTACAGTAGACTAGGCTAGGCTAGAGTAGATTAGGGCTACTATAGGCTAGGTTAGGCTACAATAAGCTAGGGAAGGTTACGCTAGAGTAGGTTAGGCTCAAGAAGGGTAGGGATGGGCTAGGCTAGGGTAGAGTAGGGGAGGGATAAGCTAGGCTAGGCTATAGTAGGTTAGGTTATGTTGGACTATGTTTAGGCTAGGCTAGGCTAGAGTAGGTTAGGCTAGGGTAGAGTAAGCTACTCTAGGTTAGGCTAGAGTAGGTTAGAGTAGGCTAGGCTAGAGTAGGCTATGCTAGGTTAGGCTAGGGTAGGCTAGCCTAGGGTAGGCTAAGGTAGGTAAGAATAGAGCATGTTAGGATAGGCCATCTTACGCTAGTGTAGGGTAAGGTAGGCTAGGCTCTAGGTTAGAGTAGGTTAGGTTAGCCTAGTTTAGGCCAGGTTAGGCTACAGTAGGTTAGACTAGGGTCGAGTACACTTAACTAGAGTAGGTTAGAGTAGGCTCTGTTAGGTTAGACTATGTTAGCTCTGTTCAAGAAGTATTATTGAATTGCTCAGCTAAGCTAACTTAAATATTAAATATGAATTGGTATTGGTACTTGCACCCGTTTTTGAATCCACATGTGTGCGGAAGGATTGAATCCAGGTAGAGTAGGTAAATTTCTTTGCATCTTTCTGCTTTATAATAATATAATATAATTATATATATATTATATATATATATTAAAAATATATACATGATCAACAAAATGATGAGTGGGATGAGCAAGAACTAATTTGGTCTGAGATTGGCCCTTTTCAAGCTGTAATTTGATTTGGGATCGGCCCTGCATAATTATGAATCATAACCTTCATTATGACATAAATATTTATACGCCCCATAATTGCTAGTACCCATTTTAAATTCTAAGAGAATAAATCAGGCATCAGGTTCAACTAATAATTTCATTTCAATTAATGTAAGAACTGAGACTAGCATAGAATCCGAGTAATTTAGATTCAGTTCACTGTGTCCTGCGTATAATTTACAGCCACACACTCAAACAAACTGAGTTATTCTAGCGACCAACGACAGTTCACCGCCCTCTTTGTGCATTTAAACTTTGAGATTTATTCCAGCGACAGTTCACTGATCTGTGCGTCCAAAATATAATTAGTTACAGTCTTGAAGGAGGTCTTGAACCTTCGTTCTGTTGGGTAACGTTATGTTGCCGGGATTTGAACCCGTGTCGCCTTGAGAGCTTATGACATATTGAATCCAAAAATATGATTAGTTACACTCTTGAACATCTGACCTGCTGAATAAGGTTTCGTTGCAGGGAGTTGAACCCGGGTCACCTTGAGAGCTTATGAAATATTAAATCCAAAAATATGATTAGTTACACTCTTGAAGGAGGGCTTCAACCTCCGACCTGATGGATGACGTTTTGTTGCCGAGATTTGAACCCGGGTCGCCCTGCGAGTTTATGAAATCTTACATCCAATATATAATTACTTATAGTCTTGGAGGGCTTGGACCTCCGACCTCCTGGGTAATGTTCCGTTGCTGGGATTCGAACTCGGGTCACATTGACAGATGAAATATTGAATCTAAAATATAATTAATTACACTGTTGAAGTAGCGTCTGAACCTCTGACCAGATGGGATTTTGCCCTGTCGCCTTCAGATTTTATGAAATATTAAATCCAAAATATAATTAGTTAGACAGTTGAAGTAGGGCTTGAACCTCTACCATATTTATTCCAGCGATAGATCACTTATATGTGTATTTATCGGTAAACTTTGAGGGTTTATGAAATATTGCATCCAAAATATAATCAGTTGAAATGAGGGCTTGAACTTCCTGGGTAACGTTTCGTTGGCGGGATTTGAACCCAGGATTTGAACCTCAGACCACATGGGTAACGTTCTGTTCCCGTTATGGGCGCATAAATATTTATGTCATATGTCATACTATGGTGCTGCATAACTGTGAACCTTATTTGCTATGGTTGTGGTTGCATATATGCAGGTCTCTCTGTGGTGGTTCCCAACGTCCCTGAAATGCATTTCGCAGTTTCAATGGCATGGGCCGTTCTTAACACAATGCCTGCTCTGCTCATTTCAAACCAATTCTTGCCTCTCGTCACAGACGGAACTCAGCCTCAGCCTCAACCTGGTACTCAGAGCTAGATCCATCCCTCACAAAACCTGACCTCCGCCCGCTGTTGCTCTTTAATTCAATTCAATTCTCTGATACCCATGGAAATTGGTTTGCACAGACCAAAAAAGTAGGTCTATATGGTGCTGATAAACCGGGCCATGGAACTTGGCTAACAAGCAGCTCTGATAATGTATGTATAAAATGTGTAACTTATCTCCGAGAATTTGGGAGGATTAAATAATTGAATCGTATTATATTGTGGTTGCAGGAGTTATGTTGGGAGCTAAGCGGTTATAGCGTGTATCAACTATGCAGATGACGCATATATTTCAGAGTAATCTCAACTGAATACTTTTCCTTTTCTCACATGACGTGACTCAGAGAGTTGCATGACCTGTAATTATACTGTGCTGAAAGTATATTATGCGGGGCATGGTTATCTTGGATTATTTCTCTCTCTTTAAAGGTCGGCAGGACAGTATAAAAATGGTGGTAAGATTCGTCCAATCCTTTCATTCTAAAATTTCATTCTGTAGATGTTAGGATTCCAAAGTTGCATGACCTGTACTTGTACTGTGCTGAAAGTATATTATTCGGGGCATGGTTATCTTGGATTATTTCTCTCTCTTTAAAGGTCGACAGGACAGTATAAAAACGGTGGTAAGATTCGTCCAATCCTTTCATTCTAAAATTTCATTCTGTAGAGGTTAGGATTCCAAATTATGCATTGTTTTGTTTTGTTTTTATACCTGTCCAGGTTCTTCTCACAAAGGAATTGGGTTCGGGTGGGAGTGGGCATGAGGGTATTTTAATTTAGTTGGATAACCCAATCCAGTGAATTTTATCAATTTGATGGTTTGATTGTTGTAATTCATTTTCAGCTTTGATGATTTGATTGTTGTAATTCATTTTTAGTGGTATGATGGGCTCTCCAATAGGATGGGCGTAGGGAGGAGACTACACTCCATTGATTGATGGGCCTTGAGATACACCATAAATATTAAATTTATTTATTTTTGGCTCAGTAGACAAATCATAAATATTAAATTTTAACATTTAGGAGTAAAAAATTTCGTAAAAGAATAATAACATATATAAAGCATTTATGCATTTTTTGTTATAGGAATTTATGCAAAGCAGTTTTGTATGCAAAATATTTATGTATAGAGTAGATTGTCATTGAATTTTAAAATATATTATTTTTGCAGATAATGACTGGAATATATGTGTATGGCCAAAGCATTTACATCTCCATCATGTTCATGACATAAGACACATTGATCCTCTTCAAAAGAAATTAACATTTATGTATTCATTCTGTAATTACTCTTGAAAATTTCATAATAATAAAAATTATATTTTTATGTTTGAAGGGGCTAAAAGCCCCTTCTCAATGCCCTTGAGAATGAACCATGGTCATTCTTAAGGGTTTGTGCATCCTCTCTCCCTTTCCACTTTTTAGTTTTTACTTTTCCTCTTTGGTTATGTTTAAAAGTAATTAGCATCATAGGTTTTAAGTTAATAACTTCTTAATTGTTAGTATGCATGGTTTACACATTTTAAATTTTTAAATATATTAAAATAGTTCTTGTTTGTGTAGTGATGTGTATTCATATTCTTTTCATGTAGCTTTTGATGATTGATGACATTTTTTACTTTGTTCATGATTGTGTATGACAATGTTTTCTCTTTGAGTTATATTTAGTGTTTGTATTTACAATGAATGTGAATTGCATGTTGATATGTGTTCTAAAATGTTTGTATGTGTGTCCCCTCTAGGAATGACTATCTACAACATGTCTTCTGCCATGATTCAAATTTGATGTGAAATATGTGTATATTTGCAACATTTTGTGTGCGATGATCAAAATTTGATGGGTGATATCTGTATGTTTTTGTATTTACAATATTATTTGTGTACGGTGATAAAAATTTGTTGTGTATTCATTATTGTAGCAATATTTGTGGTTTTAGTTCCATTTGTATGCTTGTGTATTTACAATGATTGTGTATGGCATTTTGATATGTACTCTGCAATGTGTGTGAATTTCATTTGCCAATGCCTAATATCTCCATGTGCTTGTATCTTATGCATTTGCAACATTTTTAGGGTGTAACTGATACGTGATGCTTGTATGTTTGTGTATTTGCAACATTTTTGGATGATGATAAAAATGGAAGTGCAATGTTTGTGAATTTTCTTTTACAGTTCTTCTGGAGTAATAAACAATTTAGTGATGCCTAATGTTTGTGTGCTTACAAAACTTGATGTGTATTCATGATATGTATTTAGGAATGACTATCTACAACATGTTTTATGTGATGATTCAAATTTGATGTGCGATATGTGTATATTTGCAACATTTTGTGTGTGATGATCAAAATTTGATGGGTGACATTTGCATGTTTTTGTATTTTCAACATTCTTTGTGTGCAGTGATCAAAATTTGTTGTGTATTCATGATTGTAGCAATGTTTGTGGTTTTAGTTCCATTTGTATGCCTGTGTATTTTCAATGATTGTGTATGACATTTTGATATGCAATCTGCAATGTGTGTAAATTTCATTTGCCAATGCTTACTATCTCCATGTGCTTATATCTTATGCATTTGCAACATTTTTAGGGTGTAACTGATATGTGATGCTTGTATGTTTGTGTATTTGCAACATTTTAGGGTGACGATAAAATTTGGAAGTGCAATGTTTGTGAGTTTTCTTTTACAATTCTTCTTGAGTAATAAACAATTCAATGATTCCTAATGTTTGTGTGCTTACAAAACTTGATGTGTATTTAGGAATGACTATCTACAACATGTTTTCTGCTACGGTGATTCAAATTTGATGTGCGATATGTGTATATTTGCAAGATTTTGTGTGCAATGATCAAAATTTTATGGGTGACATTTGTACGTTTTTGTATTTACAACATTCTTTCTGTACGGTGATCAAAATTTGTTGTGTATTCATGATTGTAGCAATGTTTGTGGTTTTAGTTCCATTTGTATGCCTGTGTATTTACAATGATTGTGTATGACATTTTGATATGTACTCTGCAATGTGTGTGAATTTTATTTGCCAATGCTTAGTATCTCCATGTGCTTGTATCTTATGCAGTTGCAACATTTTTAGGGTGTAACTGATACGTGATGCTTGTATGTTTGTGTATTTGCAACATATTTGGGTGACGATAGAAAATGGAAGTGCAGTGTTTGTGAGTTTTCTTTTACACTTCTGCATGAGTAATAAACAATTCAATGATGCCTAATGTTTGCATGCTTATAAAATTTGATGTGTATTCATGATTGTAACCATGCTTGTGTTTTGAGTTTGGTTTGCATAGTATTTACAATGATTATGCATGACATGTTGATATGTACTTTGAAGTGTGTGAATTTACTTTGCCATTGCTCACTATCCGCACAGGGTTGTATGTTTATGCATTTACAACATTTTTTGTGTTTGACATGTCATCTTCGTATGTTCCACATTTCTCAGGGTTTGCGTATTTATAATATCTTCGCTTGTACTAATTACAAATTTGATGCTTATATTTTTGCAATAATAAAAAAATGTATGCCTAATGTTTCATGTTTATAAAATTTGATATTTACTCATGTATTAATGGAAACTTGATGTGCATTGATGATAATGTATTCAGTTTATTGTTTGGGTTTCCTTTATATCTATGCATTTAGAATGAATGTGGCTCACATGTTGTATGTAATTTAAAATAAAATAAAACATTGTCATTGCTCATTGTCCACCTAGGTTTTTATGTTCATGCATTTACAACATTTTTTGTGTATGACATGTCATGTTTGTATGTTTAACATTTTTTGGGGTTTGTGTATCTATAATATCTTTGCTTGTATTGATTACAAATTTGATGGTTATTTTTCTACAGTAATCAAAAGTTTTATGTCTAATGTTTTCATGTTTACAAAATTTGATATCTACTCATTTATTAATGGAAATTTGATGTGCATTGATGATTATGTATAAAATTTATTGTTTGAGTTTCCTTTATATCTATGCATGTAGAATGATTGTGGCTCACATATTGTATGTAATTTAAAATAAAATGAAACATTGGGATTGCTCATTGTCCACATAGATTTGTATATTTATGCAAATTTTACAACATTTTTTGTGTTTGGCATGTCATGTTTGTATGTTTCACATTTTTTTGGGGTTTGTGTATTTATAGTATATTTGCTTGTACTGATTACAAATTTGATGCTTATTTTTCTGCAATAATAAAAAAATGTGAGCCTAATGTTTTCGTGTTTACAAAATTTGATATCTACTCATGTATTAATGGAAATTTCATGTGCATTGATGATACTGTATTAAATTTATTGTTTGGCTTCCTTTATATCTATGCATTTAGAATGAATGTGGCTCACATCTTGTATGAAATTTAAAATAAAATAAAACATGCGGATTGGGGAGTGATGAGCATATTGTAATAATAGGCTAGAAGTGAGGGGGGAGGCCATATGAGCTTCCACCTTCACGTGGTTGGCCTCGTTAGTAGAGAATTTATAATTCTTGAAGCTAAGACAAGCTCTTTCTATAAATATGCACATACAAATATTATCTCTCAAATTCTTAACATCCAACACGCTCTCACCCCCTCCACACACACACTATCTCTCTACACCCACTCACCCCGCTTCCATGCCCCTCTCTCTCTCCACAACCCGCACCCTTCCACGTACTCTCTTTCTCTCTCTACACCTCATCTCGCCTCCCCTTACTCACACACTCTCTCTCTCTACACACACTCTCTCTCTCTACACACACTCTGGGGAAATGATTATATTTGATTTATATAATCATATGATATCCTTTATAATTGTATTTAAATAATTATTTTTTATTTGTATGATATGAATTTATAACATTATATCTCAAATTCATAAAATCAAACCCCACCCCACTCTCTCTCTCTCACTCTCTCCCTGCCAACTTAGCCCCCTTCCACACCCTCCCCCACTCTCTCTCTCTCCACAACCCGTGCCTTTCCATCCATTCTCTCTCTCTAGAACCCCTTTCCCCTCCCCATACTCTCCCCTTTCCCCTCACTCTTTTTATCTCTACACACTTTGGGACAATGACTATGTTTTATTTGAATAATTTTATTTGATTTGATATGAATTTATAATTTGGATTTAATTTTATATAATTTAAATTTGTACTTTTATAATTATTTAATTGTATTTTTATTAATATTGTTATTTATATAATCATTCTATTTTATTTGTAAATTCAATATTTAATAGTTTAAATTAGATTAGATTTAATTTAATATTAATAAAATATTTAATAATATATAACATGTATATAATAATAAATATTCAATATATATTGGTTAAAAAAATATTTACAATTGTATAATGCTTAAAATTTTAATATTATTGTTAAATAGAGTTATTTTGGATGGTTCGGAGGAAGAAATTGAATCCACCCTACTTAGTTTCAATTCTTGTAAATGCATGATGGATGTCGACAATGTTGACAATGTATTCTTCACATGAAATATAAAACATTGTATATATGAAAAAATATATTTACATATTATTAAAATTTTATATTTATTTATTATAATGTTTTTTATATAATAATTAAAATTTAATTTAAATCCAATATTAATAAAATATTATATTATATGATTTCTAAAAAATGCTAATTAAACAAATATGATTTAATCAATATTATCTATATTAGAATAAATGTGGTCTGTTTTTTTAATACACTTCAAGGCTTTATGAATGAATGCCAACTAGATTGAACTAACCTATATCAACTAAAGTTAACTAAGGGAAAAATAAAATATTTATTATTTATCTAAATATAAATAAAACTATGCATATTTATTATAATTATAATTTGAATTTGAATTTAGTTTGAAAATTATTTTATGTATATTAAAAAATAGTTTTTTTTATTAAAATATTATAATGTATATTTATATGTGTTTAATATAGTTATAAACCATACATATTTATTATAATTAAAATTTGAATCTAATTAGAAAATTAGTTTATATATATTAAAAAATGCTTTTTATTAAAATATTATATTGTATATTTATATATTTTTAATATTTAAATTTAAATTTAATATAAAATATTTTACTTTATAAAAAAATCTTCAATTTTTTATGATCTAAAAAACTTTTTTAATAATATAACAGTATTCATTATTTAATAGTTACATGTGTTTATATGCATATATATAAATGATTAAAATAAAATATTTTGTAGTTATATTTTTTTAATGTTTATTAAGATTAATTTATGTACATGTAAGATCTGTTTTCATTGGGTTTGATTTTTTTTAAACCTTGATACAGATTTTAGATTGGCTTAGTAAGTGACGTCATTGTTGGTTTGGGATTGGGCCTTTTCAAGCTGTAATTTGATTTTGGTCATTTGATTTGATTTTGGATCGACCCTTTTAAAGCTGTTAAATATCGTGGGTCATTCTTAACACAATTGTTAATGCTTGGTGTGCTCAATTCAATCACTGCCCGTTGTTGTGTTGCTGAAAATTGAAGCGCTTCAATTCTTTGAAACCTATGCTGTTGTTGCGCTTCAATTCAGAGACAATTCTCTGATACCCGTGACCGCTATTGCACTTCAATTCAATTCAATTCTCTGATACCCATGGAAATTGGTTTGCACAACCCAAAGACAGAGGTCTATACGGTGCTTATTAAATAGGGCCATGGAACTTGGCTTGCACTGCCAAAACAAGTAGGTCTGATAATGTATGTATAAAATGCGTAACTTATCTCTTAGAATTTGGGAGGATTAAATAATTGAATCGCATAGATTTCAGGGGAATCTCAACTGAATAATTTTTTTTTTTCACATGACGTGACGCAGAGAATTGCATGAACTGTACTTGTACTACTGTGCTAAAATTATTTTATGCGGCATGGTGGACAGGACAGTATAAAAATAGTGGTGAGATTCGTCCAATCTTTTCATTCTAAAATCTCTTTCTGTAGATGTTGGATTTCAAATTATGCACTGTTTTGTTTTGTAGCTGTTCAATTTTTTCTCTCACAAACGAATTGGGTTTTGATTTTAATGATTCGGCAGAACAGTTGGATTCAATAGCCTTTCCTTTCAATATGTTTGACAAAGGACGCACATTCAAACAGTGCACTTATTTTGACGAGATCAGATCCACAGGGGCCGAGTGTTATGAAGGGTTTTTTGGATTGTTTTTCCAGGATTGATTAGGAGGGTTTTAATGATTGCACTCTGTTCTTTCGCTGAGAATGAATGAGAAGGTAATCGAATTTATGGTGGAGATGAAGATCCTTCTCTCTTTTCAAGTGAAATGATGAGCGGGCTGAGTGTTATGAAGGGATGACCTAGAAGGACAATTTCTCCCGTATATGGAGAAGATGAGCAGCGTGGAGTGTTATATGGAGAAGATGAGAAGATGTGGAGTGTTACATGGAGCATATGAGCAGTGTGGAGTGGAGGGGGTGGAGCTCGTGCCGGTATTCCCATCCCAAATTTATATATACATATATATATGCCCTACGCCCTACCTGTACTCTAGTGGGACCGACCCCGACCCTGTGCATAGAACAAATTCCGTACAAAAAGCTCAAAGGAAAAGGCATGTCAGCGAGCGAGAGAGCAACAACTTCATCTGATTTTATGGGAATCACAAATCAAAATGTCTGACCTGACCACTGTGTGTTTTCTATATCCTTCCCAGCCGCAGTCCACTCGATCTAGTCATATATCATGCAAATATGGGTATATTTTCTTATTTTTCATCATGTTATACATTAAAAATGGGATAACCCCACCCCAGTGAACTTTATTAGTTTGATTTGATTGTTGTAGGTTTATTTTCAACTTCTCCACAGGAATGGATGCAAGGAGCAGCCAACTAATTGATGGAATTTAGGATGCTGCTCCTTCCGTGATTGATGGGTTTTAGGATACGCAGGTGTCAATTTTTTTTTGTTTTTGTTTTTGTTTTCAAAGTTTTTGTTAGATAAATCATAAATAAATATTAAATTTAGAAATAGAAATGAAAAAGAAAAAAGATAGTTTTGTGAGGTAAGAATAGATTATGTATATTTTTTTTATTGTCACTGACTTTTAAGAGATATTATTTTTGCAGAGAATGACTGGAATATATATGTATGGACAAAGCATTTACATCTCCCCCATGTTCATGACAGAAATTAGCATTTATTTATTCATTATGTATTTAGTCTTGAAAATCTCATAATAAAAAAATTATTTTTTGTTTGAAGAGGCTAAAAAGCCCCTTCTCAATGCCCTTGAAAAGGAACTATGGCTGTTCTTAAAGGCTTGTGCATCCTCTCTCCTTTTCCACTTCTTAGTTTTTAGTATGTAATTTTTAAATGCATTAAAACAACTCTTGTTTTTGTATTCATGTTATTTTATGATTGATGGCATTTTTGTACTATGTTTGTGATTTTGTATGGTAATGTTTGATGTTTGAGTTTTATTTTATGTTTGTGTTTACAATGAATATGTATGCCATCAATCACAAACATAGTTCAATATAAATAGAACATTTTTTATTTAAATATTTTACATATATAATTAAAAAATGTATAATATCTTTCTTAAGGGAAATTGGAAATTGTTTTATGTATATTATTTTATTTTTCCTTTTTAATCTAATTACAATATTATGTATTATTATAATAGTTTATTATAATAATTCAATTTAATTTTAAGGGGTGGTAGGTGTGACACAGGCAAGTTCCCTCTGCGGACAGAGGCAACCCCTCTAGCCCTAGAGTGGGTCTAGTCACCGCAAAGACAATACCAAAGAAAATTTCCTTAGAAATATGGTGTTATGAAGGCCTACCTTCAAATCAATGTTCGATGAAGTCCCCATCGTGTCATTCTAGCTCTTGTTCTTCTAATCACTTGTACCTGAAAACAACATGTAGAGAAACACCACGAATGTAATAGGAAACAACTAAACAATCTACTTGAAGAGTCAAGGAACCTCAAGCTATCGACATACAATTTCAACATGCGATATAGGAAACAAGCTATTGATTTGTATTAATATAAATCAAAGTAAAACTTACAACCGAACCTTCATGTCGTAAGTCTCCTCGAAGGTTTCCATCGGTATGTCTCCGTAAGCATTTACATGTGAACCATCTCCCAAGGGAACAAATGACTGTCTCTTCAGTTCGAAAGGTTGATGCTAGAAAGTTTTCAAATAAACTCTCCTCAAACAATATCAAGCCAAAATACACATGAGGCTACTTCCACACTCCAATAACACTCTCTACCTCTACTCCACTCTTAGAAACCTGAAAATATCAACTTACATCTAGCTATTATCTAGTTACATCCAAGCTACCTCCAAGCTTGCTCCAAGCTAACTGATCTCATTCATGGAGGAGACATTTATAGAAGGGAAAGGTTCCATAAGAGATGGGAGGACGAGCTTATCTCTTAGGGAGGTTGCACAAAAGGTGGAACAACTATCCCAGAGGAGAGAGGCGAGCTCAATTGACCCACCAGTTAGCCCTAGGACCGCCCATGAAGCAACTTCATCTTGAAGTTTCGACGAGTTGTTTAAAAAACTTGCCAAATCCGGCTCGACGCGGGTGCAACATAGGGACAGAGCGAAAACTCCGCTAGGGCTAATGTTAACTCAACCAACTTCGTGGGAGGGATAACTTTTGACCTTGACGACCTAGAAACTTAGGCAGAAAGGGGTCTGCTTCAGGGATAATGAACTAAGACGGTCTTCCTAAGATTACTAGGAAGGTTTTGGTTGAGGAATCTCTTTTGTGAGTCATTTGAGCATGTTTTGGATACCACTGTCATTTATTGCAATAACCAAAAGTGGGATTCACCTTTCATAGAATCCCATGTTCCACGATCACTCATAGCATATTGATATCAGGTACCACTTTATCCAGGATATAATACAATGGGTAGCAATAAGGCTCCATCACATTAGGACTCATGAACAAGTTGCTGACATTCTCACAAAGCCCTTGGGGAAGGCCAAGTTCTTACCCTTCTGAGAGAGATTTGGATTCGTGGAAAGGCCCTCCCATGAGGGTCACTCTTGAGTTGGACATTGAGCTTTGGGAGCTCCTAGGGGCCTGTGGTACTTCTTTGAGCTATATGAGCACAAGGTGAGTGGTTCAACTTCCCTTATGCAGTATATATACCCCAATATGATTGAGCACAGGGTGAGTGTTCCACCTTCCCGTATGGAGGAAAATATTTGAGAATAGGGTGAGTGGTTCACCTTCCCCTATGGTTGATGTCACATGCATAGGATGAGTGGTTCATCTTCTCCTATGAGTAGGATGAGTGGTTCACCTTCTCCTATGATTGCCCCAACATACATCATACCCTTACTGTCTGAGACTCTTGGGAAGTACCTCTCATTTGTCCAATGAGATGGGAAAAGTGGTTATCGGCCATATCACTACAGAGTGATGCATGGTATACAGTCATAATCCCTTTGTCTCCTCAATTAAGGAATAATCTCCTTAATTAATGGATAATCCCCTATAATGATGGAAATACCTCAAGGGATAAGTCCTTCTTCCATGAGAAGAGGATCCATCTCCCATTCATATTTCCTATATAAACCTCCCTTCTTCCTAAACACAAGCTAGTCCTGGTGTTATAGTGGCAGAATTTTGGTTTGAGTAGACAAGCAAGCTATTACTAGTTGTAACTATCTAGTTGTGCGAGGGAGAAGTGTGTTTTGGTTTGGAGTGAAGCCTAACAGGAAGAGCTTTAAAACTATTGTTGATTGAGGCCATCATGGAATGCTAGTAGAGGTGTGTGGGAAGCTGGTCTTGTCAGAGGAGGACTGCAACGTCAAGACAAATGGTTGTAATCTATCTTTGATATAATATATGCAACTATCGATAGATTTCCTACATGTTTTGTGATATTATATATTCATGGCTTAATGTTTCTTGACTTGTTAAGTAGGTTTAATTACAATTTGTCTATTATTATGTTTGTGTGTTGTTATCGTATACTTGCTTTAGGAGCTTGACGAAGGAAGCGAGAGATAGCTGGAGTGAACAAGCAGGGACATCATTAAGCAGGATAAGCATCCAAGAGGTAGGCCCTCTTGATTGATTCTAATATAAGTAAATCTTCCATAGAATGTATATGTTGTGGCTAGACCCATTATTGGGCTAGAGGAATTCGTTCATGTCCGCAATTATAATTTTACTTCACCACACCTATAAACATGGGATTAATTTCCCACTCAAGGTAGTGGTAAGGTTGGGGGTAGGAGAACTAAGTGCCACAATGGGAACATGGGACTAATCACCCACTCAACGTAATGGTTAGGTTTTTAAGTTTTACTATTGCCTTTTTTTTTTGGTGTTTCAAAAATCCCCGACATGGTATAAGAGCCATGGAAGAGGTTCAATTCCTCGAGTTGCATTTGAGGGGGGATGATGGAGTGATTGTCACACTAACCTCATTATGAATCAATTAGGTGGAATAACCACCACCTTAGGAACATGGGACTAACCACCCACTAATGATAATGGCAAGGGTTTGGAAGTTTATTATTACGTGCAGGTTTTGGTGTAATGGAAACCCTCAACATACATATTTACTTAATACAATTAAATGTGTGTGTGTGTGTGTATAAGCCCCAAGGATTAACTCAGTTGGTCAAAATCAATGCCTCACCATTCGGGCGGTCACAGGGTCCATGCTTCCCGAAGCCCTTGGGGTTAGGCCTAGCTAGTGGGCCGCAGGGCTAGATTCCCTTTGGGGTCAATCAACCCAGGTTTTTTCGTGGACGTAACCGCCACCCATTGACCAGGGTGTCAGTGAACCACAGCAAAAAAAGAAAAAAAACTATATTTAATACAATTAATATCTATATTTTCGTCATAAATATATTATAAGTGCACACACACACACACACTTACTTTTTCTCTCTATATGCAACTTTACATATTTGATTAATGCAAGTAAATTGTTTTATTGTAGTAAATTGTTAGATATATCAACAAAATTTCCATCAAAATTTTGATATCCAAAAATAGTTGTAAGGATTACAAGGATTTTTCCTCTCATACACTCATGTTATAATTAATATGAAACATCTTGAACTTTTCATTATATTACAGTGCCATCATATGGTATTTTATTAAGGGTTTCCTACACTAGACCTTAATTTTTTTGTAACTTTGAAAAGAACTCAACGATCGATATAGAGAAATATAGAGTGATCCACAACTTTATGGAAAATATCATACATGGCATTACCTTTAAGGATGCTTAACCAATCAATGCCTCAATATTTGTCTTCTTATATGTCTAATCCTTATTTTTGTTTAAGTGAGGGATTATTTTGTTCTAGGAATGATTTTTTTTTGTTAAAATGAGGTTTGATTGGGGTATAATTAATAATGGAAAAGGATTCTTTAAATCTTTACCATTAAGATACTTATTTTGAATAACTTTCGTTTATGATTGATCTTGATAGGTAAGGTTCTATACATGTTTGTCTCATTATATTTTAGATAGAAGAAAATTATTATACATATATATCACAATTTAAGGAAATTTCCATAATAAGAAAGAACGTGTTGTTCATATATTATCATAGAAATGTTGTTACAAGCATTGTGGCTAACTGTTAGACATCTCAACCTTTATATCATCTTCCTATCACACTACTTGATGCATACATCTACCGACAAAATTCTACATTTAGATTCTATCTCTATCAAACTTACCATGAGTCTATCTCTTTGATTCTTATAGCCAACATAGGCTCTCACATAAAATAACTGAAATTAATTCTGTCATTGAGATCTCCACCTAAGGTTCATTATGCTTCCTCGAAATGTTCCATACTTGGTTTGCAACAATTATTTTTCATGGTTTCTATTCCAATTCTCTCCTTCATGTTATAACTTTATATCCACATCAACATCAATCCATATTCCATGTTCAAGTGGCTCTACATAATTGCCTTTGCATGTGATCCATTACTCACCTTTTCTTCCTGGAAACAACAATGATATGTACAATCTCCCATCTTGATTCAAGTTTTATGATACTATTCTCTAGTATGTAATAAATCTTTGACTTGTTAGCCCTTGATCCACATGTAGATTTTTCTCTCTCAGTTAGTGTTGGTGGTACATTATCACAATGCTTTTAAACGTCCACTATTAGTCATGTTCAATCTATTCTTCAACTTAACTTCTTTCCTTCACCATTTAGCATTATGTTTCTTTCTTGATACCATCATGGCTTGTCTAATCTCATAATGATTTCTCATCATTTGATGTCACTTTGTAAAATTGGGTTTTCCCTCAAATTACATATCAACATTCCCTTTCCCTTAAGGCATGCATTTATGTAGCTTTACCTAGTTGCCATGAATCACTTTGTTGATGGTGTCTTTTCCCCACTATAATTCCCTCTTATCAAAATCCTTCTTCCACTGGGAGCCCATCGACCCAATGTTCTCTTCCTTAACTCATCTCCAATTAATCTAGACTCGTCTTTTTTCCTTTTCTTTATAATGTTTACAATCTTTGTGCTTGTGCAATTAACACACTCTAAATTTTTGTGTTCTCTTCTTCTATTGTTGGTTTGCATCATATCTCTCCTTTGTAAATGAGTGAATGAGACTCTTGTATTCTTTATCTCAATCTATTGGTGCTCCTTTCTTGTTCACATTTCCTCATGTCGTGAAGTCATAAAACAAGACGAGAAAATATTGTATAACTTGCCAATATCTCTTAATTTTGATAATTTCTAAGGATTTTTAAAGTTTTTAGAGTTTTGGTGATTTTTAAGATGCATGTTTTTATTATATAAAATTTGGGTGAAGCATTTTAATATGGTTTTTTTAGAGAGAGAGAGAGAGAGTATATGAATTAAATTTAGTCTCGAATGTTTTCCTTATATTGAAATCTAAATAGTTTTGAACTCCATCCTTCCCAAAATGATTGAATAAACGGAGAATTAAGATGTGAGTTGTAATGGTTTAAATTATTTTATCAAGGAGGATGATCAATTATCATATATTCAATGTTGAATCCCAAACTCATTATGAAAAAGGTCTGGTCAAAAAAATAATAATAATAACAACAACATGATATATTTTAAATTTTAAAATACCTTACTCATAATTAATTTAATTCCAAATCCAACTCTTCTAAAGTTGATAACTTAATTGGTTGGGAGCACTCTCTCATTCTGAGGACAATTCAATTCCAAAAGATAAATTAAAAAAATTTATTGTACTTAACGAAAGTATAATTTTTTATTAAATTATAAATTTCTATATTAATATTATATATATAGAGTATGCTTAAAACATAAAATAACCGCAAATAGAATAAATAATATTTTATTTTTATTAAAATAAAATATTTTTGGCAGGTCCGGAAATTTAGCCATTATTTGATATATATAATCACTTTTCGAATGCGATACAAATGCGATACGGTGCGTTTAACAAATTTGAAATTCCGGAAATTATTACAACCAGTGAATAGTTAAAGACTTGTTGATGTGGCGACTCGCAATCCAAGATGCTTTTTCCATATCTCCAGAGAAGTGGTTTTTTGCAGTCAAGAAAAGTACGACCGTTGCAGAGGTGGCAGTGAGAGAAGTGGTTTTTTGCAGTCAAGAAAACCGTTGCAGAGGTGGCAGTGAGAGAAGTGTTTTTTTGCAGAGGTGGCAGTTAAGAAAAGCAGGGCTATTGAATCCAACCAGCAATATTTATTTCCAATCCTTATCCCAATCTCTACGTTTTCCGAATCTCCTCCTCCTCCTTCTACCTTTTCCGAATCTACCTACGCTGGGCTGAGTTAGTCTTGTCTTGGAGCTCCATGTCTTGTCTGGTCTCTTCTGGTATGAGTTTTCTGTGGTCTGGTTTTGTTTGGTATGGTCTGGTCTGGTATGTGTTGTTGTGTTGCGAGGTACTGGGAAGAGGAGAGGGTAAACATGACATCTATTCAATTCAATTTTTAATGAGCAGGAGCAGGAGCGAAAGGGTTCAATCCAGGCAGATATATGAGGAGATATCCACCCACATCTTTCTCGATCCTAGCAGGCAAATTTATGTACCTGTAAGATCTGTTTTCTTTTCATTGGGTTTCTTTGTTTTCAATCTTGGTATAGATTTTTGATTAGGTTAGTAAGTGACGGCATACATACATTACAGGGTTTAATATGAATTTTGTAATTTGATGCAATTGGCTCGCTCTGTTCAAGAAGTATTATTAAATTGCTCGGCTAAGCTAACTTAAATATGAATTGGTATTGGTACCTGCACCAGTTTTCGAATCCACAGGTGTGCGGAAGGATTGAATCGAGGTAGAGTAGGTAAATTTCTTTGCATCTTTCTGGTTATATATATATATATATATATATACATTATCCACAAAATGATGAGTGGGATGAGCAGGAACTAATTTGGTCTGGGATTGGCCCTTTTCAAGCTGTAATTTGATTTGGGATCGGCCCTGCATAATTATGAATCATAACCTTCATTATGACATAAATATTTATACGCCCCATAATTGCTAGTATCCATTTTAAATTCTAAAAGAATAAATCAGGCATTAGATGCAACTAATAATTTCATTTCAATAAATGTAACCACCGAGATTAGCATAGAAGCCGAGTAATTCAGATTCAGTTCACTGTGTCCTGCGTATAATTTACAGCCACACACTCAAACAAACTGAGTTATTCTAGCGACCAACGACAGTTCACTGCCCTCTTTGTGCATTTAAACTTTGAGATTTATTCCAGCGCCAGTTCACTGATCTGTGCGTCCAAAATATAATTAGTTACAGTCTTGAAGGAGGTCTTGAACCTCCGTTCTGTTGCCGGGATTTGAACCCGAGTCGCCTTGAGAGCTTATGACATATTGAATCGAAAAATATGATTAGTTACACTCTTGAACGTCTGACCTGCTGAATAAGGTTTCGTTGCAGGGAGTTGAACCCGGTTCACCTAGAGAGCTTATGAAATATTAAATCCAAAAATATGATTAGTTACACTCTTGAAGGAGGGCTTCAACCTCCGACCTGATGGATGACGTTTCGTTGCCGGGATTTGAACCCGGGTCGCCCTGCGAGTTTATGAAATCTTACATCCAATATATAATTACTTATAGTCTTGGAGGGCTTGGACCTCCGACCTCCGGGATTTGAACTCGGGTCACATTGAGAGTTTATGAAATACTGAATCTAAAATATAATTAATTACACTGTTGAAGTAGGGTCTGAACCTCTGAGCCGATGGGATTTTGCCCTGTGGCCTTCGGATTTTATGAAATATTAAATCCAAAATATAATAAGTTAGACAGTTGAAGTAGGGCTTGAACCTTTGCCATATTTATTCCAGCGATAGATCACTTATATGTGTATTTATCAGTAAACTTAAAGGGTTTATGAAATATTACATCCAAAATATAATCATTTGAAACGAGGGCTTGAACTTCCTGGGTAACGTTTCGTTGGCGGGATTTGAACCCAGGATTTGAACCTCTGACCACATGGGTAACGTTCTGTTCCCGGTATGGGTGCATAAATATTTATGTCATATGTCATATTATGGTGCTGCATAACTGTGAACCTTATTCGCTGTGGTTGTGGTTGCATATATGCAGGTCTTTCTGTGGTGGTTCCCAACGGCCCTGAAATGCATTTCGCAGTTTCAATGGCATGGGCCGTTCTTAACGCAATGCCTGCTCTGCTCAATTCAAACCAATTCTTACCTCTCGTCACAGACAGAACTCAGCCTCAGCCTCAACCTGGTACTCAGAGCTAGATCCATCCGTCACAAAACCTGACCTCCGCCCGCTGTTGCGCTTTAATTCAATTCAATTCTCTGATACCCATGGAAATTGGTTTGCACAGCCCAAAAAAGTAGGTCTATATGGTGCTGATAAACAGGGCCATGGAACTTGGCTAACAAGCAGGTCTGATAATGTATGTATAAAATGTGTAACTTATCTCCAAGAATTTGGGAGGATTAAATAATTGAATCGTATTATATTGTGGTTGCAGGAGTTATGTTGGGAGCTAAGCGGTTATAGCATGTATCAACTATGCAGAGGACGCATATATTTCAGAGTAATCTCAACTGAATACTTTTCCTTTTCTCACATGACGTGACTCAGAGAGTTGCATGACCTGTACTTGTACTGTGCTGAAAGTATCTTCTGGGGATGCTCTGTATTGGAGGATCTTCTGCTGGATTTTGAGGACTCTTTGTTCGATCAAGCGATTATTTTAGGGGCTGCTCTGTTCAATTTTCTTCCATATCAAACGGGGGATCCTCTGTTGGATTTTCTTCTATATCAAACTAAAGGTATGACAACTCCTTCCAGTTATCTTATCATCGTTCTTTCTTTGATCATTGTCTCATAACATATTAAATTCAAGTTTAGCTCTCTTTTCGCTACCTACCATATTTAATTTCTTCGAAAAATAACATGTAATTCAGATATATACTGGACATTGAGGTTCAGATCGAGTGTAGGTTTTGGCAAATCATTTGGGTATCACCGAACAGATAGATATCTATTTTGGCAAACTGAAAGGCAGTGAAAATTTTCTGAGAGATTTGTTGGACTCACCCTATTTCCCAAATTTGTAGTTAATAATTAGAACTATCCCCAATACCTTTACTGTTTTAACCACAGCTTCACCAATGTCCAGGTCCCTATCAAATGGCTGGTGCTAATATATATGACTTTTCCCCACAGCTTCACCAATGTCCAGGTGCCTATCAAATTGCTGGTGCTAATATATTTGAAATAGACTGTGAAAGTTTTCTTTGACTTATTCTTTTCAGGTATACCTGCAGCCGATGATATTTTCTACCAAGAATTTCTTTAGGCTGGCTTAATTTAGTACAAAACATTTCAGGCATACCTGCAGCCGATGATATTTTCTACCAAGAATTTCTTTAGGCTGGCTTAATTTAGTACAAAACATTTCATTAGTATGATATTTATAGATCGTAAAACTGAGAGACTGAATCTAAGTATTAATAGATCGTAAAGTTTGATAGGAATCACGAGCTGATAATTATAATCTTGGTATGTTACGCTCAGAGAAAGGTGATCTACCCGACTATGTTTGGAGATTAGGAATATAGTGAGGCAGTTAGCTGCAAAAAAAAGCCACAAGATATGAGTGAGCTAGTTTAATACAGTGAGAGAGTTGTGGAGAAAAGCCACCCGATATGTTTATCATTCTCGTTGAAACAGTCATTACCTATTGCACAGCGTTGCAAGCGTTCAACTATTTGATGTTTTCATGGCTGTGCTTTAACTGGACTTAGCTTCCATGAATTGGCTTTTTTAAAATGATTTTGAATTATGTTTTTTAATGTTTAGATTAACTCCCTTTCTCAAATTTATTTTGAATTAAGCTTTTGGCTTTTCCATTTTACAGATATATTTCTCATTTAATATATATTAAATCCTTCGTAAATGAATTTAGATATTAGTAAATTTAATTTATTTTAAATAAATTTTGTTATATTTTCTTTATCGATTGTATTTATTTTGATTTATTTTAAAATTATTTGTTTATTAATACTATTTAATTAAATTTATCTTTTAAAATATTTTAAAATTTACATAAGTTATTAAGTTTTACACTTTATTTTCTATGTTTTTGAATATGTTTTTTATTAAAGGTTAAGGTAGAGTGTGTTAGGATAGAATAAGGTAGACTAAGATACATAAGAATAGAATAGGCTAGGCTAGTTTAGATTAGCCTATGGCAAGCTAGAGTTAGTTAGAGTAGGATAGGCTGGAATAGGCTAAGCTATGCCAAACTAGAGTAGACTAGGCTAAGTTATGCTAAACTAGAGTAGATTAGGGCTGCTATAGGCTAGGTTAGGCTACAATAAGGTAGGGAAGGTTATGCTAGAGTAGGTTAGGATCTAGAAGGTAGGGATAGGCTAAACTAGGGTAGAGTTGGGGAGGGATAAGCTAGTCTAGGCTAGACTAGGTTAGGTTACATTGGACTAGGTTTAGGCTAGGCTAGGTTAGAGTAGGTTAGGCTAGGTTAGAGTAAGTTAGGCTAGGTTAGGCTAGAGTAGGTTAGAGTAGGCTAGGCTAGATTAGGCTATGTTAAGTTAGGCTAGGGTAGGCTAAGGTATGCAAGAATAGAGTAGGTTAGGATAGGCTAGGTTTGGCTAGTGTAGGGTAAGGTAGGCTAGGCTCTAGGTTAGAGTAGGTTAGGTTAAGCTAGTTTAGGCTAGAGTAGGTTAGACTAGGCTCGAGTACACTTGACTAGAGTAGGTTAGAGTGGGCTTGGATAAAGCACGTTAGATTATGTTAGACTAGGTTTGGGCTAGGCTAGGTTAGGCTAGGATAGGTTAGAGTAGGCTAGGCTAGGGTAGAGTAACTTATGCTAGGTTAGGGTAGACTAGGTTAGAGCAACCTAGGCTAGAGTAGGCTATGTTAGGTTAGACTATGTTAGGCTAGGCTAGAGTAGGTTAAGCTATTTCATGCTAGGCTACGTTTGAATAGCTCATGCTAGGAGATAGTAGCTTAAGCTAGGCTAGGGAAGAGTATGTCAGAGTAAGCTTGGTTAAATTAGGCTAGTGTATGCAAGAGTAAGCTAGGCTAGAGTAGACTAGAGTAGGAAATGATAGGCTAGGCTAGGGTACTGTAGAGTAGGTTAGGCTAGGTTACGCTCGAGTAGGTTAGAGTAGACCATGCTAGTGTAGGATATGTTAGGTTAGACTAGGTAAGGCTAAGCTAGAGTAGGTTAGACTATGTCACGCTAGGCTACGTGAGAGTAGGTCATGCTAGGAGAGAGCAGCTAAGGCTAGGCTAGGCTAGAGTAGGTGAGAGTAATCTAGGCTAGAGTAGGCTAGGTTAGTCAAGAGTAGGCTAGGTTAGTCAAGAGTAGGCTAGGCTAGAGTAAGTTAGGGTAGGATAGAGTAGGTTAAGCTAGGTTAGACTTCTTTAGGCTAGGCTAGAGTAGGTTAGGCTAGTTTAGGATGGGTTAAGCTAGATTAGGTTACTCTAGGCTAGAGTAGGTTAGCTTAGGCTAGACTAGAGTAGGTTAGGCTAGAGTAGTCTAGGTTGGGCTAGGCTACAATAGAGTAGGCTAGGGTAGTATAGGATAGAGTAGGCCACGCTAGAGTAGGTTAGGCTATTGTAGGCTACACTAGTCTAGGCTAGAGTAGACTACACTAGCCTAGGCTAAAGTAGCCTAGAGTAGTCTAGAGTAGGCTATGTTATAGTAGGTTAGAGCAAACTAGGCTAGGCTACACTAGTCTAGGCTACACTAGGATAGGCTAGGTTAAGCCGAAGTAGGCTATGGTTGGAGGCTAGAATAGAGTAGTTTCGTCTAGGCTAGGACAAGTGAGGATAGGCTAGGCTAGGCTAGGGTAGAGTAGGTCATGGTAGGCTAGGCTAGGCTAGAGTAGGTTAGGCTACAACACACTAGGCTAGGTAAGAGTAGGTGAGGTTACGCTAGGCGTGGCTAGGCACGAGTAGGTTAGGATAGGCTAGATTAGGTTAGGTTAGGCTAGGTTAGGGTAGGTGAGAGTAGGTCATGCTAGGCGAGAGTAGGTTAGGCTACGTTAGGCTAGAGTAGGCTAGGTTAGAGTAGGTGAGAGTATTATAGGCTAGAGTAGGCTCGTATAGGGAAGAGTAGGATAGGCTAAGGTAGGATAGGTAGAGAAAGTTAGACTAGGATATAATAAGTTAGGCTAGGCTAGGCAAGGCTCGTGCAAGTTAGGATAGGTTAGGCTAGGTTAGATTAGGTTAGTCTAGGCTAGAGTAGGTTAGGCTAGAGTAGGTTGGGCAAGGCTAGACTAGAGTAGGTTAGGGAATAATAGGTTAGGTTATGTTACATTAGGCTATCCTAGAGTAAGTTAGGCTATGCTATGCTAGGCTAAAGTAGGCTATGCTAGGCTAAGATATGCTACAATAGGCAAGGGTAGGGTAGACTAGGTTAGGCTGGGCCAGAGTAGGCTAGGCTATAGTAGGCTATCGTATAGTAGGTTAGGTTAGGTTAGATTATCTTAGGCTAGGCTAAGGTGGCCTAGATTAGGCCAGACTTGGCTAGGCTAGGCCATAGTAGGTTAGAATTTTCTAGAGTAGGTTAGTCTAGGCTAGGTTAGCCTAGAGTAGGTGAGGATAGGGTTGGTTAGGCAAGCATAGTATAGGGTAGGGTAGCTCACGCTATGCTAGGCTTGTGTATAGTAGGTTAGGCTAAAGAAGTCTATAATAGGCAATAGTATGCTATGCTAAGCTAGAGTAGGCTAGGCTAGGATAGAGTACCTTAGTTAAGGCTACGCTAGTGTAGGCTAAGCTAGGCTAGAATAGGTTACATTAGGCTAGTCTAGGCTATGTTGTAGTAGACAATGTTATAGTATTGTTAAAAATTTCTGGTTTCCCACCCCGGTTTTCAGTTTCTCCTTATTTCTCCCATGTAGTTAAATGCCCTTTCCCATAACCATACATTCAACACGCTGAAAAAAATAAATTTGGAGAAAACACAAATTCTGGAAATTTTACAAAATGCTGGAAATTGCAGAAATAAAAATCAGCAGTAATAAACAACCATTAAAACAATGATATTTTTGGTCAATGTGACCCTGGAAAAACCCCCTACAACTCTTGGGGAAAACCAGTTTGAGAGCTCTTCTTTATTTCTGAAAAATGTCTTTTTTACAGCAAGAAAATATTCAGCAAAAATCAGCAAGCAAACTTTTACAACTTACCTCAGCCTTGCTGAAAAACTGCCCTGCTGAAACTTCGCTGTTGTTACTCCGCTGTTGATACTCCGCAACTCACTGTCCAGAAATCTCGCTTGCTCTCTTGCTCTCCTTCTCTCAATCTGATCATGAAAGAATTGAATCGAATGTGATCTTTTCCTCCTTTTTCTCCCTTAATATAACTCCAAGTGACTTTTGGGTGATCCAAGTGACTTTTGGGTGATCTCTAAATCCAATGGCTGAAATAGATTTAGATCAATGGCTGAGATTAAATGCTCATTTAAATCTCACTTTATAATTTTTAATTCACCCACTTTAATAAAGACCCACTTAGTCATTTATTTCCAAAGTCACTTTTCCTTTCTAATTTTTCATTGACTTTATAAAAGTCACTTTAAAATTAGACTTAGTAACTTTATCACTTAAAGTCACTTTTAAATTAGATTTTTAACTTTATAAAAATTATAAAGTCACTTTAGGAGAAAAATTAAAATCTTTTGGACACTTTTCCCTAGGCCAAAGATCAAAGCCTAAGGGAACCACCTGTCCTCCGGTACCAAATTTCAACACTCCCTCTTACCGAGGAAGGTGTTCCTCACCACACCCTTCTTGTCTCTGAAGTAAACATGCTTGCC
>APFE031359183.1:2678-21825 GCA_000404065.3 Pinus taeda
TACTGATGTTGCACTTCTGTACTCTTAGTAGATATTAGAACAAGGAGAGATAAATCATTGTTGCTTGAAGCTTATGAGTAGGACCAGTCATAAATGGTATTTTTATCTCTTGACTATTTCTTCTTATTTCTTAAAGCAATATACAACTTTTAGTTGCTTATATGTTATTACATGAATGTTTGTGTTACCATTTGGCACTTTTGTACGGTGGAGCTATTTATTTATGTTTAATGTGTGAATAACTTATTATGCGATATGCTATTCACAACTGTTTTGCCTAACTTTTTATGCAAAGTGGTTCATCTTAATTAATTTCCATTCTTATAATCGCTGAATGATCTTTATTACCAGTTATTATTTGAAATCTCTTTAGATCGCATAATAGAAGAATTACATCTCAGGTTAGCATAGATTAGATGTGTTGTTTTCATTAGATTACAATAGCATAGAGTTAGATTAAAGTAGTTTAGATAGGAACTTTTAGATCAGCAACATCCAATTCTGCACACACACACACACCCTTAGATTGGGACACTGGTCCCATTATCCCCAGTTGGACCCGCTATACCAAACGGATAAGGAGCTGCCAACCAAGGTCTGGACCAAGCGGGTATCCCCCTTGTTGTCGACCTGATTTTCGGGGCTTCAACAGATGATTACATCCCTTATAAAATATTCAAGGGCATTTCTAAATCACAATTGCCTAAAATTGATGCATAACCAAAGAGAGTTCTTTACACTTATATGGTACGTTGGGCCCTCAACCATGTTGATCTTCAAATGAATTTGACTTTCAATAATAAGAAAGATGATTATTGGCTCCTTTATGCCTAAAGACATCTAAGTAATGTAGAAAGTTTCCAACCATGGATTTATTTATGGTTCTAAATTCCTTAAGAAATTTCATTAGGAAGAATTCAATTAGTATGATCTATTGGAAAATATGGAGACTTATATATTATAATTTATTTTCCTCATCATGATGATTACTCATGATGTTAGTTGATTATTTATTACTTCTTTAGCTCTATTCATCAAGAAATGATCAAAACAATGGTGATCACAGAGGTAGAGTACACAAGATATAGGCTCCAACCTAGGGAAAAACCCCTCCAAGGGAAAAACCCATAAAAAATGTTTCTCTTCTTCTTTAGAATCTGCTTACAAAAAGAGACTTCCATGACCCAAAGGCCAAAGCCAACAAACCATCTAAGCCCCAATCCAACCCCTAGTGAGATCTTCCTTGAGACAACTTCAGAACTTCGATACTACTACATTGCTACTACAACTTCGACCCCTACAACAAAATTTCAGCCCTGCAATTTTGGTCCCCTACAACAACTACAAAATTTTGATCTCCTGTAATTGTAACTTCACAAACTTTAGCGAGACAAGAAAAACAAGAGATTCTTTGGAAAAAATAGATTTCTACTCCTCCTATTTGTCCTTCCAAGTACTCTTCTTCTTCTCTATTGTAGATCAAACTTGTTTGAGTTGACTTTTTGTTGACGGTGCTAGACCCACAAACATGTCAAGGGATCTCCCTGGTAAGAAGTCCCAATTATACCTCAGATCGATTGGTGTAGGAGTCCCTATAGTGGGTCGTACGGTAATGCCTTGATCGCGATTTTTCACAGAGGCAAGTTAGATGTTCTTGTTGGTAGCAACGGTGTGATAGCTACGGTAGGTCAAGGAAGGTGCATGAGAGGTTCTAACACATGGGGAGTCAAGTGAGTGCACCCCTTGGAAACCTATAATAGTACTCGGCTTGGAAGGGAACACACAAGCAAAGATGCATCACCAACTGGAAAGAAAGATAACGAACAATCCAATGTGATGTTTATCAACATCACATCTGTAACAAGATTCATACAATTGCATACAAAATAGTTCATACAAAAATGCGTAAGTTAAATAACATACATTGCTACAACAACCAGAATAATCCAACTACAATAACAACATATGCATGAAAACGGGCTGGCTCTGTTATATTAAGAAGTGTAAGTTCTAGTCATACAATACATCCATGTACACCAGCTAGGTTCCAATAGTGGAACATTATAGCCACAACTGCCTCCTCCTCCAAAGAGACATACTAGCTCTGCATAGTGAAGAAGCCAAGTGCATTACAATACTATCCAAGATTTCTCTAAGAAAGTCCTATTGAAGCTTGGCTGACCAAAATCCTTTACAATGAGTTATGAGGGACTATTTCTAGCAAAGGGCGGGGTGACCCTTGACATTCCCCTTTGTGACATTTCATCTACCCTCATGACTCTTCATCTACTCTATGACTGTTACATCCAACTATTGACACTTGAAATTACACTTGACAAGACGTTACATTACAATGCATATGTGCCCATGTGAGACAAAATGGCTTGATAAATCCATGCAAGACATCACTATGACTCAGACAACCATGGGAAGTCGAACTCTTCAACATTGTCTCAATGATCGATAGTAGTGAACTGATTCCAATATCGGTAGTCTATGATGGTGTCCGTGTATTCCAAGGTGACTTCTTTCTGGAAGCTGACTCTTGCCTCCATAGCATCTGGGTACACTACTTAGGCTCCTTTATCCAAATCGTATGAAAGCATGTGCATCATTGTCTTCAGCACGACCGGACCAGCAACATACTTATGCATGATGTCTACACTGATTGGTAAGTTTGGGCTAGTGGCTATGCGCATAAACTTGTCAAAGTACAAGTCAAGTTCTAGTTGGACCTGTGCCTTTGTCTTCACCTGGGTGAGAGTCCCAATAGATGGGATCATCTGTGCATGCACCACAACATCCATACTCTTAAATACATGTGCATGGGAAGCCTGTAGACTAGTGATGAGCTGCAGGAGCTCTTCATAGTTCCAGATCTGACTTTGGATGTGTGCCTTTAGCTCGACCACTCTGGGCTTCATAATGTTAGTCAAGTGAAGTGGGGCTCCCTTATATCTCATCGTCCATGTTTTCATGTAATCAACATCAGCATGCATGTTCGACAAGATACGTGATCTTCTAGCACATCGATGCTGCCATCTGTTGAGATGGATTACTTCCTTATGCACAATACCAAACTTGGAATACAACGCCTGCATGACCGTGTCAAGAACAACACTTCATCTAGTATTTCCTTCTTCAATTATGTTTGGGTGGATGTTGGAACCAATTCTAGTCCCCGTTTTTCCATCTGTAGTTCCTTCGCCATTTGCTCATTCTCAGCTATTAGAAAGCGAACACTTGAGCTAGTGGCTTTGGCATAAGCTTTGGTAGCATCGACCAATGCAACTAGATGTTTGTGCATGTCACACACGATCACTCATTCCTCATACTGCTCAGGAGATGTGTGATCTTCTGGAGTTGACACCCTGCAGTATTTCACAACTCTATGTTGAGACTCGTCGAATGAGATGTTATGCATCTCTCCTTCCGGCTGATCTCCAAGGATCTCAATGTATCCTTTGTCACTTAGGACTTTCTCGTCTTCTGGATGTGGTGGAGCCGGTGGGTTGACCTCTTGGTGGTGAGGCATGAGGTCTGTGTCTTGCTCTAATTCATGTCGCTCCATATTATTATCCATTTGTTCAAGTGCTTGCTCTATCTCCTGAGTGAAGTCCTGTTCATGTGATGGCTCACCCTGTTTGCCTAATGCCAACTGTTTTGATGAGTCCACTACCTGTATGGGTGTTGTTCCATCCATCTGCACAAGATTCCCCCTATTGTACCTTTTCTTGCTACACTTCCTTCTCTTGTCTACACAACTACTGTTGCTTCTGGATTTTCTCCTTCAACTCATGCAACTCCTTCTCTATTTCCTCCATTCTCTGTTTCTCTCTCTACCTTTGTGCGTTTCAATTATCACGTTTTTTCCTCTTCGCCTCTATAGCCATAGCTGATTTCTCCACAAGTGGATCTTCTCAAAACTTGCAGCTTTGCTCTTCCTCCATGCGATTGACAATCTTCTTCTTGCCCTTGTCACGCACTAGTATGTTCACCTCTGCTGTTGTTGCTGCTTCTGGTGCTCTCCAGGATGTTGCTTCACATTGCTTTTCTAACCATTCCACAACGAAGGCAACCGGTTCATTAAGGCTGGAGGAGTTGTAACAATATATCCATGGGTCCTCCGCCTAATGACATGCCCCATGGATCCATTTGAACTATACTCTTGTGCAGTGATATTTCACAAGACAATGTGGGTCATATGGATTGTAACTTCGGAGGTCGAATGGATACTTCTTCATCTTCTCTTCTTTGACATGCGCATGCTTGAAACTCCAGATCTCATATAACCCAATGTGCAGTAGAAGAGCGGGCCAAGGTGCCTTCTTCTTTTGGTGCAACCTAGCTGTCAATCCTACCGAGATGTGATATGCTACTTCCTGTATGATGAGCATGTCCAAGGAAAACTTCGATAGAACATGTGGAGGCTTCTCCGTGCTGTACATCCGTATGAAGGTGCCGGATGGTGAGGCATACCAATCAACAATGTCTATCAATGACTCCATTGTTGCCTTCGACATGCAAGGTGGATCTTGTTTGAATATCATCTTGTAAACTGAGGTGACAAAATGATCAAATAACCATGTGATAACTCCTCTGAAGCTTCATTCAGACAACATCTTACAATAAGTGTTCATAGCAGCCTCTGTTGGTGTCCATGCCCAGCTCAAGCCCGAGAACTCCTATCGGGCACAAATTGCATCCAAGATGTAGGCAAACATGTATATCTCTGCTTGCATACCTTTGGGCAGCTATCGAGCCCTTGTTACCAGTTCCTTCAATTGATGAGCCAACATGCTGGACTAGTTACATACTTTTCCCTCTTTGGCCAGTTGGTCTAACGCGATCACCCAACTCTGTGGGAAGATTTTTGTGCTTTCTTGTCTCTACAGTTCCATGCAAAGATGACCAAGTATTGATACGCCTTCCATAGTATCTTTGTCTTGTAGACCTAGTTGGGTGTCATCCTGAATTTAGCTAGCTCCTTCACCCAGTTCTTCAAAATGTCTCTAGAGTTGGCATTGCTGTTGGGTAAGTTGAAGGGAGTCTCCTTGATAGTCATGAGGTCCAAAATCTGATACATATCATCATAATTTTGTGCCCTGAAGGTAGTGATCTCCACCTCGCTAACACTACTCAATTTCATCATCTTGGGATCAGTGTGTGAGACGATCCAATGTATCATGTCCGCGCGTGGGAGCACGAGATACCTGTATGCAATCTGATACAAGCTAGACTTGTGGATGTTCACATACACTTGGCAGTCTCCAAGGTCTTCCCCAAATGTGCTTGCAAAAGAATCGTTGACCTCTTGCCATTTCAGCTTGATGTCCTTGTCTAGGATCAGCTTGGTATCTTCATAGATTGGTAGACTTGCAGACACTTGCTTAACTGCTTCTCTAGTTGGACTTCCGTCAATGTCCTTTGATCCTGCCCTCTTGGAGGCCACTGATCTTGAACTGCAAAGAGGCAGATGAACACTTGCTAGATCTAGAGACAAAGAAACATGCATGGCAAGAAATATGTCAGCAAAAACCAAAGCAAACTTGAGGAAAGACATGCAACATATTTGGGGATTGATTGGCAGGGATTGCTCAATTTCTTCTGGGAGGCTAGCTAACTAGCTACCAGAACTGCACAAAAGGTAGTATGGGCTATTTGGGGAGGCTAACTGACTATTGGAATTATGCAATGCGCAATCCAGGTTGGTCAACTAGCTACTGGAATTGCGCAATGTTCAATTTCAGCTAGCAATGATTGTAGGCCCAATGATTGCATTGCACAATTTTTTGGGCTACCAGTCACTGTCCCTCAGAGTTGTGGAATGTAGGCTTGGTGGATACCTCCAGGGAAGAAATGCGGATTTGCTGAGAGGAAGGCAGAGCCTTCCTTCTCAAGATTATGCAACGTTGTCTTGGTGAGGCAGGGTCCGGGCCAAGACTGCCCAGACCCGCCGACGAGCAACTGAAAGAAAATGTGAAAGTTGATGCATGGTGATGCTGAGTGTAAGCATAAGAAAATGAATGATTTAGAAAATAGAGCAACATGCATGTGGGTAAGTGGGTTACTGAATCGATGACCGTTCGTGCAAAACAATTTCATACATGCAACAGGAGTGAGATGCTAACGAAAACTGAAACAATGCTAGTACAAACTAGTATGCATGTAAATGACAACAAATGTTCAAGTAAACAACACTCACACAAGTGAAAACATAAAAAGTGATAGAAATGCTGCAAAAGACAAGTTGAGACCACTTACCTGTGAATAACTGAGCTGGATGTGTTGAAGAGCCCTGGATGTGTTGTGGGATGTCAAAGCTCCAAGATCGATGTGAAGAAATGAGCACTGAAGCGTCGAATAAATAAGTTTGAAGCTCATGACGCGATGCCACAAATCTAGGAAAAAGCGACACTTGGAGGAATGATTCTAAAACGATCTTTACATTTAACCTCCAACTGCTAAAAATTTCTCCCTAAAATCTAGGGATGCTTTTTGCATGTTTCTTTTTCTATTCTAGGAAAAAGTAGCCCATGCATGGAAGTCAAGTTTCCTTTGTCCCGGGTGGAACTAGTCAACCCAACTGCACATGCAAGAGCTTGCTCAACTACTAGGAAAAAATGTGCATTTCTAGGAGGGATTTGGGCTGGTTTTGCACAATTTCTGCACAGATCAGCTGTCTGCTACCTAGGATTTCACAATTCCTAGGCTGAGCAGCCTTGCTGGGAGGAATTGCACAATTTTCTGGATGAAGCTTGGCTGGTAGATTCGCGCAATTCTAGAGCCCAATAGGCTTCCAGACAGAATTGTGCAATTTCTGGAGTTAAGGCTGGTTTCCCTCCAAAATTGGGCAATTTCTTGAGGGAGCTGCTCAACTTGTAGGTGGACCAAGTCCGGAGAAACATCCTATGAGGGGAATGCAACAAACTTTGATGGACAGGTTGTTTTTCTACAAGAAAATCATTGAAGCTTATGTACTTGATGAAGCAAGACATGGTGTTGTGAAAGGTTGGTAGGGAGGCTCCAAAATGAAGCTAAGGAAAAATTTTGGAGGGTGGTTGTAGCTGCTACAACAGTTTCTAAATGAGTTCAAGATCCTTTGTGTTTATAGCCTTCTTGAGGAGTCGAATAGCCCTCCTTTAGGTTGACTTGATCTTGTTCTTGGCATGACTTGGTCTTGGGCTTATCCATGGATTTTTATTGACAAAATAAATATTTCTATTCAATATAATGAGTCCAAATGGGACTATGACACATGACCAATATTATTATTTATCCTAGAAATACCTAGAAGACCTAAAAGCACAAAGCACATGCTTTTGACTCAAACTTGAGTATGAAACCCATACTCCAAAAATAAAATACAATTTATTTTTCTTTCTCTTTCTTTCTTTATAAAAAATATACAATGTCACGATTACAATTACAACATAATGAAGATCAAAGCTAGTTACAATTTTCAACATGATCACACCTTAGTTGATGTAATCCGGGAATGGTGGGGTAATGAGAACAAATTCAGGGAAGAGAGTTCCAAAATGTATTCTACTACCTGATATGAGCTTGAACCACTATATGTGGCCATAATGGTATGTAGGTTATTTTTGGAAAATATCCTAGCCATTTCAAATTGGATTGGGCCCCTACTATACATAGAGCTCTCAATGGGTATGTTTTGAATTGGGAAACTATCATGTCCGATTACCTTTGCAAATGAATTGAAACCTATCCTAAGTAGAGAGTAGATAGAATTACTCTATTTTATTTTTTTGCATATATAATGGATGCTATATGTTTCTACACCCCTTTTCCTCAAATGGGTTAGGAATGTAGAATTATTAATCTTTAACCAATCCACATTTATCATTCTAATTTATGGTAGGAAAATGTTAGTGACTATTGCTATGAAATTTTCCATCATGTCTTGATTCCTCTTCACAAGAAATTCTTTCCTTTGCCACCCATAGAATAATCAAAGAAGTCATGCAGGGCTTGAATGGAATTGGAGACAGGTATATTGAGGAAAATTTCTGATATATTAGAATTTATAGTTTCTTAGCTCATTCCCACGCTTGCCTAAATTTATTACTAATAGGATCATATGCAGAGAGATAACATATTAGATGATCATCACAAGTGTAGCCAGAGACCTACAAGCTGCATCCAAAAAAATATAGGCTTCTCTCCCCATACGAATTGTATTTACTCATTGTCAAATATAACACATGCTAAACTAGAAGTTGAAGCAATAAATAAGATGAAACTATCTTACATTGAATCGAAAAAGCATGAACCTAATAAGATAGTGTTTGAACATTGTATACACATTGGAGGATGAAAGTATGCCCATGAAGAGTAAACTTATGGTGATCTTTTCATGGGAGATTAGACATATTAGGAGGTTCTACAAAGAATTCAACAACTTCCTATAAATCTCCAAATTGAGTTCTACAACTTCATAAATACAAGGAGAAGGTGCTTGTCACCTATTCTCCAAGAAAATTTTTGAATCCAAATAACAGAGACACTAATCCATCCAACCATACCCCTTCCTGCAAAGGTAATGTCCCAAAACGTTTTGAAGAATTCACCTCATCAGGTTCCTCAATAAATGCAATCAAACATTGACATGGTAGCTGATACTATCACTTTAGAATAATAAGAAAATAAAATGCAGGAATAATGGAGTATTTTTGAAAAAGTATAGAAGGAATTAGTTGAGAGCAAAGGGAAAATTCCATTGAATACCACAACAAAGAGTTCAAAGATGATATCTCAAGGCCTAGAAACTCCTAGTAAAGAGACTCAAGTTGAAGTGGTCATGGTCCAGGTGAATACTGGTGCCACTTGCCTATTCCACTTGAAACCTACCATTGTTTCTTTCAATTTCCTTAATTGTAGAATAGTTTACTATTTTTGGCAGTTTTTTGGGTCCCGAACTTCTGGAGCCATTTTGAGGCCCTAATGACGTTTTTTTGGAAAATGGGAAAACATGCTTCATGTTTGCAATTGAAAATTGTATTCCAATAAAAATTTATAATGAGGTATTGTGCGTGTCAAACGAAGATCATATGGCAAAGTTACGACCCCTGAAAGTTGATATACCAATTTACCCCAACAGGGCCCACAATTTTGGTGCTTCATCTCCTAGGGTTAGGATTTTGGATGTTTAGGGTTTTCCATTATTTCTCAATAATAAATAGACCTTCGAGCCTCATTGTAACACAGTTCAAAGGGATGTATCTACCACATCTCTTATCAGAGATAAGCTACCATTGTCCGAGCTAGTTTATTTCCATTCTGTATGTAAGCATCTTTCATTTCTTTGATATTATTGAAATGAAGACTTATGTTTGTTGCATATTTTTGTTAATGTTTATATATTTATTTCATTTTGTTCCTGCATAATTCTAGTTCAGTGGTATCATAGTTGTCTACTCTTTCTCTGATTTTCTTTGCATATCCCCAATGAGGTCAGGGTATAAGTAGTTATGGCTCGAATTGGTTGAACCTTTGCAAGAATGACCTCGCAAAACTCAACAACCTCCCATTCTGGAAGAAAAGAAAGATGAGGGAGCAAGAGATCCTTTCAAAATATTGCTTGAAGAATCCCTGAAGCGATAAAGGAATGCGATGATGGACAACTTTGCTCAGATCCTTCGACGAATGCTCACAAGCGACACATCTTCATCCGACAACCACTCTGGAGGTGCCACTCCCTTCAAGGTACAAGTCAACTTTGAAATTCCCATATTTTAAGGTTACATAGATGCAGACGTCATAGATATATGGTTAAATATGTTGGAAGGATATTTTTAGTTCATGATTTTTCCAATAGGGAAAATATTACTTATGCACTCCTCAAGGCCACCCCTCATGTTAAGGACTGGTGGAAAAACTATTATGAATAGAGGGACGAGAGAGAACCCTCACTATTTTCATCCACACCCACTTAGAATTATTTTCTAGATGCCATCAAGGAACAATATTACCTCGTGGGGATCTATGAGGACATGTGCATACAATGGACTACGTTGCGGTAGCAAAGGGATCAAGATGTGCATGAGATGATGAATCTTTTCCATAACTTGAGCACAAAATTGGGTATCAAAGATTCTGAGAAACATCTAATACTCAAGTACCGTAGTTATTTGCATAAATACATTCAGGAGGAAATGGAGTTCCTAGACATATCCTCTCTTGGTGCAACATATTGATATGCTGCCAAGATTGAGAAAAAGTCCCAACAGAAGGAGTTTTCCAAGTTGAAGCATTGCCTCTTCTATGCACCAATGCTCACATTACTAGATTTGCAACAACCATTTGAAATTGAGACAAATTATTCTGACTATGTTGTTGGTGTAGTTCTTACCGAGCAGGGGCATTTAATGGCATATCACACTGAGACACTTTCAGATGTAGTCCAAAAATATCCCACCTATGATAAAGAGATGCATTCCATTGTGCAGGTCTATCAACAACGGAAGCATTACATTATGGGGAAGGAAATGGTCATCCAGACATGCCATCGACTCCTGCGGTTGATACAAACACCTTGGAAGTTGCATAACGATCCCCATCAGAAATAGTCCACATATTTTCAATAGTTCCATCTAAACATTAAGTAAAAGAAGGGAGAAACCAATAATGTTACAAATTGCATTAGCCGATTCCAGTTATGGCACTAACCATTTTACTCAACTCTTGTGGACACGAGACTTCGGGATGGTCACATATTTAAAAGAGTGATCTAGAATTTGGCACCACATACCAGATGCTCCTAAAATGTAAGCACGTTCCAAACTTTCACCTCCAGAATGCACTATTATGCCACCTGGGACACCTTTGTGCTCCTTCAAACAAGCGTTCCAAGATAATTTGGGAGGCACACTACAATCGAGTCATTGGACATTTTGGGGTAGAAAAGATAGTAGTAGTGCTGCAAAAGTATTTTTATTGGCCGAGCCTTTCAAATGATGTTGGGAAGTACATTAGATCTTGCACTTTGTGCACCATTTCCAAACCTATAATAAAGAATAAAGGCATGTATACTCCTCTTCCTAATCCTATCTGGCCTCGAGAATCCATCTCCATGGATTACATGCCGAGTCTTCCTTCTTCCAAGGATGGAAATGACTATGTTTTTGTGGTCGTTATCAGGTTCTCTAAGATGGTCATTATGGTGGTCTACAAGAAGAGCATCACAGAAGAAGAGACTGCCAAACTCTTGTTTGAACGAGTATGGGAACACTTTGGGGATCCCATAATCCATTATCTTAGATCAGGATAACAGGTTTCTAAGTACATTCTAGTCAAGCCTCTGGTCATTGTTGGATACCAAGTTCACTAAGTCCATGACCTTCCACCCCCAAACTGATGGCCAGACAGAGGCCATCAACAAGATGATTGTGCACATCCTGCGCATGTAAAAATCGAAGCATCCACATGCATGGGGTGAAATCCTCCCTTATGTCCAACAAAATTACAACAGAGCTCTACATGGCTCAACTTGACATGGCCCCTTTTAGGTGGGATTGTGACTCTAGCCACTATGTCCCATTGATGTTGTCATACCACTTGCACCTACTCAATAAAATTCAGCTCATGTCAGTCCGAAGTTGACAGAGCTAACAACTTCATTGAGTGCATTCAACACATCCTCCAGTAGGTCCATGACATATTGGACAGAGAAAATGCTAATTACAAATAACATCATGATCAACATTGAGTGCCACACAAATTTCCAAGTGGGATACAACGTTTGGTTACATTTGCATAAGCAGCGCCTCATTGGGGCCCACCAAAAGCTTCAACCACTTTGATATGGGCCTTACACCATCACTAAGGTTGTAGGAGATAATTATTTTGAGCTCAACATTCCCCTATTTCTTGGCCTACACACAGTGTTCAATGTGGATCGCCTTTGGCCATACTTTCTACCATTCCTAGATGCATCGAACATTGCAGAACAATTCACACCAACAGAGCTAAATGAAAGCTGCATGGAACAAGACACAACTGATTGGATCATGGACAAATAAATCAAGACCAATCATCAACAGAAGATCTAACTATATCGGGTTGTCAAAGTTGGCCAACTCCTCCACCAAAGCAAGTGGCTCACTAGGGACCAAGTTTAGCAGAAGTTTCCCCATATCATGGAAGCGCTCAATGAAATGGGGGAGGACTAATCCAAGTGAATATTGGTGGCCACCCGCCTATTCCAATTGGACCCCCACCATTTTTTCTTTCAGTTTCCTTAATTGTAGCATAGTTTTACTATTTTTAGCATTTTTTCGAGTCCTGAACTTCTGGAGTCGTTTTGAGGCCCTAAATGATGTTTTTTGGGAAAAGGGAAAACACAAGTCTTTGGTTGACATTTGCAATTTGAAGCTATATTCCTCGGATATATCTTTATAATGAGGTATTGTGCACATCAAACGAAGATCGTATGCCAAAGTTATGACCCTGGGAAGTTGATGTACGAATTTACCCTAACAGGGCCCATAGTTTTGTCGGTTCATCTCTTAGGGTTAGGTTTTTGGATGTTTAGGGTTTTCCATTATTTCTCAATAATAAATAGGTCTTTGAGCCTCATTATAACATAGTTCAGAGACATGTAACCTCGACATCTCTTCTCAGAGATAAGCTATCATCGCCCAAGCTAGTTTATTTCCATTCTATATGTAAGCATCTTTCAGTTATTTGATATTATGAAATGAAGATTTATTTTTACCGCATATTTGTGTTTATGTTTAGATTTGTATTATGTTTCGTTCTGCATAAGTCTGGATCAGGTCACCACTTCGGTTGCATCTGAAGTTTTTGCTAAGACTACAATATCATCCATGCCCATTGTAACTTTCTCAAAGGTTCTTTAAGTTGATGTTTTTCACCAAATGAAGAGGAGGATATCCCTCTAACTAATCGGTTCATTAATATCAAGAAAACGTTTTTAATGAAATTCAAGGATAAAATAAAAGGAACTGAACAAAAGGGGGAAAACCCAACTCAACAAATGATAATTTTCAATGGATCAAAACAAAGCAATGAACAATTAGCAAGTGACTTGGATATTTCAATGGGATCCTTTGCCAGTGCTAACATTTGGTCAGTGAAAATTTTAATAAAATAATTAGTCAAAGAAATAGAAGAATCATTTAACTTGAAGCTCATTTGACTAGGAAGGAAACCCAGTTTGAGGAATGGGGAAAGATAAAGCTCCCAAAGGAGAAATGACAACAACTACCACAAATGAAAAGCTTAGAGAAACAACTGAAAGTAGAAATCACCAAGATCGGGGAGTTGTTTACTAATTTTGATAAACAAAAATAAGAGTAGGTTTCTCAATTGCAATCACAAGTGCAAAAATTGAAGAGGAATCAAATCGATAAAAATCAATTCGAAAGGATGGCTATTATAGCCAACGACCAATTGCAACAAGCCCAGGAGTATTTATGCATAAATATGATTCTAATTCAAAAGCATTAGGATTTGATTAATAATTTATTTATAGTTATCTCTAACAACAAATCCAAACTCAATCAAGCTAGGGGGAGCTTAAAACGTAGTTATCAATCAAATGAGAAAATTACTAATTACCCATTTTTTTGAGGAAGCAAAAAAATCACCCGATTTTGAAAAGTGGCTATTTAGAATACACCTTTTTTTTGGAGTATATTTTAGCACTTTAAATTTTCTTATGTGAACATTTTTTTTTAATGTTAGTTATTTTCAAGTTGATTTTGAAAAGTGTTGATGCAACATCAACACCTTTTTTTAGAGAGCTTATTTTTTACACTTAAAATTTTTTAAAGTATTAAGTGTCGATAAATTTTTTTAAATGTTGGTGATTTTCATGCTCATTTTGAAAAACATCAATTTGTTTTTAAGACATTTTTTGACACACAAAATTTTCTAATGTACTGAGTATACACAAATTTTTTAAAATGTTGATTATTTAACCATTTTACAAGTTGTCTTATTCCTCGTCTTGTTTTTAGTCCTAAGATGTTTGTTTTTTAAGGCTTTCCAAACATGTGTTTTTTGTTTTTATTTGTAATGTTTTTTATAATGAAATTTTATTTTTATTTTGCAAAATAAAAAAAAAAATAATAACATTAATATGTTGAGGTTAGGATTTTTTTATATATTTATATATCGTTAATTGTGCCAAGAGGCGCTATATAACCCACTATAGAGTAGATGTGTAGGTGTAATGTAAGTATGTAAATAATTCTAAACATCAGCTTAGTTAAAAAATTAAAAATTAAAAAATGTTAAAAGTGATCGAGACGAGTGCAAACTCAATTAATATTAAAAAGTTAAAGTAATAAAATAATAAAATAATAAAATTCAATTTGTTATATTTTGATGATGGTATTAACTTGTGAATAGGCTTTGCTACAATAGCATGGGCCAATACCATGGCTTATTAATACTGCATGCCCAAAAACCATAACTTATTTCACAACCAAAATATTTTATAACAATATGACAAGATTCTTAACCATGGATATTCAACCCCACTTGATCGTGGATATTATTAACTTGTAAAAATTAAGCTTTGTTACAATAGCATGGGTTAATACCATGACTTATCAAAACCACATTCTCAAAAAACATAACAATACAAAAAATTATTACCCATGAATATTCATACCCACTTTACGATGGATATTATTAACTTATAAATAGGCTTTCTTACAATACCATGGGCCAATACCGTGGCTTATCATACCACATGCCCAAAAAACATAACTTATTTCACAATCAAAATATTTTGTAACAATATAACAAGATTATTAATAATGGATAATCACCCCCATCTTGCTATTGATATTATGAACTTGTGAATAGGTTTTGTTACAATAGCATGGGCTAATACCATGGCTTATCAATACCACATGCCAAAAAATGATAACTTATTTCACAATCAAAATATTTTATAACAATATGACAAGATTCTTAACCATGGATATTCACCCCCACTTTACGATGGATATTATTAACTTGTAAATAAGCTTTGTTACAATACCATGGGCCAATACAATTTCTTATTAATACCACATGCCCAAACAATATAACATATTTCACAATAAAAATATTTTATTTTAATTTAATTTTATAAAAATTTTAAAAGAAAATGTTATAAATAGTTTTTGAGATATATCTAAACCCTGATATCCTACGACTACTAAAATATTCCATAGAAATTAAATTAAGATTTTAATAAATAAAAAATGAGAATAATTTTATATTTAAAGATGTGAAATTTATATAATAAAAATAGTATTAGTAAGAATAAACATAGATCCATCTTAAGTAAGGATCCAAGTCATGACAACAAGCACATTGAAGGGAAGAGAGGGGGAGGGGGAGAAAGGGAAGGATATAGTGACAAAACTAGAAGGTAGAGAGAGAGAGAGAGTGAGAGAGAGAGAGTGAGAGAGAGAGTGATGGGAGGAGATAGAGAGAGGGAGGTGGGAGAGAGAGGAAGGGAAGGAAGAGAGGGAGAGATAGAGATGGAGTTGGAGGGGGAGAGAGAGGGAGGAAAGAACAAAGACATAGAGAGATATATGTGGAGAGATTGAGGAAGTGACAAGAGAGAGGTGGAGAGAGAGTGAGGGAGTGATGAGAGGAGGGAAGAGAGAGGAGAGGAAGGGAGAGAGATAGGGAGAGAAGGGAAAGAGAAGGGAAGGTTAGTCTTTTGTGCGTGGAGACTTTTGGCTGTCCGATATAATGTAGCCGAGTCTTTTAGACTTGCATGGTTACAGTTCTGGCTTGTCGCTGTAGGCTTGCTTTCAGTTAGGGTTTCTAAACCTGTCCTCTATTACAATCTCATTTGACTTGTACAATGTTATTTTTGTATAAACTGTAATGTATATTGAATAGAGATTTACAGTTACTCTTGTGAATAAAAAGAAAGGGTTTCTTCTTCAGAAAATACTTGTATAATTGGGCTCTATCCTTGTTGTTCGGAATTTGTGTATTTTCCAGGAACTCCTTTCGTTCTTTTGATTTAATAATTCTGGGACTATGCGGCCTCGTCTCTATAGTTTCTTCCGTGTCTATACTTGCAAGATTTTGTTGATTTGTCAGCCTGTTTAGTTAATACAAGTAGAACAATATATATATATATATATATATATAATATATATATATAATATATATATATATATATATTATATATATATATATTATATATATATATATATATGTGCTTTGTAGAATAGATACCAGAGAATTTGCTTGCACTATATCAAGCAACTCAACAACCTGTAGATAGACAACTATGGGATGTTAAAATGTAACTTGTGTGCTCAGAGATGTTTTTATTATTATTTCTATTTCTCAAAGGTCGAACCTGTTACAATGCATTTTGTCTCCTTTTCAATAATTTCCTGGAAACAATTTCTCTTAACTGCTGTTAGTTACATTTTGATATTTCATTTTCAGTTCTAAAACTATTTATTTCCCTACGCTATGATCTGTAAAAGTTAACATGAAAAATGAAAATAATTAACTACAACAGTTTGTTTAATTTCAACTTTTATCTTCCTAAATGTTGTTTTTCTAAGAAATTAAAATAATAACAAAGAAACAAAATTAAAGTGTCCACTTGCATTTTCCTCCTCAGTCCTCTCAGAGACCAAATGCCCTTTTGTCATGATGACCCTCATCAGCAAGATGCTCCTGCATCACTAATTTTTTTCAATCTTTTAATTTTTTTGTTTTTGCTTTTTGTTTTTCATTTTCATTTATTTATTTATTTATCTATTATTATTATTATTATTTGCACGGTCCATGTCGATCCTCGACTAGCAACCCAACTCCATTATGTGTCAATTTGATAGTTGATGTTAAAGTTTTTGCTATAATGGATCAAGTCTGTGCCCAGAGTGTGTCAATTTCATGGTTGATTTTTAAGATTTCATTGCAATATGTCGAGATCGCCTACATTGCATGTCAATTTGATGGTTGTTTTTTAAATTTTCGTTGCAATGTGTCAAGTTGTCTTAGGCTAAGATTTTAAAATAACTGTATTTTTAGCATTTAAAAAGAAATTACTCTTGGTATAATGAATTCTTGATCCAAGTGTTCATTTTTAAAGAATTTGTAGTCATAAAATTTTTTCCATAATTCCATGGTTGAAATATATTGAAAACTTAGAGTTTTTTGCAATCGTGATATTTGGTTTTAATTCAATGGTTGAAAAATTGTTAAAGTTTTAAGGCTTTTCTAAGTCATGATATTTTATCTTTAATGTTATGGTTGAAAAGAATTATAAGTATTTTATCTTTAATGTCATGACTGAAAATTGTTGGAATTTGAAGGTTTTTCAGACACATGATATTTTATCTTTAATATCATGCTTGAAAATTGTTGGAATTTTAAGGTTTTTCGGAGTCTTTATATTTTATCTTTAACGCCATTGCTAAAAAACGTTGGAAATTTATCCCGAAAAAAATTATTTTTCCAACATCAACACTTTTCGATTTCAAGGTGTTTTTTGCACCAAAAGAGATGTTTTTTATTGTTATTTTTAAAAAATATTGAAAATTTACTATGAAAAAAAAGTGGTGATGCAGAATCAACACTTTTTCATTTTCGCACTCTAAAAAGTGGTATATGAGAAAGTAATATAATAGGTGAAATCTAGTAAGACTTGATGAAAGGAAAGTAATTATAATAAACTAGATATCTAAACTAACTATTCCCTATCTCGGGAGAAAAATATCCTATTTCGATACAGGTCCCAATTAGACCCATATATAACACTTTTCATTGAATTCATTGGTGGCCACTTGGGCCCATTTATCAGTGAGAATCGCCATACCAAATGATTATAGGTCTAATTGGGACCTTTATTGAGTGATTTCTCGTATTGTTGGCTTGGTCTGTTCCAAGCATCAACATACCGGGAAATTATGACCATATATATTTTATACTCTACTTCCAACCCACATTTACCATAGGTTTCCTCCAATAGTTTTTCATCAACCCATAGTTTAAATTCCTCATCTTTCTCTTCCTCCTACAAAGGTCAAATAACAAGAGTTAAATAATAGGGGAACCATTAAAAAGAGTCACACCAAGAAAAGAGCCCTGAGATTAAAAGCTAAACAATATCAGCTCATAAATGATGTTCTTTTTAAAAGGAATTATGATTCTGTGCTTCTTAGGTGTCTTGAGAAAACTGAAGCCGAAAACGTTTTGCAGGAACTCCATGACGGGCCTGCAGGCGGACACTATGTTGGAGATGCTACCGCACATAAGATCTTGCGTGCAGGGTATTATTGGCCCACATTGTTCAAAGAATCACACAGTTACGTAAGGAAATGCCAAGTCTGCCAAACTACTGCAGGGAGACAAAGGAAACCGTCCATGCCACTACAGCCGGTAAATATTGATCAATCGTTCAATCAATGGGGCTTGGACATAATAGGTGAGATCGTTCCTCACTCTTCTAAGCAGCATAGGTACATCCTCATGGCAACTGATTATTTTACTAAATGGGTAGAAGCGGTACCTCTCAAGACAGCTAATTCTGAAAACATCATTGAATTCATAGATCAATTTATAATCACTAGGTTTGGATTGCCGATGGCTTTAATATTTGATAATGCTTCTTACTTTTCTGGGAATGCAATGACTGATTTCGCACTTAAAAGAGGGTTCAAACTGAAATATTCGGCCAACTACTATCCGCAAGGAAATGGATTGGCTGAGTCAACAAATAAGAACTTAATCAGGATTATTAAAAGAACAGTTGACCAGAACCAAAAGAATTGGCACAAAACATTGGTAAATGCTTTATGGGCAGATAGAATAACGAAGAAAACTTCAATAGGCACTTCTCCCTTTACTTAGTTTATGGGAGGGAAGTGATTCTTCCAACACACTTAATGATTCCCTCCTTGTCTTTAGTACAATACATTGATGAAGTATCTACTTCCTCCTTACAATTAAGATAGATGGAAATAATTAAATTGGAAGAACAACGAGAACAAGCTAAGAAAACCCATGCTCATCACCAAGCGCTAATAAAATCCTCTTTTGATTCAACGCATAATGACCCAGAAAACTTTCAAATGGGAATCTAGTTTGAAATGGGATAAGGCTCAACGAAAGAAAAGGCAAA
>APFE031359190.1:3917-18593 GCA_000404065.3 Pinus taeda
GTAATAGTGTTGATTGATTCAGGAAGTGCCCACAATTTTATTCATTGTAAGGTAGCAAAAGAATTGAATTGCTTCTTATATCCAGCACTAGAGTGTCAAGGGATGGTTGCAAATGGAGGAGCAATAAATTGCTCTGGAAAGTGCCATAATATCAAGCTATCCATGGGAGAATATGTATTGACTAGTCCAATGCTTTCCATTCCAATCGGAGGTGCTGATGTTGTACTAAGAGTCTAATGGCTACAATCCTTGGGTACAATAGATTTTATTTTTTCAAGAATTTTTTATGAAATTTTCTATGGAAGAAAAGGAAGTTGAATTAAGGGGTATTGTAGGGAAACCGGGAAAGATAATCAGCTCTAACGGTATGAAAAAGCTTCTAAAAAGGGAACAAAGAGGTGCAATTGCACAATTATGTTCGCTAGATGTTTCCACATTGCAATCATCTATTTCTCCAGATCTCCAAAAAGTCTTGAACAATCATTACAAGGTATTTGAGACTCCCAAAGGTCTCCCCCTATTCATGATCATGATGATGCTATTCATTGTTAGGACTCCGTATTGTCTACTTTTGACCTTACATTTTGTTATGATATTACCCTTTTTAGCCTATAAATAGAAACCCTTGATATCATTTTTTACCTCATCATCCCAAGGTATGAAGTAAATCTTCTCATTTGCTATATGTTTAATTATTCAACACATATTCATGTTATCTTTACAATTAATCTTTGGAAATTGGCTAAGTCGCTGACAATTGATTGGAACTGTTCAAAGTCCATAGAATCATAATTCACAGTTGCTACAACACCAGAAACAACAACTGTGCAGTTGCTGCAACTGACTAAAGCAGGAAAAGTCTTAATTTGCAGAAGATGAAACAGTAACTGTCCGAAGCTAGCATGACTATACTTGGCCGATGAATATAAAGCACAATCAGCCAATTTAGTCACAGATGCGGGAACACCAGGAACATCATGAAGCGCTTTAAGGAACGGTTAAGATTTACCAAATCAACAACAATAGCAGAATAACCAAGGATAGCATAAGGACCCCGAGGAGATAGACGAAGACTACCAGTTTTGCAACAGTGGAAGGATCCAATTAAACAAAGGAGGACAAAGATATACATTGTTGTAACAGTATGCTGTAACAAGAATTAATTTCCTATTTTTTTACAGAAGAATTAAACTGAATGTATAATGACAATATATTGTAATAGATGTCTCCTCTATAAAGAGGAGACATCTACAGTTGAAAGCTAGCATGTGATACAGGAATATTGTAGTGTTGAAGGTCGGAACCTCTGTTGTAATTTAACTTTTTGGCAGATGAATAAAGCGTTGTTCTGAGCATTTTAACTTAGTATTTGTGTGCAGGGGAATCTTGTGAGAAGGACAGGGCCCACCTTCTTCACAAGATTCACCCATTCCTTTCCTGTTAAGTGTGTGTGTCATTTCTGTACATGTTTAGCCTTGCTTCTGATATTTCCTTTTTGCTGATACGTTGTTCCTTTAATCGATTGGCGCTGTGAGAAGTGTGTCACCGGTGAATAGGGTTTTCAGTGTGTATTGGCGACTGGTCGCAGAAGCAGGTGTTGAACATCCTTATTCTAAGGACAGGGTCCTGGTCCTCTGTTACAAACAGCCATTATTTTTTTGCAGATTTGTTACCTTTACTCAATTTCATTTCATTTCTGCAATAGTTTACGACTGCTGTAACGCTGAGTGAGAGTTTGATAGGAAATAGATTTGCTTGTACTACATCTTTTAATGCTTTTGGAATTAAATTGCATACAGTACGAGGTCACCTTTGAAACAAAAGGACTTTCCCGGGTTGACAAATTAATGTGGTACTCGACTGTTTAATCAATAAAAAATTCGAGTAGCCAACATTTTGGCGCCGTTGCCAGGGAAGGCGACTAAAAAATTTTGAAGGCATTAATGATTTTTCTTTAGAATAACAGGTGCATGAGAGGACGCAACAAAGTTAACTTCACAGGTGGTAAGGGCACAGGAGGCGGAAGAAAAAATTTCATTGACAAGATCATTTCGAAGGCCGAGACATCTCAGAGAACGAGTTCTCGAAGACCTCAAATCCAGTATTCCTCCCAAACAGATCACCAGACGGAGGAAGTACTAGGGCATGAAAGGAAGCTGGAAACACCAGAGCACATTGAGGAACCAGTAGAAGAACCTGAAGAAACAGAAGATACTGAAGACAGAGCCAGCGATTCGGGGAAAAGAACAATGGAGGATAACAGAGCAGAAGGAAGGGGGGAAAACTCACTTTCCACCCTGGAATTTCCTATTGGGGATCTCCCAAGGGGAGCAATCCCTATGAAGAACATTTCACCTGCAGCATTGCCTAATTTTCATGGGTTATCCTCTGAAGATCCCGATGAGTTCCTCTTTGAATTTGATATATTGTGTAGGAGTTATGATTATGTAACTCCTGCTCAGAAGTTAAAACTATTTCTAGCAACATTGAAAGGAAACGCATTAAGATGGTTTATGAGCCTAGGGGCTCAGGTAATCACTACATGGGATTAGATGAAAGAAAGTTTTCTGACCAAATATCTGGATTACTGTCGAACAAGAGAAATAAAGGAAGAATTGTTAAAAATGGTTCATAAAGAGGACGAGAATCTGGAGGACTTTGTAGAGAGACTGCAGTATAATCTGCGACGATCAGATCATCCAACCATGAGTAAGGATATTCTGAAGACAATACTACTAAAATGAGTACGAGATGACTGCCTAGATATGCTAAACATGCTTGGAAAAGGGGATATTTCCAAAGAACCATTTGATGAGATTATCAACCTCTGCATGAGGTGTTCTAGAGGAGCAGCAAGCAGATCTAAAAGCGGGGACAATACATATTCAAGAGTTCAGAAATCAGCAAGTGGAGGAGCAACACGAGCCGAAATAGGTAATATGCTTGAATAATTTAAAACTCAAATGTTAAGCTCTTTTGCTTCACAAATTGATGCTCTGCAGGTTAAAAAGAAACAGGCAGAAGCAGAAGCTGACCTGGCTATTTTTTTCTCCAAATGCAGAGGAAAGCACCCACTAAGGGAATGCCCATTGGATAAGGTACCAATTTGTACCATTTGTGAAAAGGATCATGAGACTCAGCAATGCCCTTCTTTGCCAGGAATAAAGGCAGTGCTGCAAGCAACTGAAGAAGAAGCTGAAGCAGTGTACCTAATGACACAAAGAAGGCAATGGCCACAAAGACAAGGTATGAGTTCTAACACATCATTTAGTCGTTGGAATAATCATTCTCCTTTCAAACAAATTACCCACCCATGAATCAAATGCAATACCCAACCTTTAATCCAATGAAATTTCCACCTATGCAGCAACCAAATCCTCCTTTTACTGACCCTACTATGTGGAACCCTTCGACTCTTCAGCAACCTTATTTCAATCAATGGAATACAAACTGGACAACCCAATAGATTCCATTTCCTCAACACCAGCAATCTCTTTCCTTACCATCTAATGCTCAGCAGAATAACCAGTCAATTAGACCCCAACTGCCTATGCAACCTAACCCCAACCCAAACAATAATAAAGCCCTGTAGGTAATTGATATTCAAAGTCAACCTATCTCCCCTATGCAATGTAATGATATCCATCTACGCTCTGGGAGAATAGTTGAACCCATCATTGATGACATTACTGACTCTGAAAAAGAGGAAACTAGGAAGGAAGAGTCATCTAACAACAATGTTGAAACACCTGAATTATCTTCTAACAAGACTGCCCAAACAGCAGAGCCACCCTTTCCTGAAAGACTGGCTCTTACTAAAACATTTGAGCTTCCCGCTTTTAACCTTTTAAGAGAACTACAGAATTTATATGTCAAAATTCCGTTATTGCAAGCACTAAGAGATGTTCCTATCTATGCCAGAATTGTTAGGGATATCTGTATTAAAAAGCCTGGAAGAAAAGCTAAGGAACCCCTCACAGTTCATGTGATGGGAGAACTGACTGCTTTGATGATAGAAAAAGACCCCCCTGTGAAATATGGTGACCCTGGTCACCCTAGAGTAACAGTTCAGGTTGGCGAAACCTTTGTCTCTAAAGTTCTAGTAGATCTAGGTGCAGCAATAAATATTATGACACTCGAAACAACACAATTACTGCAGTTGAAACACTTAATTAGGGAAACTCCAACCATTCTAGAGCTGGTTGACCGCTCTACAATTAAACCCGAAGGAGTCATTGAAGACGTGGTAATTTCCGTAGAATCTTGGAATTACCCAGCTGACTTTGTGGTGTTACAAACTAAAACAAAGTTGGGGGGTCATCCATTAATTCTAGGAAGACCTTGGCTGGCTACAGCAGATGCTTTCATCAGCTGTAGGTCTGGATCAATGACAATATCTAATGGGTAGGAAACCAAACAGCTGACTCTTTATCCTCATGCCACACCCATGATTAATAACGATAATTCAGTATGGTTAGATTATGAGGATGAGGAAACCCAACCTATTTTAACTGTCGGACAAGCTTTAACTCTCAAAGACTCAACCAAAGATGAATTAATCAACAACTTTATTTCTGAACCTTCTTCGGTCAATCCAAAAATACACAATCACTTCACTGCAATCTTAGAATCTGAATCCCAGCTCAACCTTGAAACTGAAAATCTACCTCAGATATTAGCTGGTAGCCCCTCCAAAAGTATAACAGTAGAAATCAAACCAGGTATATCGTTAAATATAAATCCTAATCTAACAGATGATAAAAAACAACAGTTAATGAAGCTACTCAGAGAAAATAAAGAGGCATTCGCATGGGATTATATAGACATGAAAGGGATTTCTCCTGAACTATGCACTCACCGTATTTATATTAAAGAAGGATCCTGGCCAGTTTGTCAACCCCAAAGACGAATGAACCCCAATTTAAGGGAAATAGTAAAAGAAGAGCTTCAAAAATTGTTAAATGCAGGATTTATATACCCCATATCTGACAGTGAATGGGTTTCTCCACTAGTAATAGTACCCAAGAAAAATGGGAAATGGCGAGTATGTGTGGACTATAGAGCCCTAAATAAGGCCACCCAGAAGGACCATTTCCCTTTACCATTCATTGATCAGGTATTAGATAACTTGGATGGTAAGAAATTCTTTCCCTTTTTGGAGGGATTTAGCGGATATAATCAGATAAAGATTGCACCCCAGGATCAGGATAAAACCACTTTTACTAGCCCTTGGGGGACCTTTGCTTATAGGGTTCTTCCATTTGGGTTATGTAATGCCCCAACAACATTTCAAAGAGCGGTGATAGGGATCTTTTCTGATATGATAAATGATTCCTTAGATATTTTTATGGACGACTTTACTCCTTATGGCACAACCTTTGAAGATGCCCTACAGAATCTTGAAAAAGTACTTAAGCAGTGTATAGAAGCACATCTTGCCTTAAGTACTGAGAAATGCCATATGATGATGAATGAAGGCATTGTATTAGGCCACTCCATTTCATTTTTAGGAATTCAAGTCGATCCCGCTAAAATACACGTAATTTTGACCCTCCCTATCCCCAAAACCCAAACTGAAGTGAGAAGTTTCTTAGGACATGCTGGGTACTATAGAATATTTATCAAAGACTTTTCTAAGATAGCTTCTCCTCTGTTTGTGTTACTAATGAAAAATGTTGAATTTAAGTGGACTGATGATTGTGAAAAAACATTTGATCAGCTTAAACATCAGTTGTCCACAGCTCCCATTTTGAGAGGACCAGATTGGGCACTCCCCTTTCACATATCCTCTGACGCCTCAGACACTGCCATTGGAGCTATCCTAGGACAGGAAGAAAATAGTCTTCCCTATGCAATTTATTTTATTAGTAAAAACATGACTCCCGCAAAACTTAATTATACAGTTACTGAGAAAGAATTTCTAGCAGTTATTTATGCTATCAATAAATTTCGGCATTACATTACTGGTTATACTACTTTTGTGCATACCGACCACTTGGCCATTAAATACCTAATGAACAAATCAGTTACAAATGCTCGAGTCACTAGATGGTTACTGTTATTACAGGAATTTGATATCACAATTGTAGACCGACCAGGAAAAGAAAATGTAGTTGCTGACTTTCTTTCTTGGTTAAAAACTAATGAAAATATTCCAGTAGATGATTCTTTTTCTAATGAGTATTTATTTGCAATCTTTGCTCACTCACCTTGGTATGCAAATATTGCTAACTACTTAGCTGTAGGAAAATTACCATCACACCTATCGCATAGAGAAAAAAGGAAAATTATTCAGCAGAGCGCTAGGTACAGCTGGATAAGTGGCTGTCTGTTTCACACAGGACTCGATCAGGAGATCGAGAGATGCATTGGTGAAGATCAAATTTATGATGTACTGAAATCTTACCACGATGGACCTTGTGGAGGACATTTCGCGGACAAAATAACATCACACAAGGTTCTCAGGATGGGATATTACTGGCCCTCAATCTTCAAAGATACAAAGAAATATGTCAGGGCCTGTGATAGCTGCCAAAGAATGGGCCAGCCTAATCATAGGGATGAAATACCACTCAATCCCCAGGTAATTCTTGAACCATTTGAAAGATGGGCACTAGAGTTTATAGGTCCCATTAATCCTCCATCCAATCAAAGAGTTTACATACTAGTATGCACGGATTACATGACTAAGTGGGTAGAGGCCAAAGCACTTATCAAAGCTAATGAGGAATCAGTATTAACTTTTTTATTTGATAAAATCTTCATTAGGTTTGGATTGCCTAGGGAACTAGTCACTGATGGAGGACCTCCTTTTAATTCTCATGGCTTCAAAGACACATTGCAGAAATACCATATTAAGAATAAAATGACCACACCTTATCACGCACAGTCAAATAGGCAGGTGGAAAGCACCAACAAAGTCATAGAAGTTATTCTGACAAAAACAATAAAGGAAAACAGGAGGGACTAGTTTCAAAAGTTGCCTGAAGCACTTTGGGCTTATAGAACCACTTGGAGGAACACCACGAGATTTTCACCCTATGAGTTATTTTTTGGTAAAAATGTTGTTTTCCCTTTGGAGTTTGAAATCAAAACTTTAAGAACTGCTTTAGCTGTTAACCTTGATTTGACTGATGCATAGACAACCAGGTTGCAGCAGCTTCAGGAGCTAGACGAGAAAAGATTGGATGCCATCCACCAAACAACCATGATTCAGCAACAAAGAACCAGATGGCATGACAAAACTATTAAGCAGAAGTAGTTCCAGAAAGGTAACTAGGCTTTACTATATGACTCCTGTTTCAAGAATTTCCAAGGTAAATTGAGAACAAGGTGGCTAGGACCTTATGAAATAGATGCTGTATTTCCAAATGGAACAGTCAGACTCTTAACGATTGATGATAATAGAACACCGTTATTAGTGAATGGATACTGACTCCGTCCGTATCAACGGCCTGTTTCTAAAGAGGATTTCAAACCTACCTGCATGGCAGAATTACACTATGTTTTTTTGGGGGAATTTGCTTCCCCTCAAGGCACTTAAATTTCTGTTCATTTATTTATTTTTAGATTAGATTTCTTAACTAATAATCCCTGCCAAGGGTTGCTATGTTACAATTAGTTGTTTTGCAGATCTTACTTTCAGAGGATGGCTGAGAATAAAAATTCTAAAAGAATCACTTTGCATCTTGGGAATGCTCTTCGGACCATAAGTCAAGTTTTACATCATTTCCTGTTGTTGCAACACCATTTCCTGTTGCTGCAACACCATTTTCTGTTAATGCAATGTCATTTCCCCGTTGCTGCAACACCACTTTCCGTCATTTCTCGTTGCTGCAACACCACTTTCCGTCATTCCCCATTGCTGCAACACCACTTTCCGTCAATACAATATCATTTCTCCGTTGCCACAACACCACTTCTCGCGGCTACCACACGAGCTTATGTTCCGACAAAATATCACTTTTCAACACTGCAATACCAATCCCAGCACTTAATGAATTATCATCCTGATGGAACATACTCCGCTTCATTGAAGGGACCAGCCAAGAACTCTAATAAGTACACGTCGTCAATGCTACTTCTCGTCAGATTGCTTGTCTTTTCACAATTAAAAACATGTTCAAATTATGATTAAGCAAGAAAAAGACAAGATAAGACTTTTTGCGTGCGACTAAAGGTAAAAGTAAAGGTACACATGTTTAAGTGTGAATATTAATTTATAGTTAATGCGGAGATGTGATATGACTGCCGAAATCATTATACTGCCAATCAAATCATTCAGCCATAGATTTGGGGGGGATTACCAAAATATCACAATTATTCCATAACACGTTAATCGCCGCCACCCTTACTCCACGCGGTAATATCTAAAACTCACCTCACCGTGGCATATCTTCATTTGTAATGGTTTTCTCTGTTTCAAACTCGGAAACTAAGCTCTATATCGTGTATTTTCGCCGGATCAACAACTATGGGGGAAAATCTGATCACATATGAACCTGGCACAACAGCGCTACTGGAACTCTACCCCGAGGTTTATCAAATTTTCCTGCAAGCAGGGTGGGTAGACTACTTTAGAAGACTCCCAGATTTCAACATACAGCAGGTGTTGGAGTTCGCATGCAATTTAAGAGAAGGATTTTCTACATTCTAGGGAGTACATATTCCGGTAACAGAGGAAGATGTAGCCCAAGTGTCTGGGCTACCAACCAACGGTATACGCTGGTTTAGCAAGAAACATGTGATTTTGAATGCGCAGCAAGGCTTCTTTCTACTAGGCAAACACGTAGAAGCCAAAGGCAGAGGGGTCGCTCTCCAGTCACTCCCTCCACCATGGCCAAAGGTCGCGGAGTTTGTCAAGTAGTATTTAACTTGCGAAGGTCGTTACCAAGTAATTTACCAACACAACTTCGTTTTGTTAAATCATTTGAGGCATCGAAAGTTGATAAACATGCCCTATTATCTATTGGGTTGTCTGAAAAACATGTCACATTATGCTGAAAAAGCGAAGCACCGGCCCTTTCCCTCAAACACCACCAGTCAGCCCAACTCTTAATAAATAGAGGCTTTGCTCTAAATCATCCACCCCCTGTCATTAATCCTCCCCAGCAAATAGAAGAAGATCCTCAGCAGGAGGAGGAAGTTCCCCAACAGCCAGAACAAATATTCCAGGAAGTTCCCCAACAAATACCCCAGGAAGTTCCCCAACGGCCAGAACAAATACCCTAGGAAGTTCCCCAACAGCCAGAACAAATACCCCAGGAAGTTCCCCAACAGCCAGAGCAAATACCCCAAGAAATTCCTCAGTAATTAGCAGTAGAAACACCCCTGTAGAGGACCCCATCTGCCAATGAAGCTCAACCATCTACCCCCATGCTTCATATTTCCACTGATGACTTTGATGCTAATACCCCCATCATTTTTCTTAAAAGGAAAAAGCTTCAGAAAACTGAAACTCCACCAAAAAGGAGAAGAACCAGGGCTTCGATCAAAGCAACTGCTATTCCTAATAGTCCCCCCAGCCTAAAGGAAAGTGAGCGAAAAAGAAAAATTATTGATTTTCCTGCCTCCTTAAAGAGGCAAAGAAAACGGTCAACTGCAGCAGTTAAACCTACCAGCCCTGTGATCCGCAGTTCTCCACCTATTGCCCTAACACCCCGCATTCCAATCATTCCAGAATAGTCCCTTTCCTCACCCTCTGGGGCTGAGATGCAGAGCGCTGACAGCTTTGTGACAGCATTTTCTGAGGTAGATGATACACAAGAACCACCTGCCGAAAAGTCTAAAATAGACACCCAAGATGATATTGGGCAAGTGGCTGTTACACAAGAACTAGCCACTGACCCAACAGGTGACACACAAGAACCACCTGTTGGGGATGCAAATGACCAAATGGACGCAGAACAACAATCCCTTCCTCCATTAGAGCCTGCAGATACGCAAGCCCCGCCTACCATAGCCTCCCTGCAGGAAGAAATTGAGTTTTTAAAATCTCAAATTAAGGATTATCAGCAGGAGATAATAATGGTTAAGGAAGCCTATCAGAATGAATATAATCTCCACTTCTTAGCACGCATAGCGTCTGTAACAGAAAAGAGTCAATACAATGAGTACATGTGCAGTGGGTGTGGTGAACTGTACACTCAAGCAGGATATAAGGTAGTCCAGGTCCCAATGATCGAAGCTAATCCACAACCCTCTGCTACTGAAGTCAAAACAGAGCAACCTGCTGCTGTAGTCAAAACAGAACAACCTGCTGTCACACAAGAACCAGCAGGAAGGGAAGCAGAAGAAATGCAACAACCTGCTGTTACACAAGAACCAGCAGGAGCTGTAGGAGAAGAGAAAGAACAACCCGTTGTCACACAAGAACCAGCAGGTTTTCTAAAAATTGTAAAAGAAGAAACAGAACAGCCTGTTGTCACACAAGAATCAGCAGGTTTTCCAAGAGTTGTGGAGGAAGACATAGAACCACCGCGGGCCACCCAAACTACTGTAGAGAAGATATCCTTTTCTGATGCTTATGCACAGACTGAAGTCACTGAACTCCACTGTGTTAGTGACACTTGTGTACAGACTGAACTCACTGGACTCCACCGTGTCAAGGATGCCTATGCACAGACTGAAACTCCCTGTGTCAGTAATGCTTACACGGAGACCTCTAGTTTTCAACAACTAAAGGACACATGGAGAATAGAATATGAGCTTTCACAAGGGAAGGCATTGCAACAACAAAAGTCAATCTGGTTCAGCTATGCATACAGAAATTGGGATGCACTGGAACAGTCTAGAGCCCAACATAAAGAAAATAAGGAGGTAAAAGCTAGGCTATCTCGTGCCTTCAATCTAGTTCAGAGGATATTGGCTACAAGAAAACCCTCTTTCAACTATGCAGTATTCTTGAGAGAACGGTTGGTGTTCTTGCAAATAAAAGCAATTAGAGATGGAAGGCCATACCAAGTTAATACACCTGACCAATTTATTGAAACATTCAAAGAAGCACCACATAATGATCAAAATTTGCTTTTTGAACTCTACCTTCACAATGAGGCTATGCCTGAAGATAGAGCGATGAATATACTTCCTATTGTTGGTGATATCCAAATAAGAGACTTCATCTCTTTTCTAGCTAATCAATTAACTTGGAAAAATGCCTATATGTCAACAGAACATCATGAGCACAACTGCCTCCTTTGGATTCGAAATGAACCACACAATCCATCTACCTTCATTGCACAGCATCAGAATTATGTAAGTAATCCAAAATTGGCTGATCATATAAAGAAGCTACAGGCAGTGGTCTTGTAGGACTGTCAGAATTATGTAAAAACAAAAGGGGCACTGGCCGTTGAAGCAAACAAGTTATTCTGGGAACATTGTCCCAGAGAAAGACAAGAATACCATCCCTACAATCCCCTCAATCTCCAGGTAGTGATTTCATGCATACCTTATTATGTTAAATGTATGGAAAACTGTGCTGAGAAGTGGATCGGCTACCATTTTCATTTTCCTCTCTGATGGTTACCTGGTCAGCAATATAAGGCTCAATATAAACTGACCAAAAGGGAGGAGGTAGCAGTATGGCAGCAAATGCAGAATGTTCAGGGATTCAGAAGTAGGTCTGATAAAGCCTTCTCCAGCTACTGTATCAGCAACTTACACTGTTCATCCCAGTACTCCGACTCAGATTCAGAGTAAACGTTGCATGAGGACATGCAACCCTTTCAGTTGGGGGGGATGTTAGGACTCTGTATTATCTACTTTTGACCTTACATTTTGTTATGATATTACCCTTTTTAGCCTATAAATAGAAACCCTTGATATCATTTTTGACCTCATCATCCCAAGGTATGAAGTAACTCTCCTCATTTGCTATATGTTTAATTATTCAACACATATTCATGTTATCAGTACAATTAATCTTTGGAAATTGGCTAAGTCGCTGACAATTGATTGGAACTGTTCAAAGTCCACAGAATCATAATTCACAGTTGCTGCAACACTAGAAACAACAACTGTGCAGTTGCTGCAACACCAGAAGCATCAACTTACTAAAGCAGGAAAAGTCTTAATTTGCAGAAGACGAAACAATAACTGTCTGAAGCTGGCAAGACTATACTTGGCCGATGAAGATAAAACACAATCAGCCAATTTAGTCACAGATGCGGGAACACCAAGAACAACATGAAGCGCTTTAAGGAACGGTTAAGTTTTACCAAATCAACAACAACAGCAGAATAACCAAGGATAGCACAAGGACCCCGAGGAGATAGACAAAGACTACCATTTTTGCAATAGCGGAAGGATCCAATTAAATAAAGGACGACAAAGATATACATTGTTGTAACAGTATGCTGTAACAAGAATTAATTTCCTATTTTTGTATAGAAGAATTAAAATGAATGTATAATGACAATCTATTGTAATAGATGTGTCCTCTATAAAGAGGATACATCTACAGTTGAAAGCTAGCATGTGATACAGGGATATTGTAGTGCTGAAGGTCGGAACCTCTGTTGTAATTGAACTTTTTGGCAAATGAATAAAGCGTTGTTCTGAGAATTTTAACTTAGTGTTTGTGTGCAGGGGAATCTTGTGAGAAGGACAGGGGCCACCTTCTTCACAAGATTCACCCATTCCTTTCCTATTAAGTGTGTGTGTCATTTCTGTACATGTTCAGCCTTGCTTCTGATATTTCCTTTTTGCTGATACGTTGTTCCTTTAATCGATTGGCGCTGTGAGAAGTGTGTCACCGGTGAATTGGATTTTTGGTGTGTATTGGCGACTGGTCACAGAGGCAGGTGCTGAACATCCTTATTCTGAGGACAGGGTCCTGGTCCTCTGTTACAAACATCCATTATTTTTCTGCAGATTTGTTACCTTTACTCAATTTCATTTCATTTCTGCAATAGCTTACGACTGCTGTAATGCCGAGTAAGAGTTTGATAGGAAATAGATTTGCTTGTACTACAACTTTTAATGCTTTTGGAATTAAAGTGCATACAGTACGTGGTCACCTTTGAAACAAAAGGACTTTCCCGGGTTGACAAATTAATGTGGTACTCGACTGTTTAATCAATAAACAATTCGAGTAGCCAACATTCATCTGATTCCAGGAAGTCTTACTCCAAACATCAGGCCATACAGATATCCCTATGCCCAAGAGAGTGAAATTGAACGTATGGTTGCAGAAATGCTAGAGGTTGGTATAATTCAACCGAGTCAAAGTTCTTTCTCTGCTCCAGTAGTATTGGTGCACAAGAAGGATAGATCATGGCCCATGTGTCCGGATTATAGGGAGCTCAACAAGCTCACTATTAAAGATAAGCTTCCCATTCTTGTCATTGATGAATTACTGGATGAATTGAATTGATCAATTTACTTCACCAAGTTGGATCTTCGTTAAGGATGTCATCAAATCAGAATGAATCCTGAAGAAATTTTGAAAACAACATTTAGAACTCATGAGGGTCATTATGAATTTTTGGTCATGCCTTTTGGCCTTACCAATGCACCTTCAACATTTCAAGGTTTGATGAATTCCTTTTCAAACCATTCCTTAGAAAATTTGTGTTAGTATTTTTTGATGATATACTAATCTACAACAAGTCTTGGAAGGATCATTTTGAACATGTTGACAAGGTGCTACAACTATTGGAGGAGAAACAATTATATGCAAAAAGATCCAAATGTTTCTTTGGAGTACAAGAGGTCGAATATCTCGGTAATATTGTATCTCATGACGGAGTTAAGGTAGACCCTAGCAAAATTAGAGCCATTAAGGAATGGAAAATCCCCACATCCATAAAGCATCTGCGAGGATTTCTCAAGTTGATAGGGTATTATCGCAAGTTTGTTAAGAATTATGTTAGAATAGTAGCACCTCTAACAAGATTGTTGAAGAAAGATGCATTTTCATGGACTCCAAAAGAAACAAAGGCCTTCGAACATCATAAAGAGGCAATGTACCAAGCACCAGTCTTAGCTACACCAGACTTCACAAAAACCTTTATTGTGGAATGTGATGCTTCAGGAAATGGAATTGGTGTTGTTTTAATGCAAGATGAAAGACCCATTGCTTTTGAAAGTCGTCCAATCAAGGGAAAGTTTTTACACAAAGCTATTTATGAGAAGGAAATGCTGGCAATACTCCATGCACTTAAGAAATGGCGACCCTACCTAATGGGAAGACACTTCAAGGTAAAAACGGATCACGACAGCCTTAAATACTTTTTAGAACAAATATTATCCTTTGAAGAGCAACAAAAGTGGGTCACAAAGATGTTGGTTATGACTTTGAAATCATCTACAAAAAAGGGAAGCAAAATGTGGTGGCAAATGCACTCTCAAGAAAGGATGAGGATGTGGAAGCATCGTTGTGCACCATTTCTATTATCCAACCAGATTGGATAAACAAAGCAAGGGAGGAATGGAAGAATGACAGAGAAGTTTGGGCACTTATTCAAAAGTTACAACAAGATTCCAGTACATATGATACATTTTGTTGGCAAAACAATTCATTATGGTACAAAGATCGCTTATACCTCTGTAATAATTCCTAGCTAAAACAAAAGATTCTTATGGAATTACACACTTCTCCCTTAGGAGGGCACTCGGGATTTTAAAAAACTTACCACATGGTTAAGAAGGAATTTTTTTGGGATGGCCTTAAAT
>APFE031359190.1:18806-65546 GCA_000404065.3 Pinus taeda
ATGGGTTTCAATGGATTTCTATCACAGGTTTAACCAGTCTTGAGGGAAGGTGTCATTATGGGTGGTCGTTGAAGCACTTCCTGTATGCCACTTTTGTGCATTATCACATCCATTTAAAGCCAATACAGTTTCTACTGCATTTATGGAAACAATTCAAAAGCTACATGGAAACCCAAAGATTATTGTAAGTGACAGAGATCCCATTTTTCACTGGAAATTTTTGGACAGAATTATTTTCTTGTCTTGGTACTCAGTTAGCTCATAGCTCATCTTATCATCCTCAATCTGATGGGCAAACTGAGATAGTAAACAAATGTTTGGAAGGATTTCTTCGTTGCTTTGTATCTGATAAACAGACACAATGGGTCAAATGGTTGCCTCTGGCTGAATGGTGGTATAACACTTCCTTCCATACAACAACAAAAATGACCCCATTTATGGCACTTTATGGGTATGAACCACCATCCATCACATCATATTAAAGAGAAAATTCTAAGGTTCAAGCAGTGGAACATCACATCGAACATCAACAACAAGTCCTCCAACTCTTAAAGGATAACCTCGTGTTGGCACAGAATAGAAATAAACAACAGGCAGATCAACATCGCAGCGAAAGAAGTTTTGTTGTAGGTGATTGGGTATTTCTACGGCTACAACCATATAAGCAAATGTCCCTCAAGCAAGCTAAGAAGGATAATAAATTATCACCAAAGTATTATGGTCCGTACAAGGTGTTGCAAAAGATTGGTACTATGGCATACAAATTGGAGCTTCCTGCGGCTTCTTGAGTGCACCCAGTTTTCCATGTTTCATGTTTAAAGAAGGTTATAAGCGACAAGCTCCCAGTTCAAACAATATTGCCAGAACTTGATGTGGAAGGAAAAATTATATTGGAACCGGAAGTAGTCACATAAACAGGAACTCAATAGCTACGAAATTTATCAATTTCGGAGTATCTCATCAAGTGGAAGAACTTATCTGCTGAAGATTCCACATGGGAGGATCATAATTTTATGCAGAAGCATCCAGAACTACTCAAGTGTTGAGGACAACACTTTTTTGAAGGAGAGGGGCATGTTAGGTCCCTATAATACTAGTGATTACCCCATTACTATTGTAGTTGTATCCCTTATTAATATTGATATGCCCCCATTGTCCCCATATTGTTATTATTGTGCCCCATAGAATCCCTCTATTGTTATTTTTGTGCCTTTGTATTATTATTGTTAGGTCGGTTGGGTTATATTATGACTCTTTAGACTCCTATATATAGAAAGGAGGTTTTGTCATTTGAATCATCAAAGAATCATTCATTTGTGTAATGTAAAGGAGGTTTCTACCTCAAAGAGGCCGAATTCTAAGGCATTGATCTATATTTTCTATCTTTTTGTGAGCTATTTTCATAACACCCACTGGCAGGCCATCAAGGCTATCTTAAAACCTACAAGGTAGTTAGAGAGAGGGTCTCTTGAAAGGGCCTCAAGGAGGATGTTTTGAGTTATGTACACAAGTGCAACATTTGTCAACAAAACAAGGAGGAGCATACATACCTAGTAGGATTATTACAACCACTCCCTATTCCTGAGTGGAAGTGGGAGAGTATTTCTATGGCCTTCATTGCGGTGTTGCCTTTAGTATAGGGCAGGGGCTATATGTATGTAGTGGCAGACCAACTAATTAAGTATGCCCACTTATTTGCGATCCCTTCCAATATTTCAGCATCCCAGGTGGCATAGTAGTTCTTCAGGGATATTTTTAGGTTGCACGGTCTGCCTAAGATCATAGTTAGTGATCAAGATCATAGATTCATAGGCAGATTCTGGCAGGAACTATTTTGTTTGGTATGGATATAGCTCACCCCTAGTACGAGATATCACTCGTAGATGGATAGATAGATGGAGATAGTGAACAAATAGCTTGAGTGGCACTGGAGAAATTACATTGCAGGGTAGCAGAGAGCATGGGTGAAGTGGTTTCACTTGGATGTGTATTGTTACAACACTTCATACCACATGTCTATTTGGATGTCACCTTTCAAAGCATTGTATGGATGCGATGCATTGTGCTTTTCCAATATGGTGTTTGATGATAGTCAAGTCCCAATGGAAAAATATTAGGTCCAAGAGTGCTAGGATATCATTAAAACACTAAAGAAATACCTATTCACAACACAAAACAAACATAAGTTTTATGTAGATCGACACCAGGTAGATAGGATTTTTGAGGTGAGAGACTTGGTTTATTTACACTTACAACCATACAAACAATCTTACCTCAAGTAGAAGGGTGCATAGAAACTTAAGCCCTGATTTTATGGGCCATGCAAGATCACTAGGAGGGTTGGACAAGTGGCATATGAGCTAGAGCTTATGGGGGGAAGCAAGATTCACAATGTCTTCCATGTATCTTTGTTGAAGAAAGAAATTGGACAACAGATTAATACTTCATACTAGTTTCCTCCTTTGGATTAAGAAGAGAATCCAATGCTAATTCCTGAGGAGATATTAAAGGTTCGAGAAAGAAGAATGAGGAGAAAAGTTATCAAGGAATACCATGTGCAATGGAAGGATTTACATTCGAAGGATGCTACTTGGGAGGGGGAGCAAGTTTCACAACATCAAGGACTTAAATTTCTTGAGGACAAGAAATTTTTGTGGAGGACTATAATGTACCCTTAATTTTGAACAATATTGTATTCTATCCATTTTTTGCATTCTTGATCAATTTTGGAAAAAGGGTGGCAAAAGGGTAATTTTGGTATTTTGTGTTTTAGTAAAAAGGTTGCAAAGAGGTCAACTCAATATTAAATTAAAAATAACTCTTAATGATAAATTATAAAAGGGGAAAGGAGCTCATTTGAAAATGATCCTAATTCACAAATTCTAATTACAGTTGAAGTCGAGCTCAAGGGAGTTCAATTAGACGGTTTCAAGGGAGATTCTCAACTCAATTTCGGTAGATTAAATTGCTACCCTAGATGGTCCCAAAATTCGGTGAATTTAATTTTCACCCTAGTTTTTTTTTTCACTTGTCAGATCTCACTAATATTATCCTAGGAGTATTGGATAATATTTTTATTATAGAAAGGGACCATTGTCAAGAAAATTGAAGCTTGGGAGAGGGCCAATATTTGTGACCAAGAGGGCCAAATTTGTATGGAGTTTGATTTCACCTATAGTGGTTGAAATTATCCCTTTATGTAAGGCTGAATTGACTGAAGGGAGAAGGGATGAATTTATTTCCACCTCAAGGAAAAATTGGAGGGTTGAGTGCCAATATTCTGGAGGAGTTGATTCCATTGTTTGTGAATAGGTCGTGTTCATTCTCCCCATGGATCAAGATGGAGTTTAAGCTGTAATTTTTGGGCAAATTGTTGGTGGAATTGGGATCAAATTTCCCATCTAAGAGAAGAAAAACTAATGACATTTCAAAAGGGGTCGAGTTGTTGTGCAGAGGGGTTGAGTTTCTGTTCAAAGGGATGATTTTAGTGAGGTACACATTCTAGTGGGTCAAATTATGAAGGTTGAACCATTTTCTAGTTGGGTGCACTTCCAAATTTTTCCTTGAAGGGGACAAGTTGCTTGGGTTGGAGGCTAAGATGTTTTTTGTGGGCAGAGATATTTCACAAGTGGGCTGAACCGATATCTCCATCAGTTGATGTATTTTTCAGGTTCCTTTTTCTAAAATTGTAGAGAAATTATCTCAACTTAAGAAATAATTTTCTCTTAAAGTGAAATTTATGTGGATGCTTTGTCGTTGTAACATAGTTGTTTATTATGTGCTTAATGTAATTCCCGAACTGTTTTTGTGGCATGCTATGATTTCATGACAGAACTTTACATGCCAATTGTTTGTCAAAAGTATGTTAAGAGAATGGTTTTAAATTTTGAAGAAATTTGTGCAAATTTTTAGTGTTGGTATATTTCACTTGGCCTTCACATTGTTCTGTTGCAGCTTCTACTACAATAATTTTGTTTTTTCAAAATCATCAAGATTTTCATCCAAATGAGTGGAATCTTAACACATATAGAGAGTGGATCTCACCTTTTTCTACACTTGTTCCAAAACATTTACTTGTGGACATGGAACCTTAACAAAAGATCAAAGATGCCTTCTACCTAATAGTATGGATAGAAGAGGTGTTCCACATCCTTGTTGGAAAAGACACCTCTGTGACTCCCGTGCTTTTTTATTTACAAGATGATGTCAAGCACGGTTGACCATCTTTATAAGAGGAAGCCTCTACAAAAAACATAAAAACACTTCACCCAAAGAAGAATAACAAGTAGATATTAACTTTTATTCTAACATAAAGAATGTAGTCTCAAAGAGCAAGTAGTATGATTTAATTAATTCGCCTTGAAATTACATTTTGATATATGCAAGCATTCACTAAATCTATGATGATCTCTATATCACCAAATACTTTGTAAACTATATAGGTAGATGTGGGAATATCTATCTATATATTGAACATAAAGTTATAGACATAATACCCACATATACAAAGGTTGTTCTACATATATCTATTGAGCATATATTTATAGATGAAACACCCACATTGATAGAGGTTGTTTTATATCTATTTATCTACTTAACATAAAGTTAGATACAAAATATCAACATGGCCACACACACTGTTCCAATGGCTTTTACCATTCAACATTCAAGTTTTCCCAAAACCATGCCCTAAAAGGGGAATGGCGATGGTATTCTTATTGTCCTTGGATGCAGTGGTTTTGAACATAATAAAACACAGTGGCCCAAACAACAATTAATCTTTCACTTCATATTTCTATTTTCCTCTAGAGCAACCAATAGCCTCCGACAATAAATTGGAAGAATAAATAAAAAAATCTGCATTAAACATATTTGAGTAAAGTTAAAAAACCTTGTTTAGGCATAAATGATAGAGGAAACAACAAATGAAGATAGAATTCCGGTTGCTCCAACAATAATCGTAATCCACGTAAATGAAGGCGAAGGTGCTCTTCTCATTTGCATCTCTTTTTCAATATTTGGTAGTTCAACAACCATTTACTAAGATCAAGAACATATTTTATTAGCATCTTCTTTCCATGCTCAACCATCATTAAAGACTTGGGAGTCTTTAGATATTCTTGTTGAATTTGTGTGTACCAATTACAAATTCCAAACAATTGACATACATTCATGTCAAAACTCTCTTTCATTGCATTGAGGTTCCATCTAATTTGGGCCTAAGATTTTCTTCATTATTATTCTTTTATCATAATTTAGGGACTCCATTAAGCTCATTACTCATATGACCTTCTACGACGAATACTATTTCATTATTTTTCTCTTTATTTTCATGTTGATGTGGTCATTCATGGTCATAGCCATTTTATGTGTCGCATGCCATGGAGCATTGAATGGAAATTCACGGATTAGATGGGTCATATTTCACAAAACAAGGGCTTAAATGGACACATGTTTATCCAAATATTTAATGTGGATTCAGTGTGACCCATCTGTCTACAACCTATTTGTCCAAGTTGGGGACTACAATTTGTAAGTTCGAAGTAAGAATAAATCACCAACAAATCCACCCACGAGAGTGGCATTGATAGAAACAGCACACATGTTACTAATAACAAGATAAGAATCCCCATTTAAAACAAATAGAAGCATTAACATTTTAAAGCCTCAATATGGTTATTTATGGGTTTATATTTATTCATGGTATGGATTTCAAGTGCAAAAGGCCGAGGTCAAGGGTGAAGATGAGAATTATGGTTTTGGAGACAAAGTTGAGGTGGAGACCTTCACTTCTATTTCTTAGTAGTAAACCACCACCAACATTCAGGTTAAATTCTCATCCAAACAATTCAAACTTATATTTTTGTCTTTCAATAATTGCTTTAATGACATGTAAGTTACTTGGTATTCATTTTAATCGATGGTTTTGTACCTCTATTTCAATTGTAATAGTGCCCCATGAAGATGTCACTATATATAATGATGTTCTACTTCCTTGTACCTAAATAGCCATTGGAAGATTCTCTTTATATATCACCATTTTACTATTCTTCAGAGCTCCATTAGAAACACTAATTGGGGTTAACTTAATGAATATCTGGTAACTCAAGAAATCCTACATTGCATCCTTCCACCATATGTGCATTCACATTTACCCTCACTAACAACCCTTTTGAAGATTCATTTTTGCTACATGTGTTAATAAAAACTATTCTATGGTGGAGCATGCATATTTCCCAAGCTTAAGAAATCCTAGTACAATTCTAATAACAACATCATATATATGTGCAAACTATTATTCCAGCACAACACACACACACACACACACATGCAGTTATTTGAAAGTTTTCAAAGTAAACTCCCTCCCACTTTAAACTTTGGCATCCCATGATGCTCAATGATGTCATGCCTCATAGGATAAATTACAATTAATTTTAAGGACAAGAGCTATATAAATGAGAACCGCCTGTTTCAACGCAGGACTAGATTTTTAGTTCTAGTATTTCAGGAAATAACACCTCAATTACTCTCACTTGCATACCCATGCCAATTTGAACTATTACACTAAACTGAAATTTTAATAAATGCAAAAGTTAATAAATAAATCCAACCAAGTTGAATATTTAATTAGCACACAAGTTATCCTTTAGATTGGGTCAGTGTCATTTATGCAATCTCAATGAACTAATAACTTGTAACAACAGACAAATATTGAAATGAAAAAGGTTGTGACAACTCTTTACATTCATTCAATCCTACCTGTAACAACTATGTAAGCAACATGGGTTTACACGTTGCCAAATAAGACTGTTCAACGCCCCTTCAAATGTGTAAGTCTTGAAACAAAATCTTTCCAAAGAGTGGCCTCTTAGAGTGGAATCACATTGAACATTTTGTAGGCACCTTCAATGTTGTAGGAGTTGGAGATTCAAGTTCGCCTCTTGGGCATTCCAAAATATATAGGGAATTTAGAGCATTTACAATGGATCATGATTGATCTTGCTACTGAATATCCATTCTAGGAGGACAAGGTCAATCTGGAAAAATTGCCATAAAAATTTTGTCTTATGCAGTCATTAAAAGCATTAGACTTAACAAAATGCTCATAAATGAATTCATTGCCTTAGTTCTTTGGTAACTTAACCAATCTCCAACACATCATCTTGCCAAAATGCAATAAATTGGATACTTGCTAGATTCTTTTGGTATTTTAAACAATCACCAATAGATTGAGCTATTTGAGTTCCAATATTTGAAGAGGCTACTAGATTCCTTTGGTAAGTTAAACAACCTCCAACAAATTCAGTTGATTACACACCAAGATTTCAAGAGCTTGCCAAATTAATTTGGTAATTTAATCAAACTCCAACATATTTAGCTATCCAATTTCCCAACTTTGAAGAGGCTACCAAAGTTTTTTGTAATTTAAACAACCTCCTATGGATAAAGTTGTCTTAGTGCCCTACTTTGGAAAGGTTGCTAGATTCCTTTTGTAAATTAATTAAACTCCAACATCTCAATTTCGAGTCTTGAACTAATTTAACCATGTCAAGCGAAACATTAGGAAATATAAGCACACTTGAGTACATAAATATCTCTCAATGTCGGAAATTTGAAGTGTTCCCTCTGCAAGTGGCACATTATAGGTTGCTTGAAATGTTATATATGAGAGGTACAAATTTAAAAGGACTGTTAAATGAAATTAGAGAGCTAAGAAATTTGTAAGTTCTGGATGTAGGCCCTTTAATGGACATGATGCCATATGTAACTTAAATAACTTGAAGAAATTGGTGCTTTATGTATGTAAGGAATCAAAATGTTTGTCGGCTTCGCTTGGTGACTTAAAGAACTTGAAGGAATTGTAGCTTCATAAGTGTAAGGACTTGAAATGTTTGTCACCTTCTCTTGGATTATTGGCCTAGTTGATTGAATTGATGGTAATTTATTGTCCATTGATACATGTAATACCATTTGAGGAGTTGAAAGGAGAAAGATAAAAATTTAGTAATTTGGACTCTTTTATTCATAACTGCATAGTTCCATGGGTTTAATTGTTAGAGGTTGCAGGGATCGCGATATCAAAGGTATCATTTGCGGAAGGTGTTTTCTTCAACTTTTGTGATCTTGAAGTGTATTACTGTAATAATGTGGAGGAGGTTGGAGAATTTCCATCCACACGCGTAGATTTATCAATTAGAGCTTGTGCTAATTTGACAAAAATGCATATAGTATGTCGTTTTCCAAAACTTAAAAAGTTGGCAATTGTTCGTTGTAAGAAATTGGAGTTGCCACATATGGAATCATTGTTATATTTTAGGTATTTGAACACAAGTGGGTGTGTGAGGTTAAATAGAATATGGGGATTGCGAAGCTATTACAACTTCAATGACTATCTATTAGTGGGCATTGTGAGTTAGAAGAGGTGGAAGGAATCCAACATTATATGTCATTGCAAAATCTATGTGTTGGAGATTGTCCCAAATTGCAACAAACAATTTTAAACATGTTGGTTGTAGATGGCGTTTAATAATGTTGAAGGTGGGTTTTTAAGGGATTAGTTCTATTTTGGCATTCATCATCCATATCCAATTGGATTTTTTCATGTGTCCCACCAATTTGTCAAACCATGCACTTGTATTCTTACAATTTGTGAGATATGTACTATCTTCTGCCCTGACAATGGATGGATAAGAAACTGAAATATATGGAAATAATTTCAACTTCAAACTCATTTTGGAATGGAGGAATCATTATTTCGTCCATTAGTTGTCGTATAAATTAGATTTTAACTTTCCAAATTGTATATATGCATTTGAAATAAATTGTGCCATTTTGCCTTTCCTATTTGATATAACCGACATTTCTTTAATTTAGTAAAGAAAGTATTTCTTGACATGTCATGATTAAACATTTCAACCACCATTAAATGTAGAAATTGCATTTTAGTTAAGGAATTATATCTATGCATTTGTTATATGTAGTTGAAATGATTGTTATAATTATGCCTTTTTCATTTAATATGGTAACAATTTTATAATTAAATAAAGAATGTGATTAATCTATTTAGAATGGCGAGTTATGTTTATTTATTTCTTGGAAATTGGTCAACCACTTCCCATTTCAATTTTTAAAAAGAAAATATAAGAAAAGTTACATAGGAGTTATATGAATGCTTTTGTTATAAATAAATATATAAAGGTACTTTGGATGTTGGAAATTTTATTATTACTTTTAAAAAACATCTTCAAAATTAAATGAGCAAAAATAATTATGCTAAATAGATTTTCTAAGAGGGGCAGTTTTATTTACAGCTTCGTCATCTATCCATAACCACTTGGAATCCACTTTGTGTCCAACCACAATCAATCAAACCATGTAGATATCTTCTTACCATTCATGGACCAAACAAATTCACACTTTGATTGTGTACCCATCTAATCCAAACCATTGCAAATTAATTTTTTTTGGAGATACTTGAAATGTTTCTAAAAACAACTTGTTAGGCCTTTTCCTATACGTTGATGTACCATCATTTGACCTATTAAGGGGTAGGAAGCTGAAAGAAAGGAGGCTAACATAGTTGGTTTTGAGTTCCAGTGAGACAACCTCTGCCACCACGCACAGAACAAAGTTGAGAAAGGTACAAGCTCCCTCATCTTCAGAGTGGCTTTATCATAAACCAAGGTCGCTTCTTCTATTCTCTCAAACATTCCAAACCACATCAAGACTTATTGTCAAGATGAATATATGTTATGAATTCTCCCCATGGATGCCTTTACACCCCTCTATAGTGTGTCATTGTAGGAAAGGAAGTTGTTTTCCTCTCTTTTTGAATATTTGGTAGTTCAACAATCATTTTCTAGGATTAAAAACATATTTTTTTAACATCTTCTTTGTTAGGTCCCTATAATACTAGTGATTACCCCATTACTATTGCAGTTATATCCCTTATTAATATTGTTGTGCCCATATTGTCCCCATATTGTTATCACTGTGCCCCATAGAATTCCTCTATTGTTATTTTTGTGCCTTTATATTATTATTGTTAGGTCAGCTTGGTTATATTGTGACCCCTTAGACTCCTATATATATAAAGAAGGTTTTTTCATTTGAATCATCCAAGAATTGTTCATTTTTGTAATGTAAAGGAGGTTGCCCCCTTGAAGAGGCTGAATTCTAAGGCGTTGATCTATCTTTTCTATCTTTTTGTGAGTTGGTTTCATAACATTCTTTCCATGCTCAATCATCATCAAAGGCTTGGGAGCCTTTACAAATTATTTTTGAATTCATGTGTACTAATTATAACTTCCAAATAATAGACATACATTCATGTCAATGCTCTCTTCAATTGTATTGAGGTTCCATCTAATTTGGATCTAATATTTTCCCCATTACTATTATCTTCTTCATAATATAGGGACTTCATTAGGATCACTACTCTTATGACCTTTTATGTTGGATACTATTTCATTATTATACTATATATTTGCATGTTGATGTGATCATTCATAGTCATGGTCATTTTATGTTTGGAATGTCATCGAGCATTAAATGGAAATGGACGGATCAAATGGGTCAAATTTCACAAATAAAGGGCCTTAAATGGCCACATGTTTATCCAAGTATTTAATGTGGATTTAGTGTGACCTATCTATCTACAACTTGTTCGTCATGGTTGGGGATTGTAGTTGGTAAGTTGGAAGTAAGAAGACAACACCAACAAAGCCATCCATTGGAGTAGCATTGATAGTAACAACACACATGTGACTAATAGAAAGACAAGAATTCCCATTTTAAAACAAATAGAAGCATTAACAATTTTAAGCCTCAATCTGGTTAATTATGGGTTTAGATGTATGCTTGGTATGGACTTGAGGGGAAATGGGCCAAGTTCAAGGGCTAAGATGAGAATTGAAATTGTGGAGATAGAGTTGAGGTAAAGGCCTTCACTTCAATTTCTTAGTAGCAAGCCACCACCAAGGTTCAAGGTTAAATTCTCATCCTAACAACGCACACTTATATTTTTGTATTTGAATAATTGCTTAGCTGAAACATAAGTTGCTTGGTGTTTATGCTAATTGATGGTTTCACACCCTTTATTTGAAATGTAATAGTGACCCATGAAAATGTAACTATACATAATGATGCTCTATTTCATTCTACCCAAATAGTCATTGTAAGATTCTCTTTATATATCACCATTCTATTGTTCTTAAGAGCTCCATGAGAAACACTAATTGTGGTTGACTTAATGAAGAACGAGTAGCTCAAGAACTCTTGCATTGAATCCTTATGTGCATCCACATTTACCCTCACTAAAATACCTTCTGAAGATTCATTTTTTTCAAAAGAAAAAAATCCTCCCATCTTTGATAATGTAACTATTCGATTTCCCTTTCCCGCTTCGGGGGTATGCTAGTAATTTAATAGACGAGTCTTTGTAATACCCATGAGAATATATATTGATTTGATCCCCATGGAAAAAAAAAATTGTAACCAAATGAACACAATAGTCTTCTAACATGTAACTGTCAGTAAAAATATGGGGGATACGACTTATCCTCCTCTCCATATCTCAGGCAACAACAAGGGTATTTGAATCTGGGTCTCTCGAGTTCCAACATTTTCACTTATCTCAAATTACCAATTGAGTTGTCCCCTGGGACATCCCTATGGAATAATCATATCTTGTGACATGTATGGGTAAGTCATTAACATTTTATCATTTGATTTAGAATTTTGCTCCTACGGGATCAAAGATTGTTTGAAGACATAATCGCATGTGGGAATCGAGATCTGAGATAGATAAGACTCATGAGAAATGAATATTATCGTAATTATGTTATGTAACACGAGACATTTCCTCTATAGAAATTGCATGTTCTTTATGCTTTGTCATGGATATTATTAAAGCAAGATTGTGTTCTGTTTTGGTGGTGGAATAATTAAAGGGGCTAAAGAATCTTATTATTTTTTTTAATGTTTTTTATATGTTTATATAGGTACATTTTGAATATGCATTTAGTTTGTATAAATTATGGAGTATATTTGCAATTGATCATGAAGCTTTAATCAAAATCACAAGACACAAACCTACTCTACTTCTCTACGGAATCTAATTCACAATTTAGAACAAAAATCTTAGACATGCAATAAGAAATAACACACATGCACACAATATTTTTCCTGGGTAAATGAATATGCTAAAAACCCCAATGCTTGCTTGCATTAATATGATAAATAGAGATGTACTACAATTTCTTTGCTCAACTGAGCACAACCTGCAAGTGAATAACCTCTCTCTTTTCTCATTGATAAGATATTACCCAAAATTAGTCAATTTATGCCTCTTATTGAGCCCTTATTTACTTGCACAATTATTAAGATATTAGGCCCCTATTATTTGGGAATTTCTCTAAAATGGATTACAAAATTCTCAAGGTTGATCATCTAAATGCATGCACCACTTGTACACTCAAGACTAGTTTACAACGGATGTTACACTGCCTTGGAATCTCCACCACAACTAGGGAACTTGAGTTCTCTACATGCTCTAGGTATTTTGGGTTGACTATCAGTTAAATGGATGATCACTAAGTTAGAATGAAGTCCCACTACACAATTGACCTTCCATTAGTTCCTCCAATAGTTGGAACTAGTTTAACTAAAAACAACTTGAGATAAATTATCTTGATTGCTACAAGCAATCACACATGCTTAACTATACTCTAACTCCTCCAACTTGAATTTACTGAGAAAATTGGGTGACACAAGCCATGTCACACAATTTAACTGTATTCAAGTTATTTGCTAATGTGAAAATTTGAATTTTCTCAATTTAATCAAGGAAAAATCAAATTGAGAATTTATTGCTACATTTTTCAACACTCCCTCTTAGCAAGAGAGGGATTGTAAACCACCCCTATACTGAACCTATGGAACTCAAACCCCCCTCTTTAAAAATCCTTTGTCAAAATGTCTGCGTCTTGTTACTCTATCAAAATATATTGTAGCAACATTATCTGCCTCTGTACACAATCATGTAAATGGTGATATTGAATATCTATATGCTTGGATTGATCATGAAATACAATATTCTCAAAGAGCTTGATGCAACTCTGATTATCACAATAGATCACAGTTATATCCATCATCTAACCAAACAGTCCTACAAGTATCTTTCCCATCCAAATCACCTCACATGTTGCTTGACTTGGAACCATGTATTCTACTTATGCCAAGCTAAGAGCCACAAATCTTTGCTTCTTCTTGTACAAGGAAATAACTGTGGACCCAACACTGAAAATTCCACTTGGTGTACTCTTTCAATCAGGTGGACTCCTTGCCCAATTTGCATTGTGAAGCCATAAATCTTCACTCTCTCTATGTTTATACCATGGTCCAAATTGGGTAGTGCCTCTGAGGTACATTAAAACATGCTTAGCTTCCTTACAATATAATTTGGTTAGACTAACCATAGCTTAGCTCAGCTGATTGAATGCATAGCACATATGTGGCCATGTGTTCGCAAGATACATTAGTGAACCCACTAGCTGCCAATAAATGGTGGCATCCACTTCTTCACCTGAAGTGGAATCCTCCTTCCTCCAGTTCATCGGTAGAGGTGTCTCCATGGGTTTACAACTCTCCATGCAGAATATGTGTAGTATCTCATTTCCATACTTGCCTTGAGACACAAATAGTTCCCCATGATCGCCTTTCCATACTTCCAACCTGAGAAAGTAGTGTATGAGACCAATGTCCTTCATTTCAAATTCCCTTGCAATGTCCTCCTTGCAAGATTGCATCAATTGCTCATCACCAGTTAAAATTAAATCATCAACATATAAGACAATAATAAGCAATTTACCTTCTACTAAGATATTATAGAGGTTTTCATCTGCTTCACTTTTGGTGAAGCCCAAACTGGTGAGATAATTGTCGATCCTAGTGTACTAAGCATGGGGTGCTTGTTTGAGACCGTACAATGCTTGCTTGACTCTTCACACACGGGACTCCCAATCAAATGTCTCAAAATACTTTAGTTGTGTTAGAAAATTATATATTACAAAGCAATGGAACACATAAAATATATCTCAGAAATATAAACACAGAAAACACAGAAAACAAGAGAGACACAGATATACATGGTTCACCTAAGCTGGGCTATGTCCATGGAGAAACACTAGTCCTTCCTTTTATATTATCCAACAAAATGAAGAGATGCAACCTACAACAAAGCCGTTGTAATTCCCTCTTCTCTCTCGCACAATCTCCTCTCTCTTTCTCGCTCAAACTACAGATCTACATAGACGTAATACAATTCCCTCATATATAGCGAGAGGTTGCCTTTTAGGGAAAAAACCTTAAATTAAACATAACTTCTACTGTCAGATCTCTGCCTAATGAACGACCCAGATTGACTCCAAAATTACAACATTTTACAAGGCAATTTTACATCTATTTTTAGCTTTGGGGGCCCTGCCCCTGATCCCCCACTAGTGGGGGCTCCAAATAATCATTGTCACCCCCCTGGACCCCCTCGACAGCGTACATTTACAGGCGGTGTTGCCACCACATTACGAATTGGGGTCCAATGCGGTGATACCTCTGAATAAAGAATATAATTAGGCTCCACACCCAACAAGCTGCTCTATGTACACCTCCTCCTCAATAACCTTTGATGAGCCTCAGTATTGTAATAAGAATGCTACAACTCCCAAGGCTACCAACTTAAATTATCAACCTTGGGTTCATACAAACTTAAGAGGTGTTGACACTATATGTACAACATGCAATGTGTCCTTATTTCATTGATCTGATGCAATGTAGTGAATATCATGGATTGTAGAAATGGAAACCTTGACCTATAAAAGATAAGGAAAGAAAGCCTATTCTAACAACATAAACCAAACCGACTCTAAAGACTAACTAACTAAAAATGCAGGAAGGTAAACGATTGTATTAATTGTAGAGATTAAATATGCTAGCCTAATTTCAATAGCAAACCAAGTTTCTAGTTGTGGAATGTAAATCATTACTCTACTTGCCGAATGTGAAAAATTGCTTGAAAAAGGAAACTTGATCTAAAGCGTATGACTAGAATATCTAAGAACACAACTTCGAAAACTAGGTCTAATCTACTTACATTGAATATTTTCCCTACTTATCACTAAGTTCAAGATAATTTAGATTTAGTAATAGAGTTTTTACACATTACATAAGAGAACAATATTTGTGATGCAAATGTGGAAATATGTCTACTAATTTTAATCGTTGTTATGTACTTGCAGTGAGGGAAGGATGGGTCTAAAGTGGTCCTTGGTCCTCCCCAACCATGGATTCAAAGTTTGCAAGTCATCATTCAATCCCAAGATACAAAAATTAAGCTCTTAAAGCAAATCTAGTCAAGTTTAGATAGTGTTACATGATGTTACACGATTGCTACAAGATTTCCCTATTTTTCTACAGGATTGGATCCGTGAGAATTATGAGGGTGGAAAAGGTTATTAAAAGGTCGAAAAGGGTAGTGGAAGGTAGGAGAAGGTTGTGTGTTTCCCTTTCCAGCTTAGTTCCCTTCAGGATCCCATCTTGCACAAGGAACAATGCACATGGTGGTCTTTAACAAACCATAAATGTGTTCTCGGTGAACAATGTTTTGGAGGTGTTGTTGATATATAAAGAAAGATATGGCGGTAGAATTAGTGTAAATGATAATGCTAACCCCACAAATCAATAGTAGCACCTTCACACCACAAAAAGATTATGATTTTTATACTTGAAAAGGCTAAATACCTAGTCTTCCAACTAGTCTATCCTCTAAGTTATCTCACCAATGACCAAGAAAATCGAATGAAAATGAGATGGGGTTAAATTTTTATTAATTAGGATTCCATAAGTCTCCAATCCAAGTGAAATCACTCAAAAATACCTTTTTTAACATGTGAAATAATAACAGAAAATTGCTAATCCAAAAACTAGAAATTCAAGAATTAGTGAACTATTTAACCTACTAAATGCCTAACCTAATCAAGTGAAAACGCTATGAGGTAAATTTTGTTATTAACTTCAATATTTTTAGGACTTAATCCAAGTGGAATAAACTCAAAATAACCTCGTTAACATGTGCTACAGATAACAGAAAAGTACTACTATTTTTCTACAAGAGACTTCCAGAAATTCTAGATTTGTGAACAAGTAAACCAATCCAAGTAGCTCAATGATGAATATGAATTTTCAAAGCTATTCTAAGTATGAATAATGCTTTTGATTCTATAAATAACCTGTAAAAGCAAGTCACTTCAATCATTTAACCAATATGACCTACAAAAAAAGCAACATGAATAATAAATGTAGAAATAAGAGATGCAAGTAAAAAAGACATTCAAAGGAAATAATGAAATTGTACAGTAGGGCTTTGAGGCTCCTGGGATGACCAAGCCCAAGGATGATCAGATTCCTATGAAGGAAACCATGATTTAGAAGCTAAAAATGGTACCAAACTTCATTATTAGAGTTAATCCAAGTACATCCTTGCTAGAAATGAAAGTGGAGTTGCTAAATAACATGTTTTCTCATAAAAAGGCCAAGAAATACATGCCCCTAGAGGAAAATTCGAATTTGTACTTATACAAAGTGATGAGGAATCATTCTCCTTGAAATGAGGCAGCTTTCCCCTCCAAAATCCCTCAAACAGTGGATCTAGTTCCTAACACTAGGAATTTGCATTAAATGACAGGGAACACATTCCTAGATTTTCTTAATCATTGGAGCTCCAAAATCTATTCAATAATTTTCATATCTTGTTCATTTATTATCCAAAATTGGTCCATCCTGTAGTAGGGAGAAAGTCCCTATATTATCTCATTCAGAATTTACTCAATATTCTACAAAAATAAATAATATTAGGCACATAATATGCTATTATCTCTAAACCTTCCTAAAAACATATTAAATCTAAAAAAAATATATTAAGTGTAGAAGGAGAGATTTAAAATAACCTTTATGTGCATAAGAAAGGTTATATGGGACTTAATTTGTGTCTAATTTGGAGGCCCATCAACCCCATTGAGGAAAGTTGTTTTTACATCCATCTGGTGGATCTTTCACCCCATCTGCACAACCAGTGGAGGGGTGTACAAATCTTCCTAGGGTATACATCCGGCTGAAACAAAGACCTCTGAACAATCATGCTCCACACACAACAAGAGTCAATTCTCTCAACTTGAGAGTACCTCTTGGCCACAAATTTGGCCTTATACTTCTCTATGCTTCCATCTGTTGCATGCTTCACCTTGAAAATCCATCTTGAACCCACTACTAATTTATCTATTGGTCTTGAGACCACTTCCAAAACATTTTTCCTTACAATGGATTCATATTCCTCCACCACTTCATCAACCCATACAGGATTCCCAACTTCTTCCTTGAAATAGCATGGCTTAGTCTCTACAAGCTCAGTCATTAGAGCCATGTAGCTAGTGTATCATTCAGGTGACCTTCTCTGCCTATAAAATTTTGAAGGAGCTCCCACATTCTCCCTCGCATCCTTCACAAGTTTATCAGCTTCCCTGGTTCTTTTTTTACCTTCTCTAGATGGTTCTGCTTGAGTGGATGTCTCCACTCTCTACTCCTCAATTTGTGGTTGCTCCACAACTTCCCGAGGATCTTCCTTTGGAGCTAAAAGCTCCTCTTCTGGTGGGATCTGAAGCTCCCTCTCAAGAGAGTGTTACAATTCTTTCTCCTCATCAAACTTTACATCCCTTCACACAACTTTCATTATGAGGGATGGAAAGTACACACGGTAGTTGTGGGGATTTTCTGTGTAACCCATAAATATCCCCAACTCTATTGTTGGCTCAAGCTTCTTCCTTGATTCTTTGGAGACATGGAAGTAAACAGAGGCTCCAAAAATTTTAAAGTGTGACACATTCGACTTTCTCCTCGAGATATCCTCCTCTGGTGTAATCATACCAAGAATTTGATGAGGGCTCTTGTTTTGCAAATAGACTTTTGTCTTGCATGCCTCGCTGTTATAGACATTTTTGGGCACTCAACCCCAATCATAAATGTCCATGAACTGAGGGCTCCTAAGTCCCTAAAAGTGTTGCTTTACTGCCTAAAGGAACAAGGTCAGTTGATTACATCATTTTCCAGAAGTTCTCCACTAAAAATTGCTCATAAATGGTCAAAACTGGACCATACTGAAAACCCAGTGCGGAGGGTGCGATGCATATCACCTTCCCAGTGTACAGGGTTCGATGCATACTGAATGGCTCCTCTGTAGGGTGCGATGGTCGGGAATGGACAAATGGCAGGGACAAAATGCGAGGTGGAAGATCATGGAATCTTCCAGAAGCTTCCCCTCTGACACTTGCCTCTCTGTTTTCGACCAAGGATGAGTAAGAGATCAATCATTCTCCAAGTGGAAGTAGGAACTATCAGAGAGAGGACACTAATCAAGACCCCAGAAGATGACTCACCCCCCTACAATCATCTATATATGGATCCCTCATCACAGAGATCCAGAGGCTGGAATCTTGTACCTTGTAGAGAAGTGTTGTTGGTTTTCTGGTGTATATTCATAGTGTTGTGTGATCTAAGATTTACTTGAGGTGAAGAAGGGATTTCTAGCCGGAGGATGATGCTGGGTCAGAACATATGGTTGTAATCCTCTTGCAAATTTTCATCTTAATAAAGCTATTCAAGTTTTCCTCCATATTCTTATATGTTTACTTATATATGCATTTGTATGGTTAACACACATCTGGTCCTGTGTTATTTATGAATATAGATCTTTGTTATTTGATAGTAGTATGTTGCTGTGATTCCACAGGTGCTCTTTAAGCTGGGCAGACGAAGAAGAAGCGACAAAGCTCTATTAGGAAGGAGAGGAAATCAAGCGCAAGACTAAGGTTGGTCTCCTTTGTTCCACTCCTATCTATTTTCATAAAGGAAAGCGAAAGTAGACTTTACTTGTTTGTTTCTAAGATAGCTACCAGTCTTAGTGGGAATAGCAGCATCCGAGTGGACACTATTCCCGGTAACACTCACCCACAAATGCAGAGGTAGGCCTTGGTCATGCAAATTTGCCCTTGATGCTCCCATAATGCGATAGTTATTTCTCTCATCCATCTCATTCTGCTATGGGGTGTGGGGTGTTTCCAACTCTCGTCAAATGCCTTCTTTCACACATAAATTCTAGAATTCATTTGACACATACTCACCTCCATTATCTCTCTTGAGATATTTCACATTCTTACCAATTTCTTTCTTAACCAGTGCCTTGAATTCTATGAACTTGGAGAATGTCTCATATTTCTTTCGCATGAAGAAGATCCAACACTTTCGTTAGAAGTCATCCATAAAAATGACAAATAATTTGTGTCTTGGCAGTGGAGGTTGTCGAGAAAGATCCACATACATCATAGTGGATCCTTTCCAAGACTGCATGTGATTTGTTGTCCTGAGAATGGAATGTGGATTTTGTGTACTTCCCGAAGGTACATCCTTTGCATACATCCTACTCCTCAAGTGCTCCTTTGGCGAGGCTAGTGGTTATTTGTTGCATAATCTTCAAGGCACCATGATGCAAATGGCTAAGTCTTTTGTGCCAAAGTTCATCGATATTGCAACCCTGCACTTTCTCCGACTTACTACTTAATGCAGTACATTCTTCCACATCTAGCTTATATAGGTTATTCACATGAACCTCGATCTACTTCACCTATCCCATGGCTATGTGCCTCAGGAATGCTTTTCCTTTGCTAAAGATCACATCATAATCACGGTCTTCCAAAATTGTAACAAAGTTGATATTTTTCTTTAGGCCAGGAATGAACATGACATCCTTGAGCGTGAGATGGGAACTCAACTCCCTCTAAAAGGTGATTGTACCAATCCCATTCATGTTATACTTTCTGTCATCCTCCAGCTCAATGTGCATATGTAGATATTGCTCCTCCAGGTCACTGAAAAATTCTATACACCTTGTCATGTGGAACGAGGCACTTGAGTCCAAGTACCACATGCTCCCCATCACTGTGCTTGCCATGCATGTGATAAGGGTAAAGTCAAGCTCAAAATGTGAAGGCAAGGCTTCACCTGCTTCTCCTCCCGAGGTCTTCTTTCTTGCCTTTTTTTGTGGAAACTTCGTGGCATAGTGCTTGAATTCATGATAATGGAAGCATTTAATTTTGGAAAAATACTTCTCCTTGCCCCCTTGGTTGGATTCTGGTTTGGTTTGAAATTTCTTCCCTTTTCCTTTCTTTCCCTTTCCAACCTGGGAAACGTTTTCTTCATCCTTGCCCTTGGATGAAGGCCCACCTCTGGTATTTCGCCTTATTTCCTCTTGTACCGAATCATAACATAAGCATTCCCAATTTGGTAATTTCTCTCTCCTGTTCACTAAATCTTGATAGCTATGCTAGCTCTTGAGAAGGCCTAGAAGGGTTAGGCTTAACAAGTCATCCTCTGGAATAATAACACCAACGCCTGCAAGCTCATCACGAAATTGTATGAACCTACTTAGCTATTTCACGATAGTATCATTCTTCTGCATCTTGATATGTCAAAGTTTATCCTTGAGCGCAAGCTTCTTATTGTCGCTACTATTCTGAAACATATTTTTCAGTGTCTGCCACATTGCATAAGGAGTTTATTTCCAATGGAAATTGGTGACAATGTGGTCTCGTACTCCCTCCATTATAATTCTTCTCGCCTTCGCTACATCATTCTTCCACTAGGCAAGGTTCTGGGCATCGTATTTCACTAGTTTTGCAACATCTCTCTTGATGTATTCTAGAAATCCATTATCGTCAAACAAATCCTCTATGTGATCCTTCCATGTGATGAAGTTAGATCTGCCTTCCAAAGAATACTCTAGCATCAACCCGCTGAAGGTCATCTTCTCAGCTTTGAAGAGATCCTGCTACACTAAACTGCAAATTCGAACCTCCTCAGGAATAATTTTGAAATTTCTGCTTTATTGTGAATCATGCTTCGATACCATGTAGAAATTATGGTGTATATTGGCAATTTCTCATGAAGTTTTAATCAAAATCACAAGACACAAACCTACTCTACTTCTATGCTGAACTTAATTCACAATTTAGAACAAAAATGCGAGACCTACAAGAAGGAATAACACACATGCACACAATATTTTTTCTGGGAAAGAAATCTGCTAAAAACCCCAATGAATGCTTGCATTAATCTGATGAATAAAGATGTATTACAATCGCTTTGCTCAACTGAGCAAAACCTGCAAGTGAATAACCTATCTCTCTGCTCATTGAGAAGCTCTGACCGAGACTTAGTCAATTTTTGCCTCTTCTTTAGCTCCTATTTCTTTGTGTAATTCCTAAGAAATTAGGCCCCTATTATTTAAAAATTTCTCCAAAATGGATTGCACAATTCCCAAGGTTGATCATCTTATAGCATGCAACACCTGTACACTCAAGACTAATCTACAATTGATGTTACATTGCCTTTGAATCTCCACAACAGCTGGGGAACTCGAATTATCTGCATGCACTAGTTATTTTGGGTTGATTGATTAGTTAACTGGATGATCACTAAGTTAGACTAAAGTCCCACTGCACAGCTGACCTTCCACTGGTTCCTCCAATAGTTGGAACTAGTTTAACTGAAAACAACTTGAGATAACTGACCTTGATTGCTACAAATTAGCAATCACACATGCTTAATTGAACTCTAACTCCTCCAACTCAAATTTACTCAGTAAACTGGGTGGCACAAGCCATGTCACACAAGTTCACTGCATCAAAGTTGTATGCTGATATGGAAATTCAAATTTTCTCAATTTAATCAAGGCAAAATCAAATTCAGAATTTCTTGCTACATTTTTCAACATAGTTGATATAATTTAAGAAGATACAATAAAAAGTAATATTTTAGATTTTAATTATATAAATTAAAGTAAAGTTTATAAATCTTGGGGTAAATGTTTTTGTTTATCTTTTTTTAAAGAAAATATTTGAATATTTATAGGAAAGTTTTGTAGAGATGTATTAATATCAAGATCGATATGATCAATTAGATGGAGTAATAAAGAGACTCTAATACAACAATAGGAATCAATCACAAAATTATCCACTACATAGTGATTTTTCATATTAGATATATTGATACGTGAAGTGACCACTAGGAAATTGACCATCCTACTAAGCTCATGTATTATATCACCGCATAGAAGACCATACAGGAAAGGAGTTGCATAGTGCCAAACCTTACAAGAATTATGGCTTGAGCTTGTTTGGATAACATCAAAACAAATAACCCACTTTTTTGGGTTTGTTATGTTGTTTAAAGGTATGGTTCACAAATCTCACGCCCTTATATGAGAGTAGGTGTGATCAACTAATGAAAGAGGTGGGTCTTCATCTAGATGTCCTAGAATTCAACTAGTGAAAGAGGCGGATCTACATCTAAATGTCTTGGAAATGATACCAAAAACACTACGAAGGTGGTGAGAGCCATATAATCCTTTAGTGTAGACTTTGTTGTTGTTTTTGATAAGTGAAATACCCATAAAATAATAACACACACATATATAAAATGATGGAATCAAACACTTTATATTTTATTTCCTAATTTGATAAATATTACTTGTAATATTTAAAAGAATGGTTTTATCAATGAATTACTTTAATTAATGGCATGAATTAACATTTCTAATATGTTTTTCTTTTTCAACATAAGTCTGAAATTGTCAGATTGCAAAATCAACAATGAGTGGTAGGAAAATTGGGATTTTAGGCTTGCCAAACTCTAACCAAAATGAAGCATTTCAATTAATCAATAAATAACACTTACACAAATATGCTAATAGGCATAGAGATTTACACTTTAATAAACCCATATACATGTGAATTCAATGATTTTGATGATGGTTGATGAAAATTTCTATCCATATATGACAAACCAAAATGCATCATGATGGACACATACTATTAGGGAGAGAGATAACACACTTTTTTTCTTTCTTTTTTTAATTTTATGTCTAGGTTGAACCTAGGCCAGGACCAACTTGCTTTGTGGATGGAAGAAGAGTGATCAACCCACAATGGGATGCTTATCACCGGGATTGTCTATCTTGAGCCTAGGTCAGGGCTAATATTCTTATTGGATGGAAGAAGAATGATCAACCCACAATGGGATGCTTATCACCGGAATTGTGCAAAGCTTGGTCAAGCTTGGAGCCTAGGTCAAGGCCAACCTGCTTATTAGATGGAAAAAGAACGATTGACCTGCAATGGAATGCTTATCACCATGATTGTGTGACGCTGATGTGGATGGTTACCAAAATTGATGTGGTAGTCTGCAATTAGACTAATTGTTCACTTAAAAACCAATCAGCTGCACGTTAATAAGATTATGTACTTGTATTTCCTCCCGAGGGTCCCGCTAAGCTGACCAATCACCGCCGGTCCCACTTTGACTTTTCCTCTCCCAAGCGCTTCAATCTATACCATTGATTTATTTACCCAATCCTATGGATATCGCAACGTATCGTGCACCAACTAGCCCGACCGATCTCCACCGTCGATCTATCCCGTCGGATCTAACGGCTACCACGCAATATCATGCATTGTCTAGCATAATTGATATCAGGTAGAGGGAGCACGAGAAAAGTGGTTTTGCATGCTACTAGTCACTAGCTTAGGTTAATCGCGTGAATTTGAGAGATACCATTTACCATTCTTTAAGCGTGTGGGATACCGCTTACCACTTGGGAATATTTCTCACGTGCTTAATACACGTTTTTCATAAATACGTTTTAACAAAGGTTTAGCGCTTAAGCCTAGAATAACCCTTAATGCTAATTGACTATGACTTATCAATAAAATGCATAAACAGAAAATAATACTCGATTAGGGTCCAGAACGTCGATACATAGATTCAAGAGAAATTTTGCACCAGGAATTACATGCAACGCTACACTTAAATCAATTATTCAATAACATAGAAATTACAGTGTCTTGCCCCTCTCAACTCGATTACAACAATTTGTGTGACCTTTGTTTCACTCGCAAACTATATCTCTCTCTCAATCTTTTGCTTCCTCACTCTCCTATTCCATTCCATCTCTATCATTACATTTTTTTGCTTTCTTTTATGGATCAAATCCTATCCTAACTGCATTGACAACTCAAACTCTATTTTTATCAGTTTAACAATTAAATTCCCATTCTCAAGCTCTAAGACGCACCTATTCTAACACTTATTTCATGTTCTAAAAATTATACAATGATTAATTGCTACAATAATTGAAGTAAAGATCAATTCGAGAGATCCAACCCTCTCTCCTAAGAATTTATTTTGACCACTCAGGTCAATAAAATTCATCTCTTGTTAGCCACAACATGTGAACAAACAATCACATTGCTGGCTAAGTCCGGATTCTCCTACATCAGACTCCCGGGGAAGAAAAGAATCATTCATCAAATTGTCAGGATTCACTTCGTACTTCTGTAATTTTGTTGTTGTTAACCAACTAGCATCCTCCATTGGCGTCCCTTCCATTTGACTAGATACTGAAAATAATCTTGTCCTCTGGTTCTTTTGGATATTCTTTTATCTAAAAAAACTTCCACCTCTTTCTTGACTATATTTTGCATTTGTTCTTCCCAATTTAAAGTTTGAACTTCATCTTCTGTAGGTTCCTTCTGTAACTCTGCCTTTGTCTCCTTGTATGGATATAAATATGCAACATTGAATATAGGTGATATTCCAATCCCTTCTGGCAACTCAATTTCATAAGCATTGGTTGAAAACTTCCTCACAATTTTGCATGGCCCTATCTTTTTCATCTTTAGTTTATTATAAGTCCCAATAGGAAATATTTCTTTCCTCAAGTACACCATCACTAGATCTCCCACTTGGAATTCTTTTTCTTTCCTCCTTATATCAGCTCTCTGTTTGTATTTGCCACTACTTTCCTGCAATCTGTCTTTGACATCTTCTTGTAGTCTCGACATTTGCTTTGAAAATCTTCAGCCTTTGCACTTCTTTTCTCCTGTTTGCCCAAATTTCTGAGCTCATACACACCTCTTGGATTTATTCCAAAAACAATCTGAAATGGACTCATCCCGGTACTTCGGTTTGGAGTGTCATTATAAGCGAACTCAGCTTGAGCAAGTGTTAAATCCCACTACTTAGGATTTTGATACACTAAACATCTCAATATGTTTCCCAAGCTTCTGCTTACCACTTCAGTCTGTCCATCTGTTTGAGGGTGATACGCTGAACTGAAACTAAGGTTGGCACCTAGTTTCTTCCAAAGAGTTCTCCAAAAATTCCCAACAAACTTTGTATCCCTATCAGACAAAATACTTATAGGAAATCCATGTGACCTTACAACTTCTGAAAAAAAAAATAGATTAGCAATATGTGTTGCATCACTAGTCTTTTTGCATGCAATGAAATGTGTCATTTTTAGAAAATATATCTACCACAACATAAATAGAATCATTTCCTCTTTGAGTTCTAGGTAATCCAAAAACAAAATTCATACTAACTGCATCCCATGGTCGGTCTGGTATTGGTAATGGTTGGTACAATCCTGTATTTTGGCTTCTCCCCTTAGCATGCTGACAGATCCTGCACTTCTCAACAAATTTCTTAACATATGTTTGCATCTTTGGCCAGTAGTAAAAAGCATTTACCTAAGCAAAGGTTTTGTCTTATCCAAAGTGTCCAGATAAACCTCCATTGTGTTTCTCCTTGATTATGTTTTCCCTCATAGAAAATTTGGGAATACACAGTTTGTTACCTTTAAACAGTAAACCTCCTTGAACACAGATTTCATTAAATTTGGAATTAAATGATGAATCTAGAATTTCAAAATAACCAAAAAAATTAATTCTATTGATGTCATTGTAATAAAAAAAATTCCAAATTAATGAAATATGTGTTCTTGGATAAGATAATCTAACCACTGGCTTCTATTACGAACTGCTGGATTTTGTACAACTGCATAAATATCTTTAAATTCTGCATCATCTTTATACATATCAATCATTTCTTCAAATCCTACAATACCAACTCTTAATTCTTGTACAATGAAATTTACCCTGCTTAGAGCATCAACAACCTTGTTCAACTTACCACTTGTATGTATTATCACAAAAGTAAAGCTCTGTAAAAACTCTACCCACTTGGCATGCTTCTAGTTTAATTTTGGTTGCTTGTTTATGAACTGTAATGCATGATTATCATAATACAATACAAACTCTTTTGGTAGCAAATAATGTCTCCATATTTTTAAAGCTTCTACAATAACATAAAATTCTTTATCATAAGAAGAATATTTCTTCTTAGCTTCATTTAGTTTCTCACTAAAGTATGCTATTGGTCTCTGATCCTGACTTAAAACTGCTCTAATTGTAACCCCACTAGCATCAGTTTCAACTTGAAAAACTTTTCCAAAATCAGGCAAAGCTAAAACTGGTTTTTCTGTAATTTTCTTCTTCAACAACTTAAAATTTTGGTCTGCTACTTCTGTCCACTTGAATGGTTGATCAATCTCTTTGATTGTTTCAATAATTGGTGCACAAATCTGACTAAAACTTCTGATAAATTTTCTATAAAAGCTTGCAAGACCATGAAAGATTCTTACTTCAAATATGTTTCTTGGAATAGGCCAGTTCCAAATTGCTTGGACTTTCTTTGGATCCATTTTCAGACCTTCTTTAGAAAACTACAAACCCCAAATAGATTAATTCTTCGTTCATGAAACTACATTTCTTCAGATTTATCAGCAATGTTTCTTTCTGCAAAATTCTTAGAACCAACTTAAGATGCTCCAGATGTTCTTCTTTGCTTCTACTGAAAACTAGAATATCATCAAGATAAACAATGACAAACTTGCCTGCATATTCCTTCAAGACTTCATTCATCAATCTCATTAATGTATTGGGTGCATTAGTGAGTCCAAAAGGCATCACTAATCGCTCATACAACCCACTTTTGTTTTAAATGCAGTCTTCCATTCATCTCCTTCTTTAATCCTTGTTTGATGGTATCCACTCTTTAGATCTATTTTAGTAAAATACTTTGAACCACTTAAACAATCCATCAAATCATCCATGTGTGGTAAAGGAAAACTATACTTGATAGTAATCTTGTTTATGGCTCTAGAATCAGTACACATGCACCATTCACCTCCTTTCTTTGGACTGAGTACTGTTGGTACAACACATGTACTAAGACTCTCTTTGATTAATCCCTTATCCATCAGTTCTTGCACTTGTCTCCCAACTTTTGCATTTTCTTGAGGAGTTAACTTGTATGCTGCTTTATTTGGCAAACTTGCTCCAGGTATTAGATCAATGTGATGACTAATACTCCTGATTGGTGGTAATGCATTTGGTAGCTCATCCATAATAACATCAGAAAAATCATTCAACAGAGTTTTGATTTCTTCATATAAATCATCTAAGTTTATGGAAGTCAAAATTACCTTAGGTCTCCTTATGACAGAAAAATGTATATGTTCATCCTTCTTGACTTCTTACAACAATTCTTTCCCACTTATCAACATAACACTATTTCCAGGTGCTTCTTTGTCTGCTTCATTCTTCAATGGCAGCAGTGTATGTTTATTCCCATCCTTCTCTAGAGTATAAGTGTTTCTTCTCCTAACATGTATAACTTTTTTATCAAACTACCAAGGTCTTCCCAGTAATACATGGCATACATCCATTGACATTACATCACATAAATACCACATCCTTATAAGTACCAATATGGATTTATACTTTGCATTGTTTTGTCACAATAAGTTGATGTCCTTTTTACAGCCATGACACTATGTAAGGAGTAGGGTGTACTATTTTTACTAATCCCAACTTGTCCACCATTTATGTAGAAACAAGGTTATCAATGCTTCCACTGTCAATTATCACTTTACAACATTTTCCTTTGGACTTGCATGTAGTTCTGAACAGATTCTGTCTTTGTGTTGGTTCTTCTGTCTCTTTCTCTGCTTTAAGCAATACCCTTTTCAACAGCAAAGATTCTCCTACTTTGGGTGATTCTTCCTTATTTGCAATTTGAGGTTTTTCTTCCTTTGCCTCAACCATATTCACATTCCGCTGACTTGTTGCTTTATTATGAGGACAATCCCATGATCCATGTCCCCATTCTCCACATGTATAACACCAAATTTCTGTTCCTCGGCCTTGGGTGAAAATCTCCCTCTACTAGAGTCTCCTCTCTGTGGTGGTCTACTACTTGAACCTCTTGCTTCACCCTAAGGGTGTTGAAAAATTCATCTGGTAGTTCCTCTACCTCTTACTGAACTTTTCCCTCTATTCCTCTGATTTTGTTTCCTCAGCATCTTCTCCTCTGCTTTCAAAGCTACTTGATAGTCATCTTCAATTGTCTTCAGACTCAGCGAGCTGATTTCATCCTGTATGTCATATTTGAAACCATTGATGTATTTGGCTACCTTTTCTATGTCATTCTCTGCATGTACTGCTCTAATGCTCAGATTATAAAATTCTTCTGTATATTCTTTGACAATCATCCCCTTTTCTCTCAAATTCTATAACTGCCTGAAAAGATTTAACTGATAATCTTTTGGCATGAATTTACCTTTCAACCCACTCACCATTTTATCCCATTGTTTGATCTTAGGCTTCCCCTTTCTTTCTCTGGATGTTTCTAGTTCATCCCACCAGATAGCTGCATGACCCTTCAATCTAGTAATTGCAAACCTCACCTTCTTTTTGTCATCAACCTCTTGATAGTCAAAATACTGGTCCAATGAACTGATCCAGTCCATCAACTCTTCTACATTGAGATTCCCATCATAGAAAGGTATTTCCACCTTTGGTCTTCCACTTACTTTGCCCAACATTTTGAGAACTTTGGTAGCTTCGTTTTCATCCTCTTCTTCTTCCTCAGAAGTTTCCTCTTCAACACTGACATCTCCTTCATCAAGTGCTCTCCTTTGAGCACTTTCCATTGTCTCCATCCTTGTACACTGGTTTCGAATCTCTTCCAGTAGAACTGCATTCGCTACAGGTCTCCCCTGACCTATGCCAGCTCCTCTCCTAGGTGGCGTGTTTACTGTAGCAGACTTAATCCTTGGGATCCAATACCAAATGATGTGGATGGTTACCAAAATTGATGTGGTAGTTTGCAATTAGACTAATGGTTTAGTTAAAAACCAATCAGCTACGCGTTAATAAGATTATGTACGTGTATTTCCTCTCAAGGGTCCCGCTACGCTTACCAATCACCGCTGGTCCCACTTTAACTTTTCCTCTCCTGAGCACTTCAATCTGCGCCGTTGATTTTTTTATCCAATCCTACGGATATCGTAATGTATCGTGCGCCAACTAGCCCGCCCGATCTCCACATCGATCTATCCCGTCCGATCCAACGGCTACCACGCAATATTGCGCGCTGTCTAGCACGATCAATATCGGGTCGAGGGCGCATGAGAAAAGTGGTTTTCCCATGCTATGTGTCACCATCTTAGGTTAATCGCGTGAATTTGAGAAATACCATTTACCATTATTTAAGCACGCGGGATACCGCTTACACTTGGGAATATTACTCACGTGCCTAATACACACTTTTAATAAATACGTTTTAACAAAGGTTTAGCACTTAAGCTTGGAATAACCCTTAATGTTAACCGACTGTGACTTATCAATAAAATACATAAACAGAAAATAATACCCGATTAGAGTCCAGAACGCCGATACACAGATTCAAGAGAAATTCTGCACCAGGAATAACACGCAACACCACACTTAATCATTATTCAATAACATAGAAATTACAGAGTTTTGGCCCTCTCAGCTTGATTACAACAATTTGTCTGACCTCTGTTTCACTCGGAAACCCTATCTCTCTCTCAATCATTTGCTTCCTCACTCTCCTATTCCATTCCATCTCTATCATTACATTGTTTTCCTTTCTTTTGTGGATCAAATCCTATCCTAACTGCATTGATACTCAATCTCTATTTTTATCAGGCTAACAATTAAATTCCTATTCTGAAGTTCTGAGACACACCTATTCTAACACTTATCTCCTGTTCTAAAAATAATACAATGATTTAATTGTTACAATGATTGAAGTGAAGATCAATTCGAGAGATCCAACCCTCTTTCCTAAGAATTGATTTTGACCACTCAGGTCAATAAAATTCATCTCTTGTTAGCCACAACATGTGAACATACAATCACATTGTTGGCTAAGTCCGTATGCTCTTGCATCAGAAACTTGGTTGAGCTTGGATGTCTCATTGTGATAGTTTTTTATTCCCCCAAAATGGCTTCCATCCTCAACCCCAACCCATGAGGTTTAACCTTAAAACCTAAAAAACAATGAACCCCATACAAACCAACTAATCTATACCCCATGGGCTAAAAAAATAATATACTTAATTAATATAAAATTATAAAAATAAAAACTTAATACACTTCTCTATAATTTTTTATCATTACATTAAAAATAATTGTATCGTTATATGAGATAAAATAATTCACAATATTAAATCTTATATAAAATAAATCAAAATAAAAATATCAATTAAATACACTTTTATCTATTATCACTTAATTACGCCGTAAGGCGTTTCCCTTGTGAAACCCATCCCCCTCTTTGCCTACCTGTCATCCTTGGACACCGTAGGATCAGATGTTAGACGATTGCACAAATTTCAACCGTTGGATCAAAATAGTTATAAAAAATTAGTTACAAATTTATGTATAATGCCTCCAAGGAAGGAGGCATGTGTCGTCAATAGCAAGGAGAAGAGACAGTGGCGGAATGGAAACAGGACTAGGAACTGTAACGCCAGGAGTAATGGCAGGAACTGGAACGCCAGGCGTATCTCCTATTTCACATGTTCCGGGTTCATACAGTGTGCGATTTTCCTGATATGCCAAGAATTCTTAAAACCGATTGCGGCAGGGCAAATTTGAGTCATAAGAGTTTTCTTTTCTTTGTACGCTGTGTTCAATCTGTTCTTTAAGAGTCTGCCATCCCTGGGTTTTCTCCACCTCAATTTTATTATTACCTGATTGACGCCAAGCATCAGAAGTGGTAGCGCTCTGAGCATTACAGTGTTAATTGGTTGCTTTTCTAGTGATTTGTGGTCAGAATTTTGCATCGAGACCTAGCAGAAAAATCCAGCCATATCGGCCAAGGGATGTGTGACTCACAGCCACCATTGCCACTGGTGGGAAGAGTTGCCCTTCCGGAGATGTTTGTAGGTTTTGTTCGCATAGCTCTTCATAGTTTCCTGGTCGTGGTGAATTTTTTCGTCTTTCAAGTTTCCTGTCAGCGATGGAAAATAGAGGCCAAAAGCTATTTCTGTCCCAATTTACATTCTTAATGTCCTTTTTTCTACTTATTATTTTTCCAAGTCCAAGAATGTAATGAGCAGAGTCCAAGAAGCCTCACAACACTGAAATAAAAACAACACTAGCATATACAATTTTAAACCAAAAAGAGTGCCTAAGAACTACTGACCTTCAGCTGAAAGTGAAAGAAAAACCTTACAACAAACACAAAGAATACACACTGCTAAAATATGAATAAAAAGTCCCTAAAGGAGAGCTGACCGTCTAAAAAGGCACAGCTGTTATAACTAAAAAATTCTTGAAGGTATAAACAAAGTTTAAACTGCCAGGGCCAGATTCAATCACAACACATAAACCTGCTTCAAGAATCGGTGTCTTTTAAGATAGAAGATCAGATACATCGTTGTGTTCTCGGAAAACATGCTGGACCTGGTTGGAAAGCCTCTTGAAAAGCCCTGATCTTGTTGTCCCAAGATTTCAGCTGAAGAACTTTGAGCTTAAATCTACAATAAAACCATTCCAAAATCACTTTTCAATCCCAAAAATATACACACTTTTATGCCTGTGAAGAGAGACTTTCATGGCGCAAGAAGTCCAGCTTCTGTATTGGTTGTCTGTTAATTACATGTATGGACAAGTAATGTGTCGAACAATGTTCGGATCTGGATACGCCATGATAATGTGGACATATCTTCCCAACTCAAGTGACTTGTACATGTTGCATTGTGCATTTAGGGTTCACAATAGATCATAACCACAACAACTCAAATTCTTGTTCATGGTAGAGATGTTCAACACCTTCTACTTGCAGGAAATGGAACATCTCAAGTAGAGCCAAATAATGATTTGATGTGGCCTTCTGGGCTCATTACAATGGAAATTTAGGTAAATACAGTGATTCTGTAGTTTGTTTTCCTTCAAACAATTGCAATGTATTTGAGATTAGCTGCAGTGAGAATGCATTAATAAACAATGAAATGGAAAGGTATAAATAGAGTTTAAACTATCAGGCCCAGATTCAATCACAATACATATAACTGCTTCGAGAATTGGTGTGTTTTAAGATAGAAGATCAGATACAGTGTAAATAATCCACGCCATTTGTCTGTTAATTACATGTATGGACAAGTACTGTGTCGGACAATGTTCTGATCTGGATACGCCATGATAATGTGGACGTAGCTTCCCAACTCAAGTGACTTGTACAGTTTGCATTGTGCATTTAGGGTTCACACCAGATCATAACCACAACAACTCAAATTCTTGTTCATGGTAGAAATGTTCAACACCTTCTACGTGCAGGAAATGGAACACATCTGAGTAGAGTCAAATATTGATTTGAGGTGGCCTTTTGGGCTCATTACAAAGGAAATTTAGTTAAGTACAATGATTCTGTAGTTTGTTTTCCTTCAAACAATTGCATTAGGGTTTAAGGGATAGGGTTTATCACATTTTCTATTAGTTTCATTTAAGGTTTAGGGCTCAAGCTAACCCTTATCCAATATTTTTGTTTCTTTCATGAGGGCATATCTTGGCATTTTGTTTCTGTTTCATTTAGACTCTAATTGCCTGAACAATGTGATTTCAGTGAAGCATTTGTATTCAGTTTTTTCACTCTGTTTCAGTTTAACTTCATTCACCGCCTATTTTTTTGTTATGAGCTAATCATTTGTTGTGTCGTGTTTATGATTTTGCAAGACATTCATTACCAAGGAAAAGAACTGAGGGAAGCTGCAGCTCCAATTGGTTACCATTCAACTCAGGGACCTATATTTTTGCACGAAAATGTGCTTTTTTGTTAAGCCGCAATGGAGGAATGCTCCTCAACTGCAAGTCCCTCAGGAAATTCAGCACAGTGGTGGATGGATAAAATCTCTTTTAAAAGAAGTTGAGAATGAGAGGATGCACCTCATGAGAATGAGAGGATGCACCTCATGAGATTTATGGAGGTGGAAAAACCCAAGTGGTATGAGAGGACCTTGGTCTTTACAGTGCAAGGAGTCTTCTTCAATGTATACACACATATTCACACATATTCTCAGTCTAATTTACCCGAGTGTAACTCGATTCTAGATTTTAGAATATTCCATGTAACTCAGAGCATTACTAGACATTGTTTCCAAGTCCTGGTACAGAGCGTATGAGCCATATGTTGGTATTCTCCTAGAGGTTTTGCCTGAGGCTCACTTCTTACATAGGCAACTAGTCCAAGAAGACCTTTATGCCGTTTTGTTTTGATCTTTGCATTCCTGGGGTTGTCTAGGCCTTGTGTTGTTTCAAGTTTTATCACATATGTGATTAGTTTCTTCAATGGAGCCCTTTCATACGCGGGATTTAAGTTGCACTTACTTCAAGTAGGAAAATAATATTCTTGTTAAATTCAAATAATTTTCTGTATGAATTTTTGAAACATGTTTATTGTTGTAAAATCTAAGACGATAACTTCTTGGACGCGATTTTCAGGTTACTGGGAAACTTGGCTTTATGTGGTCAACAACTGGACACACTTTGCAAGAATTCATTGGGATTCCCTACTATAATATCCAACTCAAATTGTGATGTAGATCCAGGGAGTATATCCAATACTTCAGATTGGTGTCTTATATGCTCATTTACCCTTTCCCTACCGAGAGTTTTGAACTAGAATTTACCCTTATGCCACTGTTGTTGCGTAGTGTCTTGGACAATTTGGAACTTATCTTGATATATTTTGACTCTGATTTACTAAAATCTTTGGATGTTATCAGCATCAACTAAGCCATCAGAGCGTTTCTGTTTCATTTAGACTCTAATTGCCTGAACAATGTGATTTCAGTGAAGCATTTGTATTCAGTTTTTTCACTCTGTTTCAGTTTAACTTCATTCACCGCCTATTTTTTTGTTATGAGCTAATCATTTGTTGTGTCGTGTTTATGATTTTGCAAAACATTCATTACCAAGGAAAAGAACTGAGGGAAGCTGCAGCTCCAATTGGTTACCATTCAACTCAGGGACCTATATTTTTGCACGAAAATGTGCTTTTTTGTTAAGCCGCAGTGGAGGAATGCTCCTCAACTGCAAGTCCCTCAGGAAATTCAGCACAGTGGTGGATGGATAAAATCTCTTTTAAAAGAAGTTGAGAATGAGAGGATGCACCTCATGAGATTTATGGAGGTGGAAAAACCCAAGTGGTATGAGAGGACCTTGGTCTTTACAGTGCAAGGAGTCTTCTTCAATGTATACACACATATTCACACATATTCTCAGTCTAATTTACCCGAGTGTAACTCGATTCTAGATTTTAGAATATTCCATGTAACTCAGAGCATTACTAGACATTGTTTCCAAGTCCTGGTACAGAGCGTATGAGCCATATGTTGGTATTCTCCTAGAGGTTTTGCCTGAGGCTCACTTCTTACATAGGAAAGTAGTCCAAGAAGACCTTTGTGCCGTTTTGTTTTGATCTTTGCATTCCTAGGGTTGTCTAGGCCTTGTGTTGTTTCAAGTTTTATCACATATGTGATTAGTTTCTTCAATGGAGCCCTTTCATACGCGGGATTTAAGTTGCACTTACTTCAAGTAGGAAAATAATATTCTTGTTAAATTCAAATAATTTTCTGTATGAATTTTTGAAACATGTTTATTGTTGTAAAATCTAAGACGATAACTTCTTGGACGCGATTTTCAGGTTACTGGGAAACTTGGCTTTATGTGGTCAACAACTGGACACACTTTGCAAGAATTCATTGGGATTCCCTACTATAATATCCAACTCAAATTGTGATGTAGATCCAGGGAGTATATCCAAGACTTCAGATTGGTGTCTTATATGCTCATTTACCCTTTCCCTACCCAGAGTTTTGAACTAGAATTTACCCTTATGCCACTGTTGTTGCGTAGTGTCTTGGACAATTTGGAACTTATCTTGATATATTTTGACTCTGATTTACTAAAATCTTTGGATGTTATCAGCATCAACTAAGCCATCAGAGCGAGTTTCAAACAGAATCCTCATCGGAGCAATGATGACAATAGGCATGGCTCTTGCTCTCATGTTCTTCTTATGGTACTATTTTTTGTACAAGAATGATGGGGTCAAGCAACCTTACACTAAAATGGAGCAGTAGCTCCTACAGCGAACATATATCCAGCAAGTATATTTGATAATCTTTTCAACTTGTTTTCAACTTATCAGGTGGAAATTGACAAAAATCTCTCTCAAATGTGCTATATCACAGATGCTAAGCTGGTCATGTTCCATGGAGATCAGCCACATATATCTCAGGATATAATAAAGTGAATTGAAACACTTGATGATATTGTTATCATTTGGTTTGGAGGCTTTGGTACCGTGTAGAAATTGGTGATGGATGACAATAGTGCGTTTGCAGTAAAGAAAATTATGAACAATGGGGTAAAGATCAGATTGCCTCTTTGAAAGAGCGCTTGAGACTTTGGAAAACATCAAACATAGAAACCTTGTGAATTTGTGAGGTTATTGCAATTGTCCATCGGCCAAACTTTTTATCTATGACTACTTGCCTCTGGGAAGCTTGGACGAGTTACTACATGGTTAGTATATTGGCAATGCTAAATTTGTGAAATTCATGGAAATCCTTCGAGATGACTTTAGTTCTGATTTTAAGGTAGGTTATAATATTTTGAATATTGCCTCCCTTCTAGAGTTTTGGTGTTTGGAATCAATTTGCAAGTAGTCCTGCCAATTTTGTCCAAACCATACAAAAATAGAATCAATTCTAGAATGGAGTGCTTGATTGAAAATAACATTTGGAGCATATCTAAATTTGGCTTATCTAGACCATGATTTCTATCCTCGCATTGTACATAGTGATGTAAAGCCCAGCAATATATTGCTGGTTGAGAATTTAGAGTCACATGTATCAGACTTCAGTCTTCCAAATTCTTGGAAGACGATGAGACACATGTGGCCACCATTATAGCTGGCACATTTCTCTGCTTGTCACTAAGTACCAATTTCCTTTAGTTCTACCCCTTTTTAGGATTTAGAGATTCTGTATCACCAAAGGTAGTCATATATTCTTATCCAATGGCAGTCAATTGAGAGAGCATCTGCAAAGTGGGTGAGTAAAAGAGGAATCTGATGTATACAACTTTGGAGTTGTTATGTTAGAGTTGCTCAATGGCAATTGGCCAACATGCCAATAATTTGTAATGAAAGGTTTGAATGTTGTTGGATGGGTAATTTATGTTGTATTTTATCACTTTATATTTAAAATGATAATTTAATTTTAAAGTCGTAGTAATTTAAAAACTTGTTATGATTTAAAATGCCCAGTATGCAATTTTCTACTATTGGCTTTAGCTTCACCATCATGATTAGACAACTGCATTTCTAATTGAGTATAGAATGGAATACACACTATGACATTGATATCCCCATTGCTTCACCATCATGATTAGACAACTGCATTTCTAATTGAGTATAGAATGGAATACACACTATGACATTGATATCCCCATTCCAAATGCAGGTGAACACACTATTTGAGGAAAAATAAGTTGGAAGAAATTGTTGATACTCGTTGTGATTGTGATTGTAAAGGCTATTCTACAAATCATTGTGAGGTGCATAAGTGTGTTCTCCAAACTAACAATGGTGCAAAGCATTTAATATAATTCATTGCTATAATTGAAACCCTGCCCATTTCTAGGTTGGCCAGATTGAATCCTAACCCTCTGCTTTTCTCTGAATGTATAAGAGTTGCATTGAAATCTCTATCAACAACCATTTTTCTTCCTCCAAACCGATTGAAACGATTCCAGCAATTCCCAACATCTCTTCTTCAGAGTCCGATCAGGAGCGTTGTAGACATCTTGTACAGAGAAAATATGCACTCATCACATAACTATGGACTCTATAATGAATCCAAAATTGAGAACTAAAAATGTGATAAATATTCATCTTTGCAGCATCCCACAAAATAACAAATACCGAACCCAACTTTGCCTACTTCTTGAGACTTGGTTGTTGTTTTAGCTTTTCAACACTTCATTGCATTTTTCGATCCAAGTTAGTTCTTATCATTGCTGCCTCCTCTCTATTGCTAAATTTGACTTGAATTATCTCATTCCTCAAATTTTGACTTTTTTCTTCTATGATATTATTTCTTATGCCATTGCCTTACGGCGTTTCTTTTGCAACATGTGGAGCAAATGCTAGTTTATAATTGATAATAAATATATTATAATCTATCTATAAGATGTCGCTGAATTGTTTTTTTGGCGTTTAGTCTCCATTAAATTTGATATTTAAATATGGAAAGAGATGGAGGATAAGATTGTAAAAATTACACACTATATTTTATTCTTGAAATTTTTTCCTTCTATCCAATAAATATAATATATATTTACACTCTCGTGTATATATATATATATATGAAATCTTTACTTTAATATAATCTACTAAATAAATCCGGCTTAGAAGTTTTACCCCGTCCTATGATAAACCCTACACCACCGTGAGCATCCAACATGACATAATATTTAAACATTACACCACCGTTGCCATCAACATCACATGTCATACATAAATATAAGTATTGCCGGTGCACCGTCCGCATCTCATAGCAGTGAGGAATTTTCAATTTAATGGCCTTTTTTCATATCTTTACGAACACATCTTTGTCACGCGTAATTTTATGCTTTCGAGGAATTTTCAATTTCATGGCCCTTTTTCATTATCTTCACCAACACATCTTTGTCACGCATAATTTCATCTTCGCTGTCAATCATCTATCCCTTTGATTTGGATCACTCCAATAAAGGAGGGAGAAGAGAAGTTCATGTGATGCTATTCAGTTTTGGCGTGGACCCTAACTCTGCCTTTCAGAAAATTGTCCCGCCTGTCCTCAGTACGGTGCCCAACCATACACAGTGGGATTTGCAGGGCCGGATATAGGTGGCAGTTTCTCTATGGACAATAATTCATTAGGGCTGCTTATCCTCCATCTCCCAGATGCCGTTCGGACCCTACTTCCAGGCTTTATACCAAATCTAATCATCTTCCCCACACACACAAATAATAGACAAGGTACATCGAACTTCAGGCGCTCTGCAGCCTTTGCTTTGGAATTAAATAATGGGTTCCTGAAAAAGGCCCAAAACCACGAGGATTCCCTTCAAAAATTGACGTCAAAAATAAATTATACTCCCCGGAGCATGTATTATCGGCTCTGGTTTAAATCCTGGGGACTGCTCGACTAGCCAGTCGTGCACCATGATGAAGAAATAGAGGAGCGCCGCTTCCGTTTATGTAGCAGATTTAAGATTTGTGTTGAGGAGAAGCTCTTCATCTATTTGTCTATTTTATTTGATGAAATATGGCTATACGTTAAGCTCTACAATGGCGGGCAGTGGGCCAGAAAGGCTTCCCAGGCATTTACAGATGAAGCTTTTGTTTGGAATGAAAAGCACACACGGGCTCATGGTGGGTGGAAACCACACTGCCGCCAGATTTTGCACGCGATAGATCCCGTCTCCGCTCCCCTGCTGGTAAATCTCCTTTTCTTTCCTTTGCTCGATCTTTATTGTTCGGCAAATGACCGCAACGTTTCCCAACCAGAAACGACTCGAGTTTGAAAAATCTCAAATCCTGGACGTGTTCTTAAAGAAAAAGAAATCTGACATCCTGAGTGATGAAAAATTGCAAAATAAGGCCAGAGTTCGCTAGATCTGTCCTTCCACTGACTTACCTCTCGATCTGATCACATCAGAGGCGCGATGGCCTCAAAACTGATAAAGCTGGAACTTTTGTACGGCTCAATGGGGAAGAGGATCGTGGTCCGGACAATTTTCTTTGCAATGGCCCTGGCCGCAATGCCAGTTCTTTACGTTGTCCAAGATCCCTCGCCATGTGACCTCTCGGACTATCCGGATGACTGCATCGTTAATTTCAGGAGCAACCCAAAATTGCCGTTCCGGAGGATCTCATTTCTTTCCTTCTCCAACAACACCAAACACCCCGAGGTCTCCAAGACTGATTCCCTCTACAAACCCAGATCCTCTATGCGTCTAGGGATCGAATCCCACGCCCCAAAGAAGATCTGGGCGAGCAAGGCGTGGAGACAGGAGGTGGAATTTTACTCCGCGATCTTTCAGAAGCTTAGCGAGCGGGGTTTCCTTCGTCCCGGGTTCAAAGCGCTCTGCGTCGGGGCTGGCTCGGGGCAACCAGTGCTGGCGCTGCGGGAAAACGGCCTGCCAGACGCAATAGGAATCGATCGCAAGTCGTTCGCTCCGCTGGTGAGAAAGGGCGATATTAACCATCTTCCCTTTGCTCATGATTCATTCGACTTGGTATTCTCGGGGTCGTTCGATCGAGCTCTGGTTCCCGCACTGCTCGCCTCCGAGGTCGAGCGCACGCTTAAGACAGGAGGTGTGGCAGTGATGCTGATCTCGCCGCGGCGATTAAATGTGGGCAATGCCATAAACCCCTTCTACTCGATAAGTCCCGTGGTAGCCCTCTTCAGAAACTCGGATGTCATTCATGTGACTCGCGTCGGGCCGCCTAATGGGCAGGAAGCAACCATAATTGTGCTTCGCAAGCGAACTTTCGGCAATTCTAAGTCACTGGGATTGGTACAGGAATATTCATGCCCTAAGCAGAACAGGAGCTTAGTTAAGCTTGCAGAACCCTTGACAATGGACCACAGCAATGCCAAATACTTGCCCACTGTGAAAGACATCAGCGCCTATAAACGCCATATTTATGTAGAAATTGGGGGCAACAACAACGGCAACACTATAGATGCAGATTCAGGGTGGTTCAGGGCTTCTTACCCAAAGCAAAACCAAAGTTTCGATATCTATGCCCTTACTGGTAATTCTCATGGATTCAAGTCTCCGCCACCTGGATCACTGAATTCAATAAAACAGGTTGTGGATGATGAACGCAGGCTGAGCAGCAGCAGTGAATCTGGTACAGCAGGCCCGGACATTGCAGGATGGCTGAGTGAGATGGGTGTTAGTGATGCTGATTTTGTGGTTATGAAGATGGGATTCCAACATGTGACCAAAGAGATGATCAGAGAATTGATTAATGAGAGCGGAACAGGGTTTATGTGTCTCATTGACGACCTCTTCCTGCAGTGTTCTTCTTCGTCTTCTTTCCAGGACGACTACAACGAGGGATTAGTTGAAGAAGTTAATGGGGAATGCCTGCAGTTCCTTCAGACTCTCAGAGATCATGGTGTTTTCGTGCATCGATGGTGATTGCATAGCAGGTAAGGACTATCACTACTACTATTATTACTACTAAATAATGTTATAGAATAAAATGCTTGTTCGTCTTGAAGAGAGATTTGGCGGCAGCTGTCTGAGGTTGTGCCCGACAAATCCATGGCCGGTTCATTTATAATGTGCAAGCGTGTATTGGCTGTTAAGCCATACTATATTAGCAGACTTCCAGTATTTTTTTTTGCATTAAACTGTCTGGATTAAGTTCTCGTTATAGAATATGATATGCATTTAAGAATTAACAAATATTTTTGCATTAAACCATCTGGATCAAGTTCTCGCTTTAGAATATGATTTGAATTTAGAAATTAAGAAATTTTTGCTATAGCTTTGCTTATGATCAAAATTTTATATTCGCTATGTAGTTGGTATAGTAAAATAATAAGCACTGTATATGATTTTGGCTTTTTAAGCCTTTTAGATTCAATTATGTACATTTCAATTTCCAGGACCATCAATATTCTTTACTACCTATACATTTGATCGTAATATGATTTTGGCTTTTTAAGCCTTTTAGATTCAATTATGTACATTTCAATTTCCAGGACCATCAATATTCTTTACTACCTATACATTTGATCGTAATCAACCATTTAAGTCCGAATTGTAAGGATGATTTTTTTTTAGGATTTTTATATTTCACTTATGGTGTGTTTCTTTCAGTGTTTTTATCTTTCTGGTTTTGTATCAATCATAAATTCAAACTATTTTTTCGGATGGTGTGTTTCTTTCGGTGATTTTATCTTTCTGGTTTTGTATCAATCATAAATTCGAACTATTTTTTTTTGGCTGTAATAGAAACGGGTATCTTTATATTGAAAGATGTTGTAAGTTCATATTTCAACATGAAATTATATTTTAAAAATATATTTTTTCAATAATTTTGATTATTATTAAAATTTATATTTAAAATTTTATAACTCAATATATATATATATATAATATTTAAATTTTGAATTTAAAAAAAAATATCAAATATAGTTAATAGTTAAGAGAGTGTTTAGTTCAATATAATGTTAAATTTATTGGTTTAGTTTTATTAGTTCTATTATCATATCAATTAATTGTTTTTGCACTGGTTTTCTTTTCTTATTGTTTGGAAAATTTATTGACAATTAAACCATTAAGAGTGCTATATTTGCTAAAAAAATTTATTGACAATTAAGCCATTAAGAGTGCTATATTGTGATAGTTAGCTATATCAACAATATTTTTTTGAACTGTTTTCTCTTCCTTGGAAAATCTAGTGACAAATGAAATGTTGGGAGCAATGTTTTAAAAAACGGCTGAATCGAATTCGAAACGGTTGAGTTGATCCGAGTCGTTGGGATTTTTTGTGACCTGGCAGAAAAAACGGAACGGGAGGCCGAGCCATGACTGAGTCGGCCGAGTTATTGCATGACTCGACTGAGTTATTGCATGACTCGGCCGAGTCAGTCATGACTCGGTCAACCCGGCCGGTTTTGCAATAACTCGGCTGAGTCAATGAATACAGCCTGTAACCCCAAGAAAAATGCGATTTTTCATATTTAAAAAAAAAAAATTAACTGTTAGCTGAGCCTTGGGGACTCCAAGGTGTTTTCTAAATTAGTTAAATGCTATTTGGGGTCCATTCCCCTCTCCTAGTATTGATATGCTATTTAAATTTCATGGTAATGTTAAATTCTTAAAGTAAAAGTGACATTCTCCTTAATCTTCGTTTTCATCCTTTTACTTAAATTTTTAACATTACCATGAAATGACTCAGGTTGTTTGAGAGTGGTTCCGGCCTCATTGGATTTCATATGGAGAAAGTAGAATTTTAGGTTTCATTCAAAATCTAGCAGACTTATCAGTTTTTCGGGATTTCAAGATTGGAGGATTGTAATGTTTTCATTGAATTTTGTTATGTATTAGGGTATGGAACTTGTATTTAATTAAGAGCACCAATCCCTCTATGTACTTTGATGTTAGTGACATTGGTTGTTGAACTCCTTTGGGATTCACTCCCAAACCAGAAGCTTTTGAAAGTGAAAATGTCACTCCCGCTTCTATTTTCGCTCTCGCTCCCCACTTTCGTTCCTGCTCCCAAGTAACACTGAGCCAGATGATGTTGGCAACTCTAGCAGTAACCAGTAGTACTGGTCACAGACTTTTGTTGTAGAGGCCATTTATAGCCTCCTTGGTTATGTGTTTTTGTTTTGATCTCTATATCATCATCGTGTATGTATTGGAAAGTGCACTGTATGCCATTTTGATATAATGGATATATTCATGAGCCTACTTTGATCATATTTTGTCTTCTTTCTATATTCTAATGCTGTGTGTTTGGAAACATGAATGAAAATCTTTAAAATTATGTGTTTTTATAAAAAAATAAATATTTAATGTTTTTTTTACAAGGATCGAGTCATTGAAATCGAGCCGGCTGAGTCAATACCGAGTCGGAGTCGGAGTCGGAGTTTTAAAACATTGGTTGAGAGTGCTATATTTTGATAGCTAATTATATCAACAACCATGTTTTCAAGAGCATCATATTCACTTTGCAATCTACCATTTTGTAACTTTTGTTGCTACGTAGTTTTCATAAATAGTGTAATTTCAACATTTTTGTTAGTCTCTTATGTTTGTGCTTGACCTGCTAGAAAGAGTAACTTGTGTTGCTACTCAATTTTCATCATTAGTGTAATTTTAACATTCTTGTTAGCCTCTTGTGTTTGTGTTTGACCTGCTAGAGTAGTAATGACCACTTTGCTTTTTAAGATAATGATGTCTTATTCTCTTTCTTTTTGGTTTCTTTGTTTGTAAACCAACTTGCAAATGGGCAACAATTAGCGAAAAAATTAGGGGCTAATATTGGTAGGTGAGCTAATTTACCGTGTTTTCTCCTATAAAAAAAGGTTTGCTAATTTCCATTTTCTCTAAAAATTATTCGACCAAGTTTTATAGTATAACATTAGTTTATCTTAAGAATATCCAAAATTTTATATAGGCCAATATAAAAATAATTAAAAATCTAAATATTTTTATAAAAAAAATCATCAAATAGTTTACAATTTGCGTATTAGGGACTAGTAAGATTTGGCAAGATTTCTAAACTTTTAGATAAACTTCCATAAAATTTTAATTGGCAACAACCTACTTATACTTGTGAGCCATTAGTAGCTCCAACCAAGTGCCTTATATCTAATGTCCTCCGACCAATCCTTGATTTTTCAAATTAACTTCAGATGTGCTAAAATAGAAAATTGCACATAGACCCAAAGCCAACACACTACCAGACTAAACACTCGAACATTTTGACCTTCATATAGTGGAGTGTAGAACTTGGCCATCATCCCCTCTGTTAATGATGCTAAAAAAGAATTGGAGAAGCCTCACAATGATATAACCAACCAATAACCATTTACCACACCAAATTCTTATGAGAAAATGAAACAAATAATACTTTAGACTTTTCAAAAGCATGTGAGGAAATTCCAAGCACATGAAATTCTAGGATTACAAGTGAAGAATAAACACCTAAAGCATGTCAAACTTCAAATGATTATAAATCCTGGTCATGATCCCACATGCATTAAGGATTATGAGGGGAGGTGGTTTATTTCACCTCCGCATTGAATCCATTGTGTGCAAAATGACACAAACATCTCCTCCATCCATTTAACTTGATTGATAACAACCAGTGGTATGTTTAACATATATGGAACCCTAGATAACTTGCCCTTCTTCAATTAAATTGAGTGATCTTCTGAAATATTTAGTTGTATGTTTAACACATATTTCAGTTGTATGTTTAACATATAGGAGAACTACATATATTTCAGTTGTATGTTTAACACATAGGAGAACTACATATATTTCAGTTGTATGTTTAACATATAGGAGAACTGCATCTTTTAACAACATTTTGGTGCATACACTTGATTATTCTCTAATGACAATTATTCTTATATGCTCCCTATCATTTGTAATCCACAAACTTGCTTCAACTTGATTGCTAGTGGTCTTTGCCAATCCCCACACAAAGGAGATAAAAAATGATTTATTCACACTCTCACCACTACTTGTGAATTTGAATGATTAAATTATTAAAGACTTTAGTTGTCAAAGAACTCTAATGCATCGACTTAAAAGGTAAGAATATATTTAGTTGAGAGGCAATAGCTCAAATGTTTGGGTGGTGGGTCTTGTGCTCTCCCCACCTAATTGAAATCCTCAATGATACTTGGTCCATTGTAAGAAGATGTTGACGGTGTTGGACTCGACAATATTCAGGGGGTCCCCACGGTATGAAGTACCAACTAGACCTCACACCATCTAGTGTAGGAGTTCCATCCGGTATGATGGCCCAGTTGCCATTATCTTAAAGAGATGCCTTAGCTCTTTCTTGTTAGCGCATGAGAGTGGTATACTTAGTCTTCAAACAACGAGGTTGATGTTCCTTGTGTCTAAGTTTTTTCATTGCAGAGGGATAGGGTGAGAGTGAGTCTCAAGTTGAAAGCGAATAGTCCCAACTTTGTTAGAGACACACAACACATCATAATCTGCACAGCTTCCGGCGGAGTAATCCACGGATGCGGCAGTCACAAACACAAAGTGAACAGATAACACGTACAACACCCAACGGGTAATCCACACAAGTGCGACGATTGTTATAACAAGTTTACAAGTATGAATCTATCTAGTGTCTGTCGGAATAGTCCACACGGGCGATACAACGTTAACAACTGATACAACACATTTCCAACATCATAAGCACTTGAACAATCGAAATAGTTCATCTATCTTAGTACAGGTTAAAACCACATGCATTACAAGCGTCTAAAGAATAGGCTTACAAACAAATACTATACATGTGTGAAAACGTGTCGGCATGTAAACATGTTTCTTAATTAAACGAAAGTTCCAAGACACATTCGTACACATTACATCACTAACCCCGATAAGCGGGGCGTTGGAGCCACTACTCGCTCCTCAAAGAAAAGACTACAGACTCTCAAGGCTATGTGCGAGGAGCTAAGGTGAAAAGTCATTTCCATGTACAAATGAGGGGTATATATAGCCAAGGGTGAACTTGACCCTTGTGACTCTTCGACTTCCCTCATGACTATTTGACTTACATGACTCTTCAACTTCATATGTGGGTCTCTTGGCCTTCCGTGTTACATTACATTGATTACAACAGTATGGCCCACAGTAGTGATGTTGTCGAGATGACTCCTGACATGACACTGTTGGTATGTTCATGCTGATGGTGGTGTCCATGTTGAGCTTCTGTGATGCTGAGCGATGAAAGTGCTCTTGGTGTATCATAGCGTCACCTTCACATGACAAGGTGTGTAGAGTCTTCAATGGTCTTGGTGTTCGCGTGATGTTGCATGTGCATGTATCCCTTTTGCTGGTACTTGGCATGCTTCATGTGTTCATCCATTCGCAAGCAAGTCTCCTAACACATGCTCCTTGTTCATCTCGTTTGTTGTCGCGCCATGTCTCATCCATATACCTATCTTTGCAATCACTCATGACGAGATGACATCATTCAGAAATCCCTAGTCTACCATGATGCATCATCTTTCGTTCTCGGGTGCAGGTGACCAGGAGAGAGGATTATGCTTTGAAACTGCGCAAAGAACATTTCAGGCCGAGATGTGAGGCTTCGTGGCACCGTCGGGAACAAATGCGCAGAGGTCGCTCAAACGCTGGGTTGAGTAGTTTGGGACAACAATGATATCTGTGGGATTTGGCTTAGCTGGGAGGTAGGATTGCGCAATTTTTCCGGGGAAGGTAATGCGGGCAACAAGAGGCACTGGTAGTGAAAACTGCACATATTTCCAGAGGAGGTCGGGAGCGGTAGCTTGCTGGAAAAAACTATGCAAATATGGGAGGCAGTCATGCAGGATATGTCGGCGCAATTTCTGGGCTGAGTGGGGTGTCCGGCAGCAGGTGGAATGTCTAAGAAAACTGCGCAATTTTCAGGAGTGGCAAGTAGGTTGGCAGAGGGTGTTAGGCCCCTATACTACTAGTGTAACCCCTTTTGTTATTAGTACAACCCCTTTATTATATTGATGTACCCATGTAGTGCCCATATTGTCACTATTGTGCCCCATAGAAGCCCACCATTGTTATTATTGTGCCCTTACATTATTATTGTTATGTC
>APFE031359190.1:68512-88996 GCA_000404065.3 Pinus taeda
CCCCTCGAAGAGGCTGAATTCTAAGGCGTTGATCTATCTTTTCTATCTTTTCTTGAGCTGGTTTCATAACAGAGGGACTCACTGACAAAACTGCGCAATTTCTAGAGACAACGCAGTGACAGACAACAGGTGCTTGTCCCTCTTGTCTGCGCAATTTATTTAGTCAGTGCAAGCAAGTAGGTTTACAACTTCTTCGCAATTTTCGGGATGAGTGCAGCCCTAGGTCACTGTCTCGGTGAAATTCTCCGGTTGACCAGCAAGAGGTTTGATAGATAGGCTTGTAGGAACCGCAGATTGAAATAGCTTCTTGGGCAACTTCTACATTGTTTTGGGTGTCAGTCAGTCAGGCTGATTCCAGGATTGCACAGTGCACACTGCCTGGAGGGCTACGTCAAGCTCTGTGGAGTTCTGGGCAATAATGCTTTGTCACTGAGAGCTAAGATTGCGTTGTGCAGCTTAGTGGGGATCCAGCTGATGGGGGGTGGCTCGGTCGACAAATATTCCACTAAATGGTTAAGTGTGTGAGCGAGTGAACTCGTGTATACATGATCTTGCAAACACACACTCAATATGACTTGACGACAAGACACCTCAAACCAACAAGACAACATATGTTCAATGTGACTGACTGAAGGGTGAGAGCGACAAGTGCGGCACTTGAGATAGATCGTTGAACAACTATGATGACACTTGCGCGACATTGCATACAACTTCGTGTGTGAGTGTGACAAATGCTTACATAGCGAACACAACTTGTACACACAAAGACAAACTTTGAACATAGCCAGAACAAGACCACAAACATGACATTGCAACCAACATGCTAAAAGATGACTGGTGAACGGTCAAGCAAAGAGGGTGTAAGACTCGACAAGAGCTCACGAGATGAGCTCGAGTGTTTGCAATCATCAAGGAAAAACCAAGGAAGGCTTTGAAATTTGATGTAGGCTAGAAATTTGGAGGGTGTTGCAACCGCTACAACAAAAGACTAGATACAGAGATGTCCCCTCGTAAGTGATACCCTCAAAATATGAGTGTTGACCACTTCGTGTCAACTACCCTATAACCGTACACATTTTTGCAAAGGAATTACATCATGTTTGCCCTGTTAGATATTCATGATTCATCATCATCATTCGTTAGTCTATTAGAGTTGTAAACCCAAATTCTGCAAGTTTATTGTAAATGATGCTACTATGTAGCAACACCTAAGTAAGCCTTTGATTTTGGCAAATGATTTCATCCTAGGAAGTTTAATAACCTGACTAAATTATGTGTGTTTCTAAACACGGATAATCGGCAAATTTTTTCTTCCAGTTTAAACCACAGAGCCAGGGTGGAATTCATTGACAAGTTCTCAGGTGAGTCCTAGTGTTATATAGAGTATTTTGTAAAGGTGTGTTTCAGAATAATTTAAGCACATTTGGCTAAATTATATATTACAAACACACTTGGTCTATACCAGATCATATTGTGTTGTAGAATTGGGTAAATTATCGAGGGTCTATGTCTAAAGGTGTTTTCTCCTATAATACCTTGATGTAAAAATATTTTGGTGCATGGTCCCTCATATTTAGACACCATGACTAAAATATTTAAGAGTGAAAAAAATTATTAATACCCTTTAGTGTTAATCAATTTTTCTGGCTAAATTAAATTAAAATCTTAAGCCAGAAAATTAATTAATTTTGAGACTTAGATCCTTTGGCATCCTCCATCTCCTTATTTCAAAATGAGAACTAACATACTAAGTTATTTCTGCATACTAACTTGCATTTTCTTTCTAACTCCATTTGCATTGCATAGTTTAATCTTTTTGTTGCATTTCATCATTTTGAAAATCACCGTTAGCAATCTCTTTGTCTTTTAGTCATTTGTGTTGATATCATTAAATTTCACTTGCTCCTATTCTCTATATCTCATAAGTGAATGACACCCTAATAAATGATATAACTAAAGACTTTTGAAATTGTTATTGTTAACATGGTTTCATTAAGAGATCTTGAGTTTGCTTCATTGAGTTACTAGTGGAAATATTGTAGCCTTGTGAGCTAAGTTGATTTCTCAATAAAGTTTGGTTATAAGTGGTTTACATCTTTACATTGATGCATATTGTCGTTATCTCGTCTCTTTGCAGCTATCTAACTTGGTTTTTATCTTACATTTGCATCATAGTTTAGATTGCATTCTTAAAATTTACCTCCAAGCCTAAGCTTGGTTGAAAAAAAGTTAGGACCACCTTTTTTTGTAGCTTGTGAAGGATAGATCCTCTTTAGTGGTTAACATGGTGACTTTGCAGTGGTAAGAGCCACAGTCTTTGCAGCACCGGAGGCACCAGGTGGTTAGATCTCAAGGGGATAGATCGTTAAGTAAGCCATAGCTTGCTTCCCCTTGCTTTCTCTCCACAACTTACTCTAGAGATTAGTCTCAAAACAACTAGGAAGGAGGATTCATCTAGATTAGACATCTTAATGAAAATCAACCAAGATCTTGCATTTCACATTAACTTAGATCTTGCATTCATTCCTTGTTGATCATTGGTGATTGGAATTGTGGGCTAAATTTATAATTTGCAAGTTTATTATCTGGAAATATCATCTTTTCTTGCAGTTGTCTTTCTTCACGGTTTATTCTTCATATATCTGGTTATCTTGGTCTTTAAAATTTTGTGCTAACTCTTCTCACAACATTGTTATTATTGCAACTTTGAACATCTATTTACTTGCAAGTATCTAAATTTCCATTGAGCATTGTAAATGCACTAGTCTGTTACATTTATATTGTATATCTGCCTTATTAATCCCAATTTCATTTATTTTAATATACATTTATCCTAAACTCTCACATAATCAAATTACACGAATAATAATTATCTTGTACTTAATATCTTAAACTTGTTCCAATAAATTTTATTTCATTATCATCCTTAGGGCTACCCCTTGTCTTACCTAGAATACGATAAACATAATGAATAAAGATTTAGAATAACAGCCTAGGCGACAACATTTAATATTCATAATATATATATACACCATGGTAGTATTGAAATAAATGTGTTTTCAAATTCTTAAATTTCCAAAAATATAAATGGATGTAGGAATTTTTTTCCCAAAATACTATATGGTTTATTTTGCTTTATACTATATTTTTGGAATTGGATAAGTTCCAGGTTGAAAATATGTTCAATCTCTATCTCCCCTTTTCAGTTCTGCTGTCCAAGGTTAAATTCATATAAAACATAACTACAGTGGTTCAGTCCGTGTGCACGGGAATATAACTTTGCAGGGAAGTAATAATATATGTTAGAGGAAAGCCTCTTTTCTTGCCGAGGATGAGATCCTTTGAATTCATCTCAACATTCTCACCTCTTGCCTAACAACCTCCATAACATAATTATAATGGGCGTACAGAAAGGTTATAGATATTCACATTTATTAACTATTTAACTTAAATATGTATACTATTTAATATAATAAATAAGAGTAAATACGTTTTCAAGGGGAAAGTAATAATGTTTTGGTTTTTTTTTATTCTTATGAATATCATAGTATGTATATATGTGAAGATTCCAAATATAATTTTTTAGTTTAGTTATTTTTTTTTTACAATTTTGAGAGATGTGTAAGTTTGTCTTTGTGACTTGTGTTTTAAATACAAAAATAATGTTCACTGTAATAAAAAAATGAATGAAGTAAAAACAATATGTAAATAAGATGTTAAAAAAATGAATATGCTTTAAAGAAATTAGAAGTAAAAAAAATGTGAATAAAATGTTTAAACTTTATACTCTTCATAAATATTTCAATAAAAATTTTAAATAAACTATTTAAGATCTAATGTTACTCTTTCTACATTTTATATAAAATATTTTAATATCAATTATATATATAATATATTGCTCAATTTTTTTTTTTATGTATATAATCATGAAATAAATATTTTATAATTAAAAATGTTTATTTAGTCTTCTTATATATTATTATATAATATATTTAAAAAAATATAATTAAACAATAAAATTACATAGAAAAAATTAAAAATTATTTTATAAAATAAATTTATAATAATTAGAAATAAATACAAAATCATCCCATTTATCTAAGGATACATGCTAATTATTGATAAATCTAGTATCATCCAATTTACAAATGCACGGACAATCCGTTTTCATATGTCACTCCGTTATTGTTTAAATCATGCAATACAATGAGATTGTTTAACATTTGAGTGAAAGTTGATTTTATTATTGTTGCACCGTTACCTCGTTAAAATAAATGAATAGATTATTAAATGTTAAATTGAAGATTTCTTTTTGGTTTTATATAAAGGACAACATAGGAATGGATATATATTATTTAAATTTAAGGAGATTGATTATTGTTTTGTTTTATTATTATTACTTTGCGATAAAGTAGTAACGTATTCGTAAACGTTTTTATGTTGATTTTTATTTAGCTCTTTTATCTAATTAAAACTAAAGGCGATTTCTCAAAGTGCATATAACTTGAAAGCATTTAACTCGACGAAAAAAACAATAGAAATAGTTATAGACTCTTTTGCCTATTCCAAATACTATTCATTAATGATTTAGGACGTTGGACATTGGAATTTTATTCCAAATACTATTGATTAATGATTTAGGACATTGGAATTGGAATTTGATTGTTGGATGTGAAATTTGAAATGTAATTGTAACCAAATCAATTTATAAATGTGCATGTGAACAATGCGATATATAGCATTGCTTTAACTTTAGACCCATAAATTTAGAGGTGCATTAAGCTTTACTCTATGGTTATGAATAAGACTAATATTTATTATAATGAGATATTTTTTTTGGAGTATAGATACTTTTAGCCATAATTATTATTTCTTTGCTTAATATATGTGGTTGTTTATGAATTTATGGAGATGTGGACTTTTTTGAATTTAAAGAAAAATGTTAAAGTTGAATGGTTTCACATCAAGTAAAAATCTATTTTTATTATTGGGTTGTTTTAGATAGTGTTGTTATTTTAAGAATGGTTAATCAAATTAATGAGGTTATTAGTGACCATTGGTTGTCTTTACTATGGGTTGAAACTTTACGATGATAGGTTTTGTTACTTTTAAAATTGGGATATAAAATTAAGACAATTGTTGAAAGCAAAAAATATTGTGTATACATGCAATCGTGAAAGCATCTGAACTCTAGAGTAGGAAGTATTTTGGATTTGAAACCAATAAAAAATGTTGAAAGCAAGAGTTCATAACCAATTCCATGCACAAATGACTAGCAATGTATCCATGAGCCAACATAGGAGTGCCAAAACTCCTAGAGTAGTCTAGATTTGAAATCAAAAGACAACGTGAATGAATGAACTCATAATAAAACAATATCATATTTATAATGTTTTGCAACTAAATTGTATGCATTTTATAATTCAAAAAGTTTGTTTAGTGAGATGTTTATGTGCTTATGTCACAATTTCTTTTAAAGGCTTTTAAATTCCTTATATCTATTTGGTTCAGTGTCTATAGATCACCACAAAAAATAGAGGAAAATATTTTTGAATACTCCACCGAAAAATATCTTTCTATTTAATTTACTTTCAAAACCATTCACACATGTTATTTACATGATTCAAAGACATTGTGATATGTATACCTTTCTTATATGTTTAGATGAATCTCAGTGCAATTTTAGTTGGTTTTTCTCAACCAATTATTAAGTCCACACAACTACTTCAACATCCACAAATTCACACCAAACTCAAATGGTTTTGTTGAAAATGAAGTTAGGGATGAAATGGTTTCTTTAAGAAACACTCACATTTCATAGAAAGGAAAAGGTTTCTTAAGAAATTAATAATTTACCGAGAAACAAAAAATGTGTGCTAAAAATGCATCATTTGATTGCTTTTGTACGTAAAAGGTTTTTCCCAAGTAATGCCTATTAAGACCACCTTACTAATAACTTTTATTTTTTGTGCCTAAACATAAGGATTAGACTTGGCACTTGTTTATACATTTCATTTTATAAATAGAAATTGATGTTACAATATTAAAAGCAATTCTATGTTTCACAAGATTCTCCCACTTCATAATTATTTAGAATAAGTATGAATGCTAATCATGTTTTTCCACCGGACAAACTTCTCTTCATTAACTTGGCAAGATGGGTCAATTTCACCTTGCTCACTCATACTCAATAAATTCAATGATGCAGTCAACTAAATAACAAATTCTATGGGTAAAATGCGTCAAATTTTCATATAATAGTTAACGACTTTATCCCATTATATATTTATTGTTTTTACTTTAATTTATCTATATTTAAAATAAGCAAGAGGGATATTGTTTTTACTTTAAATTATCTATATTTAAACTAAATAATATGGATGGCTAGCTATACGACTTTGTATACAATACACAAATGAAGAATTTGATTTTTTTAATATATATTTAGTAAAATATTTTTGTTTATCATTATTTATAATTTATAAATAATTTATAACCAGGGAATTGATAAAATTGATGATTCTTTTTTGTTTTATATAAAAGTGACATGGCAAATCATATATATTATTAAATTTAAGGATAATGAAAATTGTTTTGTTTTAATAGACGATAGACCAAGTGAAGGTATTTGAAATTTTTTTATAATATAATATTTATTTTTTTGTTTTTTATAATAAGGAATTGAAAATTTTATAATTTTAGAGGAAATGATTTTGTAAAAAAATAATTTTGTTTTGCACTCATATTAAAATTTTAATTGGAGTGATATAGAAATGTTAAAACAAAACAACTAATCATTTAATATATTTAAAAAAGTTATATTCAATATAAATTCTTAAACGGGAAATGCTCTTGATTATGCCACCGACCCAGATGAACCACCTGACTGAACCATCTCGTTCTGCATCAGCCGCATGCATCTCGACGCCAAAACCTGACTCTGAATCGTAGGTTATACTAATCATTTAATATATTTACAAAAGTTATATTCAATATAAATTATTTTTAAGTTCTAGTTTTATTTATAATATGGAAATAAAATGATTTGATTTTTTTAAAAAATAATTATTTATTATTATTTTTTAAAAGAAATAAGAATTTAGTAATTTAATAATATATTTGAAGTAAGAAAAATTATAATAATGTTAATAAAAATTATATTTTGATACACTTTTAAAATTTTTAACTTAATGTTATATTTTAATATTTATTTATGATTTTAGATAAAAAGAAAAATGGATGATTCATTTAGTTATGTTTTACAATAATAAATATGAATAATTTTTTTTCAACTACCTACTTAAGGAATATTATGTTAAATTTTACTTTTGATATTATAACATGAATTTGTTTGTTTACTTCACCATAATTATTTTTAATGCCATGTATAATTACCATAATTATTTCTAATGCCATGTATAATTTATGTTCTCTAGGGCTTCTAACAATCAAAACTATTTATTTTGCTTTGATACCATATTTTGGATGTCATATTAATTTCAATTCCTTTGGTCAAGTACCTAGGTATGATAGTTTAATCCATATTAACATGATATGCCTCATATAACATGACCAAACAACAATATAAATATAATAAGCATTGCTACTTTAGATTTTTGGACATAAACTATGTGGGAAGTTTTTAAATGTTCAACATTTCGACTGAACACTACACCCATCATTAGGGATAAATAAAGCTTGAATATTAGTAAAGAGTGTTATGATGTGAACATAAAGGAAAGGGGAAGGATATATCAATTGAATTGAAGGAATGGAAATGTAAAAGGATAATTGTCTGCCATTTTTTAATGTTCTCATATCTCACATTTGTGATGGTTCCCTCGTCTACCAATTTTACAGAAAAAATATCCATATTGATTGATACCTCCATGTCCAATCCCATTATCATCTAGCCCAAAAATGTGTTGTTCTAAAAAATCTCATCACTTGAGCCTTTCAAATACTTGCTCTTTAATTCATGGAAAATGAATCCCACTTAACAAAAGCCCTTGTGGTCAATGATTACTCTTATCTTTCAAATAAACAAAGCCTTTTTCTCAATCGAAAATCCTAATTTTAAAAATCTTCTCTCCTCTCTTCCTTGAGCTCTCATTTCTTTGCCCTATATACAAGGCTACACTAATCATATTTCAAAATTTCTAGCCAAAAAGACTATTAAAGCATTTTTCAGGCCCTACAATACCCACAAACCTTTATTCCATATGGCCAAGGATAAGTCAAATCCTATGCCTAGCCTAAGAGTTCACCAAATTCCTTATTCATGTGGAAAGTTACATTAGCCATACTGGGATATCATTAAATCCCATCTCAAAGAACATATCACAGACACCATATGCAACTACATCTCTAACAGTCGGTCCCTCTAAATTTAAATCTCTTCTATTTTAACCAGACTAAAATTCTTGCCTCAACTCCCTATTACACCTTGTACATCATTCAAGAGGTTCCAAAAATTGAAAAACACTAAGATACTTTTAATTGAAAACATGGTTATGAATTAAACCAATCTTGGAAGACTACTATTCATTGTATTGATCCTTAGGCCCATTTTATTTATGATTTTGTTTATATTTCTCCTCCTTTCCTTTTCCTTCATTAGGTTAGTTTCCAATAAATTAAAATTTCTTCATCTTTTTGCCTCTTAATCATTTTTGTATTTCCTCTTTTTTTCTTCTTGTTTTTCGGATCCATTGAATCTTAACACTCCCACGACCCCCCACTCCCCCCCCGCGCCTACCCCACACAACACACACACATATAATCTTTTAATATTTTTATTTATTAATGTTATTAAAATTTCATAATCATTTTCTTAATTTTATAAGCATCTTCATAATGGCCATTTTATTAATTAAATATTTACTCTTATTCAATCAACTTTCATTCCTCCTCTTTAATGATTGTCTCTCTCTATTTTGATGTATATTCAATTTTAATACTATTTTTTAACGCTCAAGTTTTATTTGTCGTTGATGATGAGTGGATTGTCCACTTAAAATGTTGAATGTTTCAATACTTCCTACATGATACTTTATTTTCAAATATATCAAAAAATAATATGACTAATTATAAAAACCTACACACTTGGATTTTAAATCTCTATTAAGAGGAATGTGTCAAGGATAAATAAAATTTTGAAAAGCGTAGAATTAAGATGATGAAAAGAGTTCTCGATTTTACCTTCCTAAAGTGATGTAGAGAATCTCTTATTCTTCCTCCTTTCATGTGGTTTTATTGAGAACATCAAAGACTTGATCTCAATCACATTTTCAGTAGGACCAACCATGCCATTATGTGTATTGTGTTGAAGAATCAAGGGAAATTAGGTGTAGTGTGATTCTTCTTGACTTGATAAATATTTGTGGAGTCTTTTTACTTTTCCTTATTATCTTAATATTCTTCTTCTTATTATTAATGCATGCGTGTGTACTTTATCAAACTGCTATAAAAAACATAAGAACAAGAACACAAGATGTTGGCTCTCTGCCAGGGCCAAAACCTCTCTTCGCTTGAGAAGAAAACCCTTTAGTAAGTTTCTCTATTGAAGCTTCTTATTGATCAATGCCAAACCCTAGACCCTTGACTAGAATTTCCTCCAAGCACAAGTCAAGTCCTTCCTCCTTTCTGCACTTTGTTCCCCAACACATAGTCTTCTTTCTTTCGACACTTTGTTCCTTGACACTTCTTCTTCCTTCTTCCTGAATTTTATTTCTTCTTTCAATTGTTGGTAGACCTTGTTGCACTATCTCTAGAAGAGACACTTGTTCCATGATGAGAATCCTTCCTTGTGATGATCCCTTCCTTCCTCTTGACCAAATGAGATTCTTCCTTGAGGTGTAGGTGTAGACTTTGATATTACTGTCTTGCAACCCTAATTTCTCACACGTGTGGTAGGTTTACTTGATGTTGTATACCCTTCTCTCCTTCACTTGAGTACCATTCTTCTACGCTTGAGTAGGAGGCCCTGTAGGCCTAGATTTAACCCCAAACAATGAGATGTAGTTGACTATGTGTTGGTGCTGTCATAATTGTAGAGATAACCTTCCTTTCCTTGCACGAGTGGTTGTAGCTAGCCCTAGAACAATCCTCTTAGGCTTGGTTATGTATCCTTCTTTTTTGTTGCACTTGGAGACCTCTTCTTCGTCCTTAGTTACCCTTTACTTGCCTCTTACTTCATAGATTTCAGAGATGTGAATACATTTTCTTTTGAGGGAGTGGACAACCTTTATATATAGAGGTATGTCCCTCCTTTAGGCTGACTTGAAGGCCAACTAGCAGACTGCAGGCCGACTTGACATTTTTCCTTCGGATGACTTCTTTGGTGGTGTATTTTCTTTGGAGGAGACTTGAATTTTCTTGGAGGGATATTTTTTGACTCTTATACATACATATACATTGTGTAACATGCCTTTAAGGTCTTCAACATTTTCTTTTGACTATTTGACTCACTCATAACACTTTAACATGTGCTAGACCTATTTTGATGAGCAAGAAACTCATTGACATATATTATAAAAATAATATTTCTTTTCTTGAATAAATACAAATATCAAAAGTACATTTATGAAGATTGAACCCAGTTACATTTCCTTCAACATATTGGAATCCACAATACTAGATCCCAATTTGATCACTTATCTCACAAGATATTAAATCTTTATCTTAATCTCTTATCTTTGATTTGTTTAGATATTTAGTATTCCATCAAGCATAGATATTTTAATATAACTTCTATATTTTTTAATCTACATTAACCAAATAGACTTGTAAATTCAATAATTTATTTTCCCATCAATATTCCTCTCATCCTTAGCATTCTCTTCATTTGATACTTTTCCATTCTTCACTTGACCCCTATCTCACCTCGTCGTTTGGTCACGATGTTGGGCCATCTCCCTCCCTCGTACAATTCAATCTTATTTTTCCTATCATGGACCATGATTTTACTAGTTCTTCCAAGCTTCTTACCTCTCTTCTCAATTGATTGTCTTTCGACGATTCTATAAACTAGGTTTTACAATCGGTAGCTTCTATTACACTAGTTGATATAACTATTGTCATTCAACCTATCTCTTCCTACACACCTTTCCTTAAGTTGAATATGATTGTGCTCAATTACAGTTCTTGTGTTGGGCATACCCTCCCCAAATTTGTAATGCTCACCCCCAATTGCATTACCTAGGTCGTCGATCATCAACAAATGATTTGGTTCATTGTCCAACCTATACAATAATGTTTATGCATCATCAATGTTGGTTGATGGCATTGTCCCTAGAAACCTTAATATTTCCATCATCAATTCAAAATTAGCTCATTTTAGTAATTGTGTCCCTGTTCCTAATGCTTCTCCTTCTATTTCTATTTTTTTTTAAATATTGTTTGGCCTCTCATTAATGCTCCTTCTATTCTTAATATTAAATATTATTTTAATACTTTTGGTTATGATAAGTATTCACTATTTTCCAACAATAACATGGCCACATTATTGCTAATATTAATGTCAATTGTGCCAACTCTCCTCTAGCCTCCCATGGTATTTCCTTTAGCATTCACCACTCAAACCCCTTACCCTACTTGATTTCCATGACACTAACTTTAAAAGCAATCTTCTTTAATCCCTTAAATCCTCCTTTCCAAATTCCATTAAAAACCATTCTATAGTTATTAATCTTGACCCTCCCACCCTCCATTTGCATGAAAAAGGATTTAACTTTTCCATTGCTCCTCATCGTATCCCTTTTGAAGATATTATTTTGCTATTGAACCTATAACTTAAAATCTTCCCATTCATGATGTTGAATAAATTTAGCAAGAGTGTGGAAGAGTTTTTTGTTGTTTCAAATCCCCTAAAAAAAACCTAACCAAAGGAGAATTCAAGTACATTTGTTGCCTCAATGAGAACCCTAGTATCGTCATATTAAAAGTTGATAAAAGTAACACTACTATTATTATGGATACCTTTAATTGTGAATCTAAACTTGTTGATCTTCTTTCTTCTTCCTCCTACAAGCCTCTTGCTAAAACCCCAATTAATACCATAACCGGTCTTGTCACCAAAGTTATAAAATCTTCTTCTCTAGATATTTATATTAAAAATATATGCATTCTTATGCATAACCCCAAAAGTCCATGGATCTATAAATAACAAAACAATCATAAAAAAGACATTCCCTTTAGACCAATTGTTAGCACTACAGGAGCACCTATTCATGACCTTTCTCACTTCCTAGTTGAAAAACTTCAACCCTTCACTTGTAAAAATCCCTGCTTCATCAAGGATCCTTTGGTGTTAATTAAAAATAAAGCAATTTTCACTTGTATGAATAAGATATTATCTTGAGTTCTGATACCATCTTTATTCACCAAAATCCTAGTTCTTGAAGTTATTTGCATGATCTTTAAAATGTTTGACCATAAAACCCTCAACCTCATTCAAATATATCTCAACTCCACTTTATTTACCTTTGAATTGATTGGTTATGAACAAATAGAAGGTATAACCATGGGGTCTTCCTTATCCCTAATAGTCACTAATATTTGTTTGGAACATTTTGAGACTTCAACATTAAAATCCCAACATCCTAAACCAAAATGTTGGTATTGATTTGTTGATGATACCTTCCTACTTTTGTCTCATGGCCATTCTTCTCTCATCTCTCTTTTGAACAATGTTAATAACATTTCCCCATGTATTCAATTTACTATGGAAATGTAAAAGGATGTGACTCTCTACTCTTTCTTGATGTTCTCATACCTTGCTTATACTGATGGTTCCCTCACCCATTAAGTTTATAGAAAACAAATACTCCCACTAATTGATACCCACATGCCTAATCCCATCATCATCCAACCCAAAAATATACCATTCCAAAAAAACTCTTGTTTCTTGAGCCTTTTGAATATTTGTTCCTCAATTCCTAGAGAAGGAAATTTCCAACTTGACAAAATCATATTATATCCAATTGTTACTCTACCTCTCAAACTAACACAAATTTTTGTTCAAGCCATAATCCTAATTCTAAAAATTCTCTTTCCTATCTACATCAAGCTCTCATTTATCTACCCTATATCTAAGGCACCTCCAATCATATTTCAAAATTCTAGCCAAAAAGAATATCAAAACCCTTTTCAATCCCTATAAAACCCTTAAATATTTATTCCATATGGCTAAGGATAAGTTGGACACTATACTTGGTCTAAGATTTTATCCAATTCCTTGTTCCTATGGTAAATATTACATTGGCCAAACTGGTAGATCATTTAAATCTTGTCTCAAAGAACACATTGTAGGCACCATCCATAACCACATCCCAAAATTAGCCATTTCCAAGAACTCATTTAAATCTAAATACCTCTTATGTTTCAACCAAACTAATATTATTTCCTCAATTCCCTATTACACCTCGCATATCATTCGAAAGGCTCTAAAAATTGAAAAACACCTAGACAAATTTAAACATGAAGATGGTTATAAACCATGACAATCTTGGAAGCCTATTTTCTAACATTATGATTCTAAAGCCTATCTTATTCATAATTTTGTTTGTATTTCTCCACTTTTCCTTCCTTTGCCTCTAGTAGGTTGGTTTGTAATAATTAAAATTCTCTTTCATCTTCTAGCCTCTTAATCGTTTTTCTATTACCTCTTTTTATCTCCATGTGTATTGGATCCCTTGAGTCTAAACCCCTACCTCCAACACCCCCACACCCTAGGTTTTATTTATTTATTTTTTGTCTTCTTTCAAAATATTTATTTATTTAATGTTATTAAAATTTTATAGTCATTTTCATAATGTTTTTTCTTAATTTTATAATCCTCTTCATAACATTTATTTTATTAATTAAATATATATTCTCTTATTCAATCAACTTCTATTCCTTCTCTTCAATGATTATCTCTCTCTTTTATTTTATATTCACATCTTAGCACTCTTTTATAACACTCGACTTTTGTTTGTCCCTAATGATGGGTGGAGTGTCCATTGGAAATAATGGATGTTTCAAAACTTCCTACGTAGTTTATCTCCAAAAAGCTTAAACAACAATATGAATGACTGTGAAAACCTACATACTCAAATATATAAACATACAAATACAAGAATAAACATAACAATAGGAATATGAAAATCAGAGACATAACACATCTTTTTTGAAACACCACCTGGCTAAGAATCTTAGACACTCTACTTAGCCATAAACCTAATTTCTCCAAATCTCTCAGTAGTAAGCCACAACAAGGTTGGATCCATGAATCTAAGGAAAAATATCACCTAGAGCCACTATGGTAATGCAATAAACACATAATAAGTCATGGAAGGTAATAGACTCTAATAACCTCCAACCTACAATTTCTCTTTTCCTATCATCCTACACAACCCAAGGTAGTGCACCCCCTTCTTTTCACTTGTAGGCCCTCAAGTTTTGCTACTACCCTTCCAGGTCTCCAACACAAGAAGACTAAGAAATCTGAGAGCCCTATGGCTCTAAGAGTTCCAACTTCCCTCAAAGTCTCCAAGTACCCACTAGGCCCAACACCAGGGAAACTTATGCCCACCCCTCGATCCACCTAGGTTCCAAAAGATAAACAATTGCACATGGTAGCCACCCCTTTCCAAGATAATACTATAGAAAAAATTATTAGAATCATGGAAAATGTGGAGAATTACACCAATCATCACTATTTATATGCATGGGATCAAATTGACAAGTGTCGCCTACAACATTTAGGATAAAAGCATGTGCATGCAAATTCAATAATTATTTAATTATTTGGCTTAAGCCCCCATCACTTATCCCTTATGCCCCTTTCCCTCTTGCAGAGTCTTAGCCTCCCATCTCTCTTGTTTTACTTGGTTTGCAACAATGCCACATTTTTATTAATATGAGTGTAATCACATATTTCATAGCTAACCATGTTGTCTTTTTAATACATAGGCTCATCAACCTAAAATCACATGAGTGTTATGGCCTCAAAATATTATATACATATTCATGTAGGCCCAACACACACACACAGGCATGTAGGCCCAATAAAATCTTAGATCACTACCCCAACCACAATATGCACAAATAAAAATAGGGATCATCCTTGAGGTGTTACAACATACATTATAAAACAAACTTGTACACTGCATGCAAGTATTTGAGAGTGCCATTTTTAGTGATAGGCCATAGGTTAGGTAGCATGATCAATTTTTTAGCACTACCATTTTTCAGTGATAGGTCATATGATGGGTAGCATGATCCTTTTTTTAGTGATAGGTAATAGAAGGGTATCATGATCCAAAGAATGGTGTACTAAGCCATTAAATGAAATATAGATGAAAGGTAGGTATTTCAATGAAGCATATATGAATATATGAAGAATGAATTTTTTTATAGGAAGGAGTTACTGGAAACCCCTTGATGTTTGGTATGTATTGTTGGGGTTGCTAAACCCACCATAATTAAGGAATAAACAAATGTCATTCCCTATAGTTAATTCACTCAACATGAAACACAAAACCCATATTGTTGATAACTTATAATGCAGATCACTTATAATTTTTTAAATACACCATAAAATATGAAACTTATTTAATATGTTGCTTAGTGAATTATGATTTTTAACAATTAATAAATGAGTAAATTAAGTTCCCACATTGTTTTCCATATGACTTGTTTACCACCCTAATGCATTTTTATACCCATGGGCATCCCGCATTGATAATTTACCACATTATTCACTCTTTTAATGTTATTTTATTATCACATATAAAGTGATCACTTATCCAAAAATGCTAAGATTATCAAAATACACATACAATATGGATTTCCCATGTCAAAACCCACTTTCAAAACATTAATGAAAATAGCCTAAGGAACCACTTTTGCTAAGTTATTTTAATTAATTGTATCCATTTATACGAAAATAGCCCATAAATTCATTAATTTCAAGTTATTTTCATCAACCACCTTCATTTATGTGAAAATAATCCAAAAATATATTAAATCCAAATTATTTTCACTATTTTGATCCATTCACATGGAAATAATTCAACAAATCAAATTATTTATGAATTAATTTCATTAAATTAACTTGAGAAATATTTTTCTAGATTTAGTTATTCATAATAAAGGACATAAACCACCCATTTGGTTTTTTCCTCTCTTATTTAATCAATAAAAAATCAAAAGGGGGTTAGATCTTGATTTGATCCAATAATCATTTTTTATTATGTGGACCATATCAACATGAACCACTATTTTTCCTTTAATATGAGAGGTTTTCTCCATCATTCCACTTGACCATTTCATCATCCAACCTTTGATACTCTTTTATTCAAACTCATCCACCTTGAGATCACTCCAACATTGCCACCATTTGGCATAGGAGAGAGAGCCAATTATTTATAGGTGCAAGAATAAAGAATCCCCTCGAGGAGGAGGTTGAAGGAGAACAAATTCTTCCAAAGATCTCCCTACAGTGGTTATATAAAGCTTTCCTTGGATAATGGAATCTTAATTGCTCTTTTTATGTTGGTGGTCTGTTTCATTTTTTCTTGTTTCTCTTTTAATATAAATGAATAACATGTATAACTAGGATAATCCATTTTAATCTATGGTTTTTAATTTGATATTGTATGCACTCTATTTACAACCACTAGAATTATATTTTTTCTGACCCTTGTTGTAAAAATCCACTAAAATAATGGTGATTCCACTTGGGATTCAAACGATTTTTTTAAATATTTTGTTGTACACCAATTGATAATATTTTTTTTCTCATCATTTTTATTTTCTTTGTAGATTATTTTATATCTCTTGGTACATTTCACCCTTTTTTGGCATGTTTCCAAGCTATAGGTTTTGGGAGACCAACATATATCACTTGGAGACATACTTTTGGCAGTTATAAGTATTTGTACTGGCCAACACACTTTTAGGGGGTCAAACCTACATTGACCCAACACAGAGACTCGGGGGAACACTTTCCTTCCTAATGCAAATAATAGGGAAACTAGATTTTTGGTTGACACCTAGAAGCTAAGACTCTCCTACTTGCATTGGATGAAGATAGCCTAATGGTCACTTTGATTAGGCAAACTACCCTATAGGTGACAGTTGTGGGAAGTAATTGCACCCAGGATATATTCTTACGAGTCATTTGGATTTCAACACCTCTTGATCCTAAGGATAATTGTTTTTAATTCGAGTGGAAAGTGGTATCCACCCATGGTATTTATCCATCATATTCAATGGTGCAACTCAATAAATCACCAAAAACACTATAAATAACAGACCTCACATTCCAAAAGGACATATTCTTCCTTCACAATGTAGTTGTAAAAGTTTTCATTCAATATAGAATTGGATTTTGCGGAGTATTTTATTATCTTTTCATCACATAAATAATATTTTTGTAGGTTTTAACCCTGTACAGAAATTACCTGCATACGAATTCTAAAACAAAGAAAATAAAAAATGCGAGAGCATAACACATAAAACACATATGCACATAGATTTTCCCCTGGATCCCAAAACCGAGGCTACCAGCTTGATTTTTCATTATGTTCCTTTTAATGTTACAATACATATTTATACATGTCGAAGCATCCAATACCATGGACCAAAAACCATTGCGTCCAAAACCATGGACCGAAAATCATAGGTAGGTTCACCCAACCTAATATGGGGTCCAAAAAAAAATTTCCCAGGGCGCTGCCTCGAACCCCGTAGAGGGGGGCTATCCGCCCCCTCAAACCCCCTGGACAGGGGGGGCTGCCACCCCCTCAAACCCCCTGGACAGGGGGGGCTGCCACCCCCCTGTGACTTCCCCGCTGCGCAATCAGCGAAATGAAGTGGGGGCTCTGCCCCCCCTCTAACCCCCCGGTTCACTACGTAGGTTAGTCATGGAAAGAATATAACACAACCCAACAATCAACCCAACAATTTTAGCTCCTCCTCGACATTCAAACCTCCTGGACCTTAGCCCCAAGATCTAGATCAATTTCTCCATGTCTTCACTCAACCTTACTAGGAGTGATTACCTAGCACCAAGTTTATTTGGAATACCACTTTTAAACATAGTTTAAGAATTGTTTTAGGCATGGTTGATATAGGTGGATATTGGTGGCTACCAACCTCTTCCACCATCTTAATGGTTCTCTATCTTCTTGGTATTTTTTCTATGATTTTTGGGTCCCAACATTTCAGGGCCATTTTGAGGTCATAAATGCCGTTAAATGGCTATTCAAGGGGCTAGGGGTTTCCATGGCACATCTTAGCCCTAATAAAAAAAATGTATTCCTCAGATAATTCTTTCCAAAAAGCTATTACACACCCAAAACATATATTGTATGCAAAAGTTGAGCCCCCGTGAAGTTGATATCCCAACTAACCAACTTGGGGTCTGCAAACATTTTGGCATTTCATCATCTAGGGTTAGATTTTTCGACCTTTAGGGTTATTGTTTTATGTTAAAAGGCCATTGTTTTAACCCCTTGTAATAAATTTTATGAATCTGCATAGTGACCATCTCTCTTCTTTCAAATATAGCTACCACCATTCTAACGAGTTTGTGTTCTATAATATTATGTTATTACATTTATTAATAGAACTTGGGTTTTCACCATATTATTGTAATATTTTTTATATTTGTTTGTGTGTTCCATTTTCTTTCTTACATTTCATTTCATTCGTTGTAAACAATGGACTAGTGGTATTAGAGCAATCTTCTCCTTATTGTTTCTTAGTGCATGCCCCTGATGATGTTAGGGTATAGAAAGTTGGATCTCGAGCTAGTTTCACCTGGGAAAGATCACTCTCACAAACCCAAGTGGCCTCCCATGGGAAATTAGAAGAGAAATTATGGAGCAGGAGATCCTATGATTTTTTTTCTCAAGGAAGCACTCACATGACAGAGGAATGAGATGATGGACAACTTTTCCCAGGTCCTTCAATGACTACCAACAACGATTGAGGCACCTTCAACAAGCAGTAATTTTGGAGTTTTGACACCCTTCAAGATACAAGTTAACTTTGATACCTCCTTATTTGAAGACCAAATAGATGTAGATGCTTTGGAGAAATGGTTAAATTTTTTAGAGGTCTATTATTTTGTCTAAATAATTTTCAACAATGAGAAGATCACCTTCACACTACTGAAAGATGTTCCTCATGTCAAAGATGTGGGAAGCTTACTAGGAAAGACACAATAAAGATAATTCTGCAATGTTGAATGAAGGACCAACTTGGGTTACTTTTTTTGATGCCCTTAAGGAGGAATTCTATTCTATATGGAACTACGATGACCAATACGCGAGATGGAAAACTATGGATATGAGAGAGGTTGGATGGTGCCTGAATACGCTAATAATTTCCATACCTTGTTCTCAAAGCTGAGTATTAGACACTCTGAGAGACACCTAGTCTTGAAGTATCAAAGCGGTCCACATAGATTCATCCAAACATAGATTTATTTCTTGGACATGTCCTCACTAGAAGCCACTTTATATTGATATGTTTATCAAAATTAAGAAAAAATGTAGTGGAATAAACAAGAGCTTGGGTCTACAAATCCATTGTAACATAAGCTGAGAAAAGGAATCCATAACTCATAAAGAGAGGTATAAAGTAATGATATTCAACCTCAAGACAACTATCCCAAGTCACCGGTGAAGAAGGGTAATGGGAAGTCAAAAATGGAAACTAGAAAGTGGTGTGCGTTCCACAAAATCCCTTGGCACAAAAATGATGAATGTCGCTTGAAACAATAATTGTTGATGAAGCTTAAAGAAAATAGACTATGGAATTGATTCTAATTTAGGATAGTATAAATTAAGGAAGATCCTTGATTCAAAACCCAATCATACCATTGGGATCACAAATATCGAATTAGAAGAGCCATAGGAGTTTGAATAGGGGGAGCACCTCTTCCATTCAAAGATATGGGTGAAGTGGAAATATACCCATTTCATTGTTGACTATGGGATCCAAAATAACTTGATATGAATCAAGGTCATCAAAATATTGAAGTTGCCAATAGTGCCACACCCCCAACGATACACCATTGGTTGGTTGAGCCATGGATGAGACATCCATGTCGGCAAACAATGCCACCTATCCTTTGACATCAATCCCTTCAAAAATGAGGTCTTGTGTGAAGTTTCCCCACTTGAGGTTTGTGATGTTCTTTTAGGGAAACTTTGTATGTGGCAATTTCATGCTATTTATGAGTCTCATCCTCGTAGTGTCATTGTTACACTCATAGGTTAGTTCTACAGGAAACTAGAGGTAGTCCCCACTACTACAATCTCATTGATATTATCAAAATAATGCCAAGAGGTAATATATTAGACTACAAAGTTTGTTCTCTTCATGGTTTGGCTAGAAGGTGAATGTTAGGTCCCTATAATACTAGTGATTCCCCCATTACTATTATCGTTGTATCCATTATTGTTATTGTTGTGCCCCTATTTTCTG
>APFE031359190.1:91323-108486 GCA_000404065.3 Pinus taeda
CATCAAAAATGAGAGCCATGCCATGGGTGTTGCCATCAAGTACAACATCTGAAACATATAATCATACCAGATCCATAATGCCAACATTTTCCCCACATTGTTATTATTGTGCCCCATAGAATCCATCTATTTTTATTTTTGTGCCTTTATATTATTATTGTTAGGTCTACTTGGTTATATTGTGACCCCTTAGACTCCTATATATAGAAAGGAGGTTTTCTCATTTGAATCATCCAAGAATTTTTCATTTGTGTAATGTAAAGGAGGTTTCCCCCTCGAAGAGACTGAATTCTAAGGCGTTGATCTATCTTTTCTATCTTTTTGTGAGCTGGTTACATAACATTTGGTATCAAAGCTTTGGATTCTAGGGTTTCGCTTCTCCAAACAGGTCATCGTGGAAGTTTCACTATAAATTTTTCTATGTGACGTTTCAGAAGCCAAAAACAAAATCATTTGAGAATAAATTGTGCTGAACCTTCGGTCTGAATTTCATGTTTTTTCTCTCTATATTTTCAGAGATATGATATGAGGAAGTTAGGGTTTTTGCAGACCCCCGAATTACATTCCAAACAGGTCACCTTGGGAAAATCATCATAACTTTTGCTCTGAGCATCATATTGAATTTTCGTAAGAAGTTACAGAAAGAGGGTATATTGTAGTTGTTGCGGGTATCACTTTCAGAACCTAAGGTTGAAACAGTGACCTGCGGCACATCATACAAGTTCGCTCTACTAAACTAGTCTATACTCAGGTCATCATGGGAGATTTGGCATAACTCTTCATTGGAGAATACAATATTGATCAGACTTGTAGGGTTAGAAATATTACTCAGAGGGTTACTGCAAAAAGCAATTTTAGACCTGGGAGATCCAAAATTACAGAGATACATCAGATTCAACATCGAGCTTCTACAAAGTGAAAAAAGGTGTGTAGTTTTTTTTTGTTTGCATAAGCTTGATTTGAAAAATTAGTTTGAAGGAATTCAAAGGGCATAGTGAAGCATTATTATTGGTAATTGATGCCCCAAAGAAAGAAAATGGAAACACCTAGTAAGCAACCTGAAAGCTCTAGCATGACTCATGAAGAAAAGGAAGAAATGCGACATGATATATCAAAATTACGAGACCAAGTGCAACAAAATTCACTCGCAAAAAAGTAACAAGAAATAAGATGGATGGTTTATAGAAAGACATAGAAGCTAAGATGGATGGTTTAAAGAAAGGCATGGAAGTTAAGATGGATGGTTTAAAGAAAAGCTTAGAAGCTACGATGCATGACATGGAAGCTAATATGGATGGCGTTGAAGCTAAGATGGATGGTGTGGAAGCTAAGATGGATGATTTAAAGAAAGGCATGGAAGATTTGCAGACAAATTTGACAAAGTTTCTACAAGAAATGCTTATTAATGGCGAAAGGGTAGTAAAGGAAACTCATGATGAGAACAAAATAAATGTTAATCATGATTTCATAGACTCTAACGTTGGATCGAAGAACCACCATGTTCCAAAGATCGATATGAGGAAGTTTGATGGTAAGGATCCCGAAACATGGATACTACAGATGGAGCAATTTTTTGATCTACATAATGTGCAAAACACAGAAAAGGTACACATTGCAAATTTATATTTGGAGCCAAATCAGTTTGTATGGTATAGATAGCTTTGCTCTCATAAACAAATTGTCACTTGGGCTATTTTTATGGATGAAATGATAGCACATTATGAGGATACAAAAACCAACACTTTTTTTAGCCAATTAATAAATCTAAAACAAAAGGGTTTAATGATGGAGCACATTGAGGACTTCCAAAAATTGAATATAAGGGTAAAAGATATTCCAAAGAAGCATAGGATTGATGTGTTCATAGAGAATTTAAAAGGTAACATCTAACATGAGGTTCACCTTTGGGAACCAGATTCATTGGAGAAGGCATTCAGGTTGGAAAGAAAAATGGAAGGAAAAATTATGGAAACAAGGAAGCCTACCACTCACAATCATAAAGATGGAAGTGTTACTGCTCCTAGCCATCCACAACCTACAAGTTTGACACCACAACAATTGGAAGAAAAAAGAGCAAAAGGGCTTTGTTACAGTTATGATAGCAAATACACTAAAGGTCATAAGTGTGTCGAGAAGAAATTATTTACATAGATTGTGAAGAGGACGAAGAAAAGGAACAAGAAATGTTAAAAGGAGAGGATATACACCAGGAACAAACCATAGAAAAAGAAGAAATGAATCGGACCATATCTTGTAATGCATTGGCTGGAATTACTATTATAGACATATTTGGGCACTTCAACCCCTATCATATATGTCCATAAACCAAGGGATTTTGAGTCCCTAAAAGTGTTGTTTCACACCCTAAAGGAACAAGGTCAGCTGATTACATCATCTCCCAGAAGTTCTCCATGGAAAACTGCTTAGAACTGGTCAAAACTGGACCATACAGAATGCTCAGTGCTAAGGGTATGATGCATACTGAAAACCCCTTCTGTAGGGTGCGATGGGCGAGAGTAGACAAATGGCAGAGATAGTTTGCAAGGTGGATGATCATGGAATATTCCAGAAACTTCTCCTGTGACACTTGCCTCTCTGAATTCGCCTAGGGAGGAGTAAGAGATCATGAATCTCCAAGTGGAACCAAGAACTATCAGAGAGAGGACACTAATCAAAATCCCAGAAGCTAACTCACCCCCATGCAAACATCTATATATGGATCCTTCATCCCAGAGATCTAGAGGCTGGAATTTGATATCTTGTAAGGAAGTGTTATTAGTTTTCCGGTGGAACATCATAGTGTTGGGTGATCTAAGATTTTCATGAGGTGAAGAAGGGCTTTCATGCTGGGAGGATGACGCTGGGTCAGATCAATGGGTTGTAATCCTCTCTTCTAATCTTTCTATCAATAAAGCTATTCAAGCTTTCTTCCACATTCTTATATGTTTGATGATATATGCATTTGTGTGGTCAATATATATCTGGTCCTATACTGTTTATGATTGTAGATCTCTGTACTTTGAAGGTATTATGCTGCTTTGACTTTACAGGTACTCTTTAAAGCGGGTAAGCAAGGAAGGAGCGACAAAGATCTATCAGAGGGGAGAAGGAACAAGTAAGGAACCAAGCGAAAGATCGAGGTTGGTATTCTTTGCTCCTCTCCTATCTACTTCTCATAAAGGAAAATAAAATTAACTTTAGTTTGTTTGTTTCTAAGATAGCTACATGTCTTAGTGGGACTAGCAGCTCTGCATGGACACTAGATTTCCCGATAACAATTACCACTCCTCAAACTATCAAGATAGAAGGGCATATCAAGAAAGAAGGGCATATAAAGAAGAGAAAGGTAATAATGTTGATTGATTTAGGAAGTACCCATAATTTTATTCATTGTAAGATATCCAAGGAATTGAATTGTTTCCTATATCCAACACCAGAGTGTCAAGTGATGGTTGCAAGTGGAGGTGTAGAAATTCCTACTGATCAATAGATTATGTAATATACTAAAACACAATACAAGATCTACTTCTACAACACTTTGCGGAAGCTTAATCGAATTGAGCAAGATCAAGAGAACACATATAACTGAGAATGAGAAGCAATCACACATAACACAGAAGAAATAACCCAGGGAAAGCCTCAGCTTAAAACCCCAACTCTGTATTATCATACAAGTGGAAATATAGTCCAAATTAAAAAAAGAATCAGCTCACAAGCTATCATGCTCTCTTTGCAATCCCTCTTCTGCTCATAGATAGTCAAAGGCCTCTCTCAAACTTTCTCCTCTGCCCTCCATGCTTCTTATTTCTTTGTTCAATTTTCCTTGGGGTCTAGTGCAGCCACTTGTGTCAATTGGCCTCTTCAAACACTCATTAACCTCTGATCCAACTGCGGAGTCGTGAAGGAGATAAATCATTCTCCATGGATGAGATTCCTTTATAGGAAAAATCCATCCAACTAATAGTACACTGTCCCTCCTCTGATCTCAACTAGGTCTCTGACTGAACTGACATGCATGAGTTATTCATGAGAGAATATTCAGTTATCTGAAGAACAATAATTACATGCATGCAAGCATTAACTAACTGAACTCAAATTAATTTAAACAAACTGTTTAAATCAATTTAACTAGACTTGACTCAGTTAACTGAGCCAACTAATTACAACTCAAATTAGAAATCATCCTTATCTCTTTAACTGATGGATAAATTCCTCAATTAATGGAGAAAATATTGCATGTCCTCACATAGACTTCATGTTTTATTTTTCACAACTAATTAACTTATGGTGAGTTAATTAATTTATTTTCAAACAGTTGTTAAGTTCAAATTCGAATTTTACTTCACTATTTTAGTTTAGGGACTGACTAAAATAGGAATCCATCCTGAATTGCGAAAAATAGAATGCTATCTTTAGCACTTCCATTTTTCATTCCCTGTTGCTCAATCCAGTACTGGTACCCAAACTGCTATTTATAGTAGTTCTATTTTTAGCATTTCTTGTTGCCATTTTCAACACTTTCTCTCAACAATAAAGGCTTCAACTCGAACTCGATCCTGTACCTTTGGAATGTTTTGCATGCAACACTTCTACCAAGTGTGGTTGCTCTAGCAACTCTAGAAACAAAAAAAACTCCCAACTGATCTATGTTGGGCTAGAAACATACTTTGATGCTGAAGCTCTACCTACTACTGAAACGTGCTCCCTCTATGACCTCTGAGCTACTGCAACACTCTATGCATCTCGCACCGTTGCACACCTCTCTGTGCCATCCTGCACTGGTGCAACACTCCTGTGCCTCTCACATTGTTGTAGCCTGCTAGCTTTGCACTGTCTTGGGATTCCTGCACTGTAGCTCTCTCTGCCGCTCCATCCACATCTATCTCTACCCACTCAGCCAGTCCTACTACTCCTTGTTGGGGTTCCCGTAGCAAGGTCGAATAAAAAAGTTTTGATACCTCAAAGATTCTGCCCCTATTCCAGCCTTCTTGGGAGGATCACTCCACATCGCCCCACCTCCTACCTGGAGGTATGGGTGCATGTGATCCTTCTATGCACTTGGCTCAAAATTTCCCCCTATTGGAGGTCTCTGCATGAGTGGATGCCTCCACTCGGTCTCCTCTCGGCTTCTCTAGTTGTGGCTTCTCCACAACCTCTTGAAGCTACTTCACCAATCGTGGATCCTCCACAATTGTCTGAGACTTCTCCTGTGGTTGCATGTTGAGAGGTAATGTACTCTCCCTCTCAATCACCAAGTCTCCATCAGTTGCCTTGCTCCTCAAGGCTTTGCATGCATCTTGAACCTCAAGAGCATACAGGTTCTTGACCCGTGAACCGATCTGCTTCACCTGTCTAGTGATGATGTGTTTAAGGAAAACCTTTCCCTCACTAAAGACTGCATCATAGCCTCTGTCTTCCAGCATCGTGATCGACACCAAATTTCTCTTCAGTCCTGGTACATACTTGACATCGGTCAAGGTAATGCGAGCTCCATGCTCCCTCTGAAAAATAATCGTGCCTACACCTGAGACACTATACTTTTCATCATTACCCATCGCTATGAGTATCTGGAGATCTTTCTCCTCCAAAGTACTGAACAAACTCTTGTCGTCGGTCATGTGGAAAGAAGCTCCACTCTCAAGAAATCAAACACTTCCCACCATGGATGAAACCATGCATGCGAACAGTGTGAAATTCAAATCGAACTGTGAGGCCAATGCCTCACCTTCTGATCCTCCCACGGATCCCTTTTTGGATTTCCTTAGTGGAAAATTTGTAGCAAAATGGCCCACCTCATGACAACGAAAGCATCACACTGTCGATTCGTCAAACTTCTTCCCACCTTGGGAAGAACTACATTGGGAAAGGGAATCGTTCTCCTTCCCCTTCTTCAGCTTACTCGCTACGGTGTAGTTTTCTTCATCCTCCATGGATGAAGAACCATCTATGGTGCTTATTTTTATCTCCTCCTGCATTATATCCGACCAAAGTTGTTCCCAATATGGCAGTTTCTCTCTTCCATTAACCGAGTCCTGGTAGCTATGCCAACTCTTAGGAAGACTGAGGAGTGCAAGACTCACCATGTCATCATCAACGGTTGTAATCCCTACACTTCCAAGCTCATCCCTGCATGTGGTAAGCTTGTTCAGATACGTAGAGATCATGTCACCCTTTTCACACTTGATCTTTCAAAGCTTGTCTTTCAATGCCAACTTCCTCTGATAGCTGCTATCCTGATATAGATCTTTCAACGTTTTCCACATTGAGAACGATGTCTCCTTCTAGTGAAGACTCGAGACTATGTGATCTCGAACTCCCTCTAGAAGGATTCTCCTTGATCTAGCCACACATTTCTTCCATTCAGCCAATTCAGCAGCACAAGTCGGCTTGGGGACTTCTTGATCAATGAAGTCCTTTAGACCGTTATCCTCTAGTACTGCTTCCATGCGATCCTTCCAGGCTATATAATTCAAATTTCCATCAAGGGCATATTCGAGTCTTAAACCATTGAATTCCATAGGTGAAATAGAGATGTGATAAGAGCTCGATTTCGATATTCACGAATAAAAAACTTCAAACTTCTCCCTTCTTGTATACTATTCTTCCTTGATCACCTTTGCTCTGATACCATGTAGAAATTCCTATTGTAGGTCAACAGATTATGTAATATACTAAAACACAATACAAGATCTACTTCTACAACACTTTGCGGAAGCTTAATCGAATTGAAAAAGATCAAGAGAACACATATAACTAAGAATGAGAAGCAATCACACATAACACAAAAGAAATAACCTGGGGAAAGCCTCAGCCTAAAACCCCAACTCTGTATTATCATACAAGTGGAAATATAGTATGGATTACAAAAAGAATCAACTCACAAGCTATCCTGCTCTCTCTGTAATCCCTCTGCTACTCATATATAGTCAAAGGCCTCTCTCAAACCTTCTCCTCTGCCCTCCAAGCCTCCTATTTCTTTGCTCAATTTTCCTTGGGGTCCAGTGCAGCTACTTGTGTGAATTGGCCTCTTCACACACTCACTAACCTTTGATCCAACTGCACAGTCCCGAAGGAGATAAATCCTTCTCCATGGATGAGCTTCCTTTATATGAAAAATCCATCCAACTGATAGTACATTGTCCCTCCTCTGATCTCAATTGGGTCTCTGTCTAAACTGACATGCATGAGTTATTCATGAGGGAATATTTAGTTATCTGAAGAACAACAGTTACATGCATGCAAGCATTAACTAACCGAATTCACATTAATTTAAACAAACTGTTTAAATCAATCTAACTGGACTTGACTCAGTTAACTGAGCCAAATAATTACAACTCAAATTAGAACTCATCCTTATCTCTTTAACTGATGGATAGATTCCTCAATTAATGGAGAAACTGTTGCATGTCCTCACATAGACTTCATGTTTGATTTTTCACAACTAATTAACTCATGGTGAATTAATTAATTTATTTTCAAACAGTTGTTAAGTTCAAATTCGAATTTACTTCACTATTTTAGTTTAGGGACTAACTAAAATAGGAATCCATCCTGAACTACTAAAAATAGAGTGCTATTTTTAGCACTTCCATTTTTCATTCCCTGTTGCTCAATCCAGCACTGGTACCCAAACTGCTATTTATAGCAGTGCTATTTTTAGCATTTCTTGTTGCCATTTTCAACAGGAGGAACCATAAATTTCTCAGGAAAGTGCCATAGTATCAAGCTATCCATGAGAGAATATGTATTGAATAGCTCAATTCTTTCCATTCCAATGGGTGTTGCTGATGTTGTACTAGGAGTCCAATGGCTACAATCCTTGGGTACAATAGCTTTTAATTTTCAAGATTTTTTCATGAAATTCTCTTCAGAAGGAAAGGAAGTTGAATTAAGGGGTATCGTAGGGAAATCGGGAAATATAATCAACTCTAACGGAATGACAAAGCTTCTAAAGAAAGAACAACGAGGCATAATTGTACAATTATGCTCACTAGAGGTTCCCACATCGAAATCATCCATTTCTCCAGATCTCCAAAAAGTCTTGGACAATCATTCCAAGATATTTGAGACTCCCAAAGGCCTCCCACCTATTTGTGATCATGATCATGCTATTAATTTGATTCTAGGAAGTGATCCTCCAAACATCAGGCCTTATAGATATCCTTATGTCCAAAAGAGTGAAATTGAACTTATGGTTGCAGAAACGCTAGAGGGCGGTATAATTCAACCTAGTTAAAGTTCTTTCTCTGCCCCAGTGGTATTGGTTTACAAGAAGGATGGATCATGGCACGTGTCCAGATTATGGAGCTCAACAAGCTCACTATTAGATATAAATTTCCCATTCCTATCATTGATGAATTATTGGATACTTCACCAAGTTGGATCTTCATTCAGGATATCATCAAATCAGAATGAAAAATGAAGACGTTCCAAAAACAACATTTAGAACTAGTGAGGGTCATTATGAATTTTTGGTCATGCCTTTTGGCCTTATTAATGCACCTTCTACATTTCAAGGTTTGATGAATTCCATTTTCAAACTCTTCCGTAGAAAATTTGTGTTAGTATTTTTTGATGATATACTGATCTACAACAAGTCTTGGAAGGATCATGTCCAACATGTTGACATGGTGCTCAAACTATTGGACGAGAAACAATTATATGCAAAAATATCCAAATGTTTCTTTGGAGTACAAGAGGTGGAATATTTGGGTCATATTGTATCTCATGAAGTGTTAAGGTAGACCCTAGCAAAATTAAAACCATTAAGGAATGGAAAATCCCCACATCCATAAAGCATCTACGAGGATTTCTCGAGTTGACAGGGTATTATCGCAAGTTTGTAAATAATTATGGTAGAATAGAAGCACCTCTAACAACATTATTGAAGAAAGATTCATTTTCATGGACTCCAAAAGAAACGAAGGCCTTTGAACATCTTAAAAAGGCAATGTGCCAAGCACCAGTCTTAGCTACACCAAACTTCACAAAAACCTTTATTGTGGAATGTGATGCTCCAGGAAATGGAATTGGTGTTGTTTTAATGCAAGAAGAAAGACCCGTTTCTTTCTAAAGTCATCCAATAAAATTAAATTATTTACACAAAGCTATTTATGAGAAGGAAATGTTGGCAATACTACATGCACTTAAGGAATGGCGACCCTACCTAATGGGAAGACACTTCAAGGTAAAAACAGATCATGATAGTCAAATACTTTTTATAACAAAGATTATCTTCAGAATAGTAGCAAAAATGGGTCACACAGATGTTGGATTATGACTTTGAAATCATCTACAAAAAAGGGAAGCAAAATGTTGTGGCAGATGCACTCTCAAGAAAGGATGAGGATGTGGAAGCATTTCTTTGCGCAATTTCTATTATCCAACCAGATTGGATAAAAAAAGCAAGGGATGAATGGAAGAATGATGAGGAGGTGTGGGAACTCATTCAAAATATACAACAAGATCCCAGGACATTTGATACATTTAGCTGGAAAAATGATTCGTTATGGTACAAGGGTCGGTTATACCTATGTAAGAATTCCCAACTCAAACAAAAGATTCTTAGGGAACACCTCTCCCTTAGGAAGGCACTCACGATTTCTAAAAACCTACCAAAGGGTTAAGAAGGATTTTTTTTGGGATGGCCTTAAATCAGATATTTAAAAGTTTGTGGCGGAATGTTTGGTTTGCCAACAAAATAAAGTTGAAGCAATTAAGACCCCAGGACTATTACAACCTTTATCCATTCCAAGCCAACGTTGGGAGGAGGTTTCAATGGATTTTATCACAGGTTTACCCAAGTCTGAAGGAAAGAGTGTTATCATGGTGGTAGTTGACAGAATTATCAAGTATGCACACTTTTGTGCATAGGAAGGTCATTACAACCACTGAAACCTCTGCATCAGGCCTCTCTACACAAAATAAGAAAGTGGAAGAGATTGTAGATACATATAAATATATCTTTTTTCCACCTATGGGGGTTCCTTATTGTTTCAAGGTAAAACACTCAATTGACATGATACTCAGTGTTCCTTTACCTAATTCTCCAATATATATATTCTCTCTCTTGGAGAATGAGGAAATAAAACGTCAGATTCATGAGCTCATCCAAAAGGGCCACATTGCACTGATATCCTCACTTTGTAGGAGGCCAATTGTGATGCTGTAGAAGAAGGATGAGACATGGATACTTTGTATTGATTATAGAGCCCTGAATAAAATCATTGTCAAGAAAATATACCCAATCCTCAAGATTGATGATCTTCTTGATCAACTTAAGGGTGCTGAGTTCTTTAGTAAGATTGATCTAAATTCAATATACCACTAGGTTTAAATTGAATAAAATTATGTATGGAAGACAACATTCAAATCTAAATAATACAATTTCAAGTGGCTAGTCATGCCCTTTACATTAAATAATGATCCAAGAACATTCATGAGGATGATGGATGATATCCTAATGTCATTCAAAAATTATTTTGTGGTTTTATATTTGGATTACATCCTCATCTTCAACAAAACATGGGAAGAACATCTGCAACACATTCAATAGGTCTTGAGCACCCTATGGCAACACACTTTGTATGCCAATTTGGAGAAATGCAAATTTGGCATGCAATGAATTAAATACTTGGGATACATTGTAGATGAAAATGGGGTGCATGTGGACCCAACCCAGATCCAAGCCATTCAATATTAGTTAGCCCCAATAACTATAATAGATCTTTGTACCTTCTTTGGCCTTGCTAACTTCTACCAATTTTAATTTTGGGGTTCTCTTATATTGTTTGGCCCTTAAGTCAACTAACCAAGGGTGGAGAAAAAATAAGTTTTCCTAGTATAAGTCAAAATAGAAAGAATTCAAGGATATGAAACACCAACTTTTCTTTACACCAATTCTCACTCTCCAAACCTACAATATCCATTTGAGACTGAGATAGGTGCCTTTGACTATTCTATTGGTGCATTCCTCACTCAAGAATGGCATACGATGGCCGATCATAATGAAACACTCTTTGATACAATTTGGAGATACCCCACATATGACAAGGAGATGCACTCCATTATGTAGGACTTCCAACAATGGAAGCTTTATATTCAAGAGAAGGAGACGATCATCCACATTGATCACAGGCCTTTGAAATTTATGTAGACATAAGGAAAGTTACAAAATGACTGCCATGAAAAAATGTTCCACATACCTACAAAAAATTCCATTTGAATATTAAATACAAGAAGGGTAGCACCAATAATGTTGTAGTTTTCCTCAGTGGGCCCCTAATTGTGGTGCTAACCATATTTTTTAATTATGGCGGGAACAAGACTTATGAGTGACCATAATTATACAATAATGAATTTGACTTCACTACCACATACTAGATGTCAATCACATGCAATCAAGTTCCATAATCCCACCTCCAAGATGCACTCTTATGCTAGTTGGTCCACCTTTGTGTTCCTTTAAGTGAGTGTTCCACGTTGATTTGGGAGGCACATTATAGTTATTTGGAAATGGTATTTGGTGTGGAGAATATAATTGTGGTACTTTATAAGTTTTTATAATTTCCAAAGCTTCAATAAGATGTCCAATGGTATATAATATCATGTACTACCTATGAAATCACTAAACCAAACATTAAGAGTAAGGGTTTTAAACTCCTCTACCTACCCCATCAAATCACTGGGAGTTAGTCTCCATGGATTACATGTTAGGTATTTCACCAACCAAGCATGGTAATGATTGTGTGTTTTTGGTTTTCAACCAATTCTCTAAGATGGATAGCTTGACACCATTCAAAAAGAGTATCATAACTAAATCCACTATTAAACTATTCATTGAGAATATTTGAGTTCATTTTGGGCTACCTCAGACCATTATTTCGTATAGGGACATTAGGTTCCTTAATATATTTTGGTATAGCCTATGGTCTCTCATGGATACCAACTTGATCAAGTCGACTACATTTCATCCCGAATTAGATGGAAAAATAGAAGTGGTAAGTAGGATGATCATGCATATCTTGCACATGTATAGATTAAAACCTTCCATATGTTTAACATAGCTATAATAGATCCCTCCACAATTCCATTGGCCACAATCCTTTTTAGGTGTGCTTGTGGTTCCAACCATTGAACCAAATTGATGTAGCTATTCCCATTGCATATTCATTGACCAAGTATTCCCATGATTAGCTTGAGGTAGATAGGGTAGCCCAATTTGTTGAACATATCCAACACATCTAATAATAGGTCCATGGTATCCTTCAAAAATTCAACACCAAGTACAAGCAATGACATGAACAACATAGGGTTCCACATAAGTTTCAGGTTGGTGATAAGGTGTGGTGACATTTAAAAAAACGGTGCCTCACAAACCCCCATAGGAAGCTCAAAATACTTTGATATGGGCCTTATAAAATCATGAAGGATGTGGGTGAATTTTTTTTTGAATTAAGCATTCCCCCCTTTCATTGGCTTGCACCCAATTTTTAATGTGGAACTGATTCAACCATATTTCCCACCTATATTGGACACCTTGAAGGTATCCGAGCAATTGGCCCCACATAAATAGATCTTGATTGAATTGAAAAAACTACCGTTTATAATAACATGGACACCAAGATAAATTATGCCTACTAGAGACACACACAACTCTACTAGATTGTTAAACAAGGGAAACTTCTTCACTAAGGCAAGCGACTCACTAAGAGCCAAATTCAGTCAAAGTTTCCTTATCTGATGAGGGAAATTGATGCAATGAATATAATTTATTTATAATGGGGGAGGAATAATATAGGTTGATATTGGTGGCCACCCACCTCTTCCATAGTCTCAACCATTCTCTATCTTCTTGGCATTTTTATATGATTTTTGGGTCCCAATTTTGGGGTTGTTTTGAGGCCCTAAACATTTTTTTTGGAAATTTTGGCAGGCAAGATTACCATGGAATACCATGGTCCTATAAATTTTTTTTAATCCTTGGATAGTTCTTTCCAACAAGCTATTTTTCACCCAAAACATATATTGTATGCAAAAGTTGTGCCCCCTAGAATTTGATGTACCGACTAACCACCTTAGACCTGCAAAGCTTTTGGAATTTCATCGTATAATGTTAGGTTTTTGGACCTCTAGGATTAATTATTTATGTTAAAAGGCCATTATTTTTACCTCTTGTAGTATATTTTGTGAGTGTGTGTAGCCCCCATATCTCTCTATTCAAAGATAACTAACACCATTCTAGCTAGTTTGTATTATACAATATTATGTTATTTCATTTTTAATAGAATTTGGAATTTCACCATATTGTAGTAATTTTTGCTATATTGCTTTTTGTGTGTTCCATTTTATTTATTGCATTTTATTTCATTCCTTGTACATGTCGAATCAATAGTTGATCTTTTAGGTTGGAATTTGTTTTCTTTTGTAGGATAAGGATTGCACCACTTTACACAACCTATGCACATAATGACTATTTGTGAGTGTAATTGTTTACATAGGCCATCCATCACCTAGTCCATTTAACCTTCTAGGTTCAACCACATACCATAGTGTGAGTCTCTTCCTTACACCATGGCTATTTCAAGGTGACAATTGAGAATATTTAGAGTTTTTCACCCTCAATTTCCTCTTTAATTAGTCGTATCACTTACTGAATGAGTTACGGTATAATTCCCTATCCCATATCTGAGCTATAGCTCTTCAAAACCTTTTAGTTCCTTGTCTTTCAGTTTCACTTCACCCCAACCTCCTAACCCCATGATGGGAGTTAATTCTGGCACAAATGTTAGCCCCAATTCGGGTGCCAATGATGGAGAAAATACCAAACCTAATCTTGGTCCTAACATAGGTACTAAGAATGGAACCACCACAGGAACTAATGCGGCTCAACCTTTTCTATCATTCATGTCTAATTTAAACCTAACATATTTAAGCTAGCTAATTAATGATCCCTTCCATCACAATAAAAATTGGCCCTAAATTATAACCAAAATTCCCTTGGATATACCAAAATTTGACGATAAATATGGGGAGGATCCATCAAAACACATATGGTCCTTCCATATCGTGTTATTCAAGCTCCATTCTGGAAGATTAAATCCATATACAACTATTTCAGCATAATATCATGAGCGCTATTGTGAAATAGTATGTTGACCAACCTTGTGACACCCATTAAACATTTGCATCCATTGTGAATGTCTTCCTCTCTTACATTCAATTACCAAGCCATAAAATTGGAATTGATATTATGAGTACTTGTCACAAAACTACTGTCACTTATATAACTGATCACATCTAGAAGTGGTAAAAAATGTGGAGCTTTTGTAAGGCTATACAATTCTCAAATATATCCTTCCTCCCATTTCTAAGAATGTCACTTCAACATTCTATAGAATCAAGGAAGAGGTCATTCATAAGTTCATGCAATATGATCTAATTTATGCCCAATCAAGCTATTTATACATCATCATCCCTAATGTCCATTCCAACTTAGGTGATACATATTCACTAGGGGCTTCCCATGTTACCACTAGAATGATTGGAATCTTCTCATATCAATAGCCTCATGAGGGTTCAACCATACCAAGCATATATTGTTAGCCATATGGGGTTATTAGTCCCTCTGATTGTACCCACTCCTATATCCTTGCATTGTGTCAAAAATAGGAATCGAAACATCATAAATGAATCCTCAACCACATTAACATGTATATGACAATTTTTTTCCAGCCACTCTGACATATCAAACCCTTATTATTCCTTTACACAACATAGTGCTCTAGAATCTCCAACGTCAACACTTTAGGGTTCCATTGGTTAGCCTGCATCACCCCCATAAGGGTAAGTAATGTATGTAATAAAATATTTAAAATCCCCCCATTTTTAAGAAAAATGAATAAGGGGAAGGGAAAAAATAATTCTCAAAGCCAAGGGAACCCCAATAATTAGGGCTAGTAACCTAATGCCAATACTAGGGGAAACCCTAACAACACTACCCAACACCATGGTAATCAACCTAATAAAAGGATGTTGGAATGAATAAGCCTTTTTCCTATTGTGGTGTATACATTCATTATAATCATGAGTTCTCTCTCCTCCCATTAATGTTTTGTGCATGGGAGGCAATATAAAACATCAAATTTGGTAATCAACCACCCCCATATTTCACTCAAATTATAGCTTCACAATCAACTATTCTTAGGAAACATTTTTTTAATCGACCGTAAGTGGCCACCAGTGAATGTCATCCTCTGCACCAAATCCAATTCCCAACCAACCTGGGAATGAAACTTACCAAATTTTGTTGGATTTAAGTGATGTTAATGTTACAACTCGACTGTGTCAATATGGTCTTCCACTTCAGTTTCAACTAGTGCCATTTTCAAAGCTTCTTTATTTAACTAAAAAAAAATTATCCGTCACTCAATATCCCTATTTCAATGTGATGAAATACACCCAATACCCATCCACGCGGCACCCATAATTATTGTATAGCATATGACTTTGCGCAATCCCCTGTAACTATGCCAACATTTGAAGTCCTTAAAAAATTCCCTTCACAGAAGAAGGCTTTACTATATACTTTGGTTTCTATGGATCCCTTATAATATCACATGATTATCTTTGATGTCGAAAAATATGAATCTTCATGATTCCCTCCTTCTGTAGCTTTCCAAATCCTAATTTCAATCAAGAATGTTGCTATCTAGTGATGCACTATTGAAAAAGGTGTAGCCATATGTGTGATGTCTACCCAAGTCCACAAAAATATTGAGCCCCATAAAATGGTTTTAAGATAACCTCTGTGCATATTATGTTTTTACTTCAAAACCTAAAGGGTTGTACCAGAACTATCTTATCCAGGTAGAAGAAAAACAAGTATTTCTTGATATATAGGTTATTGTTGCACCTTTGGACTATAACCTCCTCCCGGTTCATAGCTTCATGTATTCCATGAAGGTATTTTAGTAATCCACTTATTGGACCAAAAAATTTGCATATAATAGGAAAATTGTCACCATTGGCCAACTCACCTAATACAACCCCAAGAAATGTTGACAATGTGATTTACTCCATGGTCAGGAACCAAGTCATCCTTTCACTTTGACATTAGCCCAAATATATACAAATAAATTTGTTTGGTTGGTGCCTATTATGGCCCATCACCTATATTTTATACACCAAGATTGTGTCAAGCTTGCATGGTTCCTACCTCCCAAGGCTCTCAAGTAATTACAATGTCTTTTTCGCGGCAAACACCTTAGCAACTTACACCTACAACTTCAAGAACTAGGGACAAGGGAAATCCCCTTAGACACTATTACTTTGGCTAGATACCTTTCTTTTTCCCAACTATAGGAATAATTAGTACTTCAGTAATGGCCATATTGAATTTTATTAATTCAACCTTGGGGATTCCAATTTGGAACTTGAATCCTCCATCCCCTACCCTACTCTCTCAACAAACACCTTATTTAGATTTAACACTAGTTAGAGCAATTACAATTTAACCTCCAACTACTTCAATTCTTATGCAACCCTTGTCCAAGTTCGCTCCCATTGGGAAAGTGGTTTCAAAAAGGGGAAAATACAAGAATAAAGGGGGCAGTAATAAGCTATGGATTCTCAAATTAACACCCCTAAAGCACCAATTCCATGTAATTTATGCGATCTCCTTCTCTACACTAATAATAGGTATATTTCTCTCCCTCAACTCAAGGGTCCCATAGTTTTAGATGATCCATCCATTCAAGTGGTTCATGTCACTCTTCCTAGGTCACCCAAAAATAAAAAAAATATTTACTTCCAAACCACCCATACACTTTGTGCAATATGCATGGTTACTACTCTCACCGTTGTCTTAAGATTTCAAAGTTTTGTGATACACCTATTTTCATGCGGAAAGAGTTATTTTTGTTGACAAAACTAACCTCCCTAGGAGTCTAAGACTCTTTAGTGACAAACAAAACAAGTAAGAGCAATCCTTCTCTAAATATACATTATCCTATGAGAAACCAAGTGTTTTTCGATCTTACCTTAGGTCCAACGCTTGTTGTAGCAGCCTAGCTTCGTTGATCCAGATGAGCTCCTCCTTCACTTTGAAACCTGCATACACTAACAATCAACCGATTACATAACACCTGAATATTCCATAAAACA
>APFE031359191.1:0-26302 GCA_000404065.3 Pinus taeda
GCGGGACAGGTGTCGTAATATCAGAACCGGCCCTGTACCATGAACGGATTGTCAGGCGTTGCTCCGATGCAATCAGGGAGTGACATGTGTCCCTGGTGTGATGCTGGCCTGACGCAAGCATCTGACAGATATCGGAAGGTATCTGTCAGACACGTAAGGCCTTCCGATATCCATATGCGCCGTCGATCTGGAGGCGCGTGATCCAATGGTTGTCGGGCGCCCAACTTGCGCGAACTGTACCACCTCCTTTGGTTAACCTGCGGACATCGGGATTGCCCGAGATCAACATCCGCCGTAGATCTGGATCCGGCGCCATCTGACGGTCATCGGGCAGGCAATCTGCACGATCTGTACTGCTCCTGGGCGGGCAATAAACAATGATTTTTCCTTTGCAGACGTGGACGCGGGACCCTCCACGCGCTAATTGTTCCTTTTGGTGAATTTTTAATGGTTTTCTTACCAAAATATTTCGGTCCGCCAACTTTAGAAATATAAGCAATTCGATGGTTTTTCATAAAGTTCGGGTGTAAACCTTTTATGAAGGCGGAAACTATAGGAAATGGGGTTAAACAGGTTTTATGAAATATAAAAGGGCAAATAACCCCCCGAACTTAAGATAAGGCGGGGGAAGGATGATTTTATAATGTTTTCCGTCCTTTGGTGATTTTTATGGGTTTTTTAAATGTTTTTCAAGGTTTTTCAAGGTTTTTCAAGGCAAAATGGAACTTTTGGGTGGGGAGACTAGTTTGAGGTGGAGCAAAAGGTGAGTCATGGGTTCTTGACTTTGACCAGATGTCAAATCAAGTCCCAGGGAGAGAATATTATGGCTATAGTGCCAAGGAGGGGATATTTATGCATTGTGGGGTTTATACACCATGGTGTTTATAATACTTAGGATAAAGGGGTATAAGGAGCTAAGTAGTAGAATTAGTTGTCAATATGGAGGGAACATATGAGTGAGGGCTAGTTCAACCAAGTTTTCTTTGAAAATAACTTGAAATCAGGAGTAGATCAAAATGAAAAGATTTTTGCACAAGAAATGTGGCTTTTGAAGACCATAAGAATGTAAAACATTTGAATTTTCTCTTTGCCCTGGCAACTTCTGGGAAGGTGTTAGTGATGATGATATTACAAAATGAGAAACAAGGGAGTAGTCATGCTCCAGAGGGCTGCTCTTGCGTAGATTTCAACAACTTGATTTGAAAACAAGACATTTTCTGCAACCCCATCTACTACCCCACCTATTCTCCTAACAATTTTGTTCCTTCTTGAGGGTGCACTTAACTTGCAAACTCCCTTTTGAAATGCCTTTTCTTTTTATTGGCTTTTGCTTTCATCTCCTATCTAATAAACCCTTATTCCTTCCAAGGTCCAGATTAAGCCAGTTGGGAACCTTAGCTTTCTACCTAGCTACTGATCTGCCAAGATTGAACAGTTTGGACAGATTTCATTCTCTATTCTACAACATAAATTGAAAACATGGCATGATCCAGATTAAACTGTTGAATCATCCATCGAATTTGAGTTCTTATGGAAATTGAGATAGACATTGTCTTCCTAAGAAAATATGGGATCTTTGTTTTATCAAAGCAGAGCATATTTGGACCTTTGATATCCAATCATGAAATATGAAACCTATTGGTATAGGTATCCAACAGTGGCTCTACATGGGGATGGTTTTTCTCCTGGAAAGACCAAGAACAGCAGGTCAGTGTGCCTGGGCCCTTTGGCTGCTTCTCTGAAACTTTGGAGTTCTGTCCACCATAGGTCCCTCAAATTGCAGGTTGATGCTCTAAAACACAGAATATGTTTCTATTTTTCTCGCTGGCTGTATTGTTCCTCAAACCATCTTGTTTTCATGCTTCAAAAACAATAATATATACAACACACACAGAGTGTCTATACAACAAATTATGTGTAAAAGTAGGTCAGCTGTACTTATGGAAGGTAGTCAAAATAGTGCTTGAGCATCCTGCCATTGACAGGGCCTTCATCTAGGTCATTTTTGTTCAGATCTTGGAGAAAATAGGTGTTATTTCCTTGTACAGCTTGTATTAAGAATGGTCCTCTCCAAAGGGAGTCAAACTTTCCATGTTTTCCTTTGCTTTCCCTCCTTGCATCCCACTTGAGAACTTTGTCACCTATGTTGAAATCCTCTGCTTTGGTCCTTCTGTCAAAAGCCTTTTTTAGCTTTTCTTGTAGCACTTGGACTCTATTATAAACTTCCTCCCTGGTTTGCTGCAAACATATAATCTGATTGATCCTTCTTTGCATGTCATTAGGCTCAGCTTGGCTTTCCTGAAGTATCTTCATAGCAAGGATCCCTAAAGATGAAGGGAATTTGGCCTCTAAACCATAGACTAACTCATATGGGCTGACCCCAATTGATCTTTTGGTTGTTAGTCTATCTGCCCACAGAGCATTGACTAGTCTCTTGTGCCAATTTTTCTTGTTCTCCTCCAATATTTTCTTGATCATATTTACCAAGCTCTTGTTTGATGATTCTGCCAGGCCATTACCTTGGGGATAGTATGCTGTAGAGTGGCCCAAAGTAATATGAAATTTATGACAGAAACTGATCATTTTTTTAGATCTGAAGGCAGCAGCATTGTCTGTTATTATTTTGTCAGGGCATCCAAATCTAGCCAAAATATTTGTCTCCAGGAATTGTATGATAGTAGAGTCATTTGCTTGTCTACATGGGATTGCTTCAATCCATTTTGTGAAGTAGTTTGTTGCTGTCAGAATCCATTTGTGTTGGCCTGAAGAGGAGGGATTGATTTCTCCAATGAAATCTAAGCCCCACTGCTGAAATGGTCTCTCTGTTGGAATCGGTCTAAGAGGCAGTGGCAACAATTGTCTTTTTCCTTCAAACACTTGACATTTGTGACATGCAGTAGTAAATCTCTTGACATCAGAAAAAATAGTGGGCCAATAGTATCCAGCTCTTAGTATCTTGTTCACAGTAGTTTTCCAGTAGAGATGTCCACCACAGTCTCCTGCATGGAACTCTTCCATGATTCTGTTGGCTTCTCTTTCAATCAGACAATTTAGCAAAATGCCCTCATGATTCCTCCAAAGCAGATTTTCTTCCATGACACAGAATTTTGAGGCTTTCATTTTTACAAACCTACTCTTAGTTCTAGAAAGTCCTGGGGGAGCACACAGGTTTTGCAAGACATAACAGATATCAGAATACCAAGGGGATTGCTCAAAGGCCACATTGATCTTTGGAGTCGCCAGCTCCTGTTCACTGTCTAGTTGGTTAATGTCTAGGGCTTGGAAATTTGTTTCAGACATCAGTTTTGCTAGGCCTTGCCCTTTTACAAGTTTTGTAGGTTTTATTTCTATGTCAAATTCCAAGATACTTGCTATCCACTTGCCTCTTCTTCCCTCTAAATTCTCTTGTGTAAGTATATCTTTAACAATTGGGCTTGGCACATAGGCAATTACATGGGAATAAAGGATATAGATCCTAAAATCCTTAATAGCTTTGACCAAAGCATAGGCTTGTTTTTCCATGATTTGATACTTGAGGGGAGAATCTCTTAGGGCTTTGCTAAAGAAGGCTATGGGTTTTTCATTTCCTAGATCATCCTTCTGTAGTAAAACTGCAGCAATTGTATGTTCAGAGGCAAAGGAGAATATGATGAAGTCTCTATCAAACTGTGGGCTAGTTAGGACCGGAGTTTGGGTAAGGGCAAATTTGATGCTCTCAAAGGCTTGTTTAGCATCTACTGTCCATTTAACTTTGGAATCCTTTTTCAACATGTTGTTAAGCAATCTGCTAAGCTCAACTAAGTTTGGGATAAATCTTCTTAAAAAGTTGATTTTTCCCAAAAAGGCCTGTAATTCCTTTATGTTCCTGGGATGGGGCATATGTTGGATGGCTTGGATTCTGTCTGGATCAATTCTGATGCCATCCTTGGAAATAATATGTCCTAGTAGTTTACCTTCCTCTAGACCAAAAATGGATTTTTTGGGATTCAATGATATCCCATATTTTCTGCATTTTAAAAAGATTTGTCTGAGATGATTTATATGTTCTCGGTCTGATTTGGAGAATGGTGTAAGGTCATCCAAATAGATGACTAGGAAGTCATGAATTTCTTTGGCAAAAGCAATATCCATTTCTCTTTGGAACGTGGCCCCTGCATTCTTTAAACCAAAAGGCATTTTGACATATTTAAAGGTTCCCCATGGGGTAGTGAATGCAGTTTTGTCCTGGTCATTAGGATGGACTAGAATTTGGTTGAAGCCTGAAAAGCCATCCAGCAAGGAAATTCTTGAGGCCCCTACTACTCTCTGCAAAATGTGATCCATTTTAGGTAAGGGGTAGTTATCTTTCAATGATACCTGGTTGAGGTTTCTTAAATCCACACAGAGCCTAATTTCACCAGTTTTCTTCCTTGTGGGGACTAGGTTTGAAATCCAATCAGAGAATCTGATTGGTGCTATTATGCCTGCTTTGAACATCTTTTGTACTTCTTGCTCCATTACTGGGAGGAGCATAGGGTTGATCCTTCTGAGTTTTTGCTTGAAGGACTTCTGATTTGGCTTGAGTGGGATTGTGTGTTGTATTACAGAAGTGTCATAGGACTTAAGGTCCTCATAACTCCATGCAAACACATCCTGAAATTCTTTAAACAGATCAATGTACTTGGGTTTTTGATCAGGTGGTAATGCAGCTGATAATTTTATGATTTTAGGCTTTTGAACTGTCCCAATGTTATGTTCTTCAATGGTATTATTTAGGGGTTCAATTTTTGGTTTGTTGGGGACATCATTAGAATCAAACATGTCTTCCAATGGAGCTAGACCTATGGGCAGAAGATTGTTCTTTAGCTGTACCATTTCAGTTTCATCCTCTGGCGTCTCTTCACACTCAATCTGCTGGATCTCTTGAATGTTATTCTGATTGAAGATTGTAGGATTTAGCCTTTGGTAGGCTGTTTTGGGAGACAGTACTTGGCTGTTATTTAAATTTAGTATTTTTGATTGACTTGCTGGCTCAATATGACTTGCTGGCTCAATATCTATATTCAGGCCTGAAAATTCTTCCTGTAAATTCAGAAAGTTTTTGATTTGTGTATCACTGTCAAATACTTGCCAGTCTCTTATGTTATTTGGGATTGATGGTCTGTGCTTTACCTCAGCTGTAAAACGGTGATGGGGGTCAAAGGGAAGCTTGCAAGTACTTGCAAACATGGCTAGACTACGAGCATGCAGGTTTTGTGACCTAGGAACTTTGGTGATTTGGAAATCAGAAAAAGACTTAAGTAGCTCAGAAGCCACAGCTCGGTATGATCTGAGTCTATTATCTTTGGTAACAAAATTGCCCTTAACTTGTTGGATAACTAGGTCAGAATCCCCTAGGACTGATACTCTTGTAACTTGTAGAGTTTGGATCAACTTGAGGCCTAGTAACAGGGCCTCATATTTAGCCATATTGTTGGTACATCTAAAATTTAGTCTGTAAGCCCTACCTTCTGCATAACTGATTTCTTTATTGTGCACCCACACTCCTGCGCCTGCCCCTAACTTGTTGACTGATCCATCAAATTCTAAGAACCATAGAGATTCCTTGCTTAGGGGGTTTTGGATAAGGTCTGTGAGGCATGAATTTGTAAGTTGAAGTATAGGCTGATCTTTTGGTTTGATTTGCATGACTTTCTTCTCCCTTGGTGGGATTGCTTTGTTTTCTAGGGGAACCATTGTTTCATTATTTTGTTCCAATGTTGTGGTTTCACAGTTGCTTGTTTTGTGTTCCTGAATACTGGCTTTGTTTGATTCAGTTTGTGCTTGAATATCAGGGTCTTCTTGTTCAGCAGTTTGATTTATTTGGATTATATGAGCCTTTTCCTTAGTGTTGCTGTTTTTACTGTCATTGTAAAGGATGTATGAGTCTATGTCAGAGTGGACAGCATAAATGGGAAAATTTTGAGGCTTCTCTGTACTACTGACCATGTATTTCATTAGTGACTCTCTATACAACCTCTTGGGTTGACCAAAGACTGTAATAGTAGCATAAGACGTGTCTAGTTGGAGAGACCCTTGGAGCTTAGCTCCCCATGATCTTGACAGCAACATCCCATATTTAGGTGGAATGTCAGCAACAACTACATCCATTAGGATGGTTTTGTTTGGATATTGGACTAAAGACACACATAGGTCTTTTATTAGGTCTAGACACTTGACTTGGCTGGAATCAAATGAAAAAAGGTCCTTGTATGGTCTAGTGATGTCCAAATTCAACCTTTCCATTACAGATTTGGGCATTAGATTATGAGATGCACCTGAGTCAAACATTGCATTGTGTAATATTTTGTCATGCACATGCAGGCTCACATAAAAGGGTAGGATTCCTGAGCCTACTACTTTTCCATCAACCTCCGGGCCAAAAAGAAATTCAGGGGTGTCATCCAACACATTGACATTATCCACATTATCCTTGTTTTTGCCATGGGTGAGTTTCAGAGATCTTTGAATCTGCTGTTTATAAATCTCATTTTTGGCTAGCTCTGCCAGAGGTATAGTTATTTTCAGTTTTCCAATTTCAGTTTCCAAATAAAAGGGTTTTTCTGTTTGTGTTTTGGTAGTGTGGGTGAGCTTACTTTATTTATCTGCTAAGGTTTGTTCCTGATTTGGAGTTTTATGACTGCTGATCATCTCTTGAGGCCCTTTGCTTGGTTTAGGCTGTTTAACTGATGGAATAGGTGAATTCAGTGACTGTTCAGTAATGTCTTCAATGGTTATTTCTTTTGTGGGTGAATCAGTTGTGTTGTTTGGCTCCACTGCTATGGCACTTTTAGGCTGTGTTTTATCCTTTGTTTTCTGAGGTTGTGTTACATTTACAGTCCTACTTCTCAACTTGTACTGTTTATGAACCTCATAGATAGCAGTGTCATAGCCTTGTTTGAAATCAAATGATTCTCCTGAACTAGTCTGAAACTGTTTGCTATCCTCCTCATCCTGATCCTCTTGAGTCAAGAAGACTTGGTGCTTATTATCAAGCCCCATTAGGTGGATATGAGTGTCCTCTTCTTGTTCTTCGGATGTGGATGTCTCAGCATAGTTTTCTTGGAATGGTGGTCTTATTTCAGGGTCATTGCTGGTTTTGCTCCCACTAGGGTTTTGGTTCCTCCTGAAGTTTGTAGCCCTGTTAGGGTTGTTTGGTGGTGCTTCCCATGAAGATTTTCTTTCCACAGATTCTACCCTATCGCCTAACCTCTTCATACCAGAGATTATTGCATCCAATTTCTGGTCCAAGGCAGAGGGCTCTTCCTTGAAAACAACTCTCTTTTCTGTTTTAGCCCTATTCCTCTTGGCAATCAGGTTTGCTTCAACTGTTACAACAACTCTCTAAGCTTCTTCAAGGGTTTGAGGGGCTCTTTCTTTCAATTGGTAGGCCATATTTGGGTCAAATCCATCTGGGAATTTGTATAAGGCTAAATCCGGGGGAGGTCTTAGGTTTTGAGGTATAGCATTGTAAACATTGTTGAACCTAGCACAATATTCGAAAACAGTCTCTTGGGGACCTCTTCTGATCATATCATATTCACCAAGTATGTGCAAAGGGTCCTTCTTTTTCTCCCATCTATTCGTGAAGGATTGGTAGAGCTCATCAGGGGTAGTAATGTTGTTTGCAGGCAGGGATCTAAACCATGTTCTCACATCCCCTGTTAAGCTTTGGACAAATATTCTCATCCTTACAGTTTCATCATCAATCTCATAATTTTCAAAATGATCTTGCATTCTTTTAGCATGCTGAATGGAAGAATAGGGACCAGTGGAGTCAAAGTATGTTATTTTGGCCTGATAGTCTTGAGGTAAGGCCACTGGATTGGCAGGCAATTGGAGAGGAGCATACCTGGCCATATTTGCTGGATTCTGGAGGTTAACTAGGACAACTGGGACAAGAGGAACAAAAGGTATCACAGGGGTAACAGGTATAGAGGGTATAATAGTGTGAGATAGAAGAACTTGTGTGGGAGAAGAAGGGATTAGTGGGGAACTTTGGGATGTTGAAGGGGAACTAGGGGAATTAGGGGTGGAACGGAACAAGACCTTGACTGGAGTGGGGATTGAGTTAGGAAGCTCTGGCTGTGGACTGATGTCAGCAAGTTGATCTTGTATTTGCTGGTTCCTAACAAATTTGGGAATTGTATTGGGATTATCGAATACAGTGGGAGGATTGGGGTCAGGGTTATTCCTTGTGTACCTGAGATTCCTCTTGGGAGCCATCTTCTGAGCTAGTCCTATAAGGTTTTATGAAAGTTTTGTATAGCAAGGACTGGACAGGAGCTCTAAATTCTGTATATCTGTATGGGGTGAAAGGAGATCTAAGTCAGCTCTACCTTAGGCTGCAAATTTTTGTATAGGGGCAGCTTGAAGGTGTCTTAACCGATTTTCAGACTGTGAGTGCAATTCCTTAATAGATTTTCAAACCTTTAGATCCTGAAGATTTATCCCCATTGGAGTCGCCATTTATGTTAACACCCAGGTTGTCCTCTTTGACTCCTAAGAGGATACGGCTGGGGTAACCACTAACCAGTCTTTGGGCTACAGCTCCTAGCCTAGCTGCAGTCAGAGAGGGCTCTCTCTATAAGGTTGTGTCACTGCTTTCAGTGAAACTTTTAGGCTAGTTATGAGATGATTTCTTGGTTGTTTTTGTGTTTGGTTGGGAGGATGCTTCTGATTTCCTTAAAGTATATCAGCAGCTAAGTTAATCCATTGGGCAATGGGGTATTGGAGTGTTTTCCCTTGAGGTTTTGATTTCGGTGAGGTGTAAAGCTGTAGGGCCTGTGTGCATTTCATGAAACAAACTGTAAATAGTGAGAACGAGGTGACAACAACTAGCAAAGAGCAGTGAAGAATTCTTTACTTAAGCTGGATATTACAAAGAGGCTTGTTATTTAGGAGCAATTGCTTGAATTCCTACAACAACAACATATTGTGATGACATAGTATTAAAGGTAGCAGCGAAGAATTACTCTTTAAATACTGTATCAGAAGAAAACATATAAGACAGTTTAGATTGAGTTCAGGGTAGCCAATGACTAAATCCTGAGACTATTCTTTCTCTTTACTACCTAGATTGTCAAGTGTACAGAAAACGTGAAAGAAAAATGGAATAACAAGAACACAGGTGAAATAAGGAGTCATGAGGAAAACTTATTGAGCCATGAAATACACAGGAATCCTGCAACTTTGAGCCACACACCATCAGGAGATCAAGAGGCAAAACATCTTTGAAGAAATCCCACTGTCTTTTGTATTAAGTATCTGCAAGTTCTCAATATTAGAATAACAGAGAAGATATCGAGAGATTTCTTACATCCGGAGTCCAACCCCTCTAAACAAACGTGAGGGGGAATATATAGAGGTTTACATACAAAAATATCTCTGGAATGGAGTCATCTGAGATGGAAAATATCTCTTACATTTGTACAGGAGAGTAGATGAGAGTTTAATACAAACATAAATGTCTCTTAAAAGCCTTTAACTGCTGTCAGGACGAATTTTTGACCTTTGGGCACTGCGGAGTTAATTGCGTGGCTTTATCATAAATATGAACTGAAGTGCTCTGTCACTTTGACCTTTTGTATCTTCTTGGCCCTGCCACCTGTACCTACTGATGTTGCTGTTGATGCCGAGTACCTGTGCTGAGTTGGCTCAGCGTCTTGATGCTTGCTGTCATATCTTTGTCCACCTGTAGATGCAACATGGATTGTTTTGCTGCAAAACGATTTAATCCCTCAACTTTAATTCAAAAGTAGCTTTATTAAGTCCTGCCATACGTCTTGAGGGGGAAGTTGATGCCTCAAAATTGACCCTATGGTCTCATCAGCCTCTGTGTACTTATAGAAATGGGGGGGCTCATCAAATAAATGTGCTATTTCATTCTTAATAAAAAATAAATTATCTAACTTCTCAAAAAGAGCCTGTCCTGTTAGTGGGCCTGCTGAAGATGACCCAGATGTATCAGCAATTTGAATTGCTGCAAAAGTGCTCACCCTCTTTATGTATTTCTCATGAGAGAGAAGCTTTCCTGATTCTTCCAAGGTGGGAAGCCCTTTGTCCTGTAGGGCTGTGAACCTATTCTGGAACTTAGTTATATCTGCCTGTATATCATGAATCTTCCTGTCCAGTGTCTGGATTAGGTTCCTCATTGTTGTGGTTCTTTTGATTAGGGAAATTGTTTCAGTTCTATTAGCAATTCCCATTTTTATCAGCTGAGAACCAGTTCTGTAGTTTAGGACTTCAATCATTTTGGGGGCAAGGTCTGCCATGTTGCCAAGGGCGTTTCTTGCTCTGTATAGTTCTTTCTTTGCCCTGCCAATGAGTCTTATTTGTTCATATATAGCATCAATGTACTCCCACTGGTTAGTGATTGATTGTCCAATGGCAGTCCAAATCACTTGCTTGATCTCTGCTGTCACTTTCTCAAAATTGAGCTGCTTTTCCAGCTCTGCAATTGTCTTTTTTAGGGCTTTCACTTCCCTCTCCCTCTCAGCTACATTTTGCTTAGACTTATCATATTTCTCTTCTATCTTTGCTAAGCTTTCCTTGGCCTTATTTAGCTCTGTCATTTGAGCCTCTAGCGCCTGGAGTTCTTGCCTTAATTTTTGCATATCCAGGCTCTCGGCCTGCTCAGTTGGTGGTGCTGTAGTAGCTGGCTCTGTTGTAGCTGGAGCTGTTTCTGATTCTTTTTGCTTTGGAGGGATGTCCTCTTTAGGGGTCTTCTCGAGGTCTATTATATCTATGGGTGGTTTGGAAGACTGCCCTTGTTCTCCCCTCTGTAGAGCTGCTTCTAGGGTAGTCTCTGTATCCTGCAGCTTTTGTTGGGTGTCAATTAGCTCTTTATACAAGGTCATTAGAAGTGCAGTGACATCCCTTTCTTGCCTTTGTTGGGCAACTTCATCTGTTTGGGGATGTAGAGTTGGTGAGATCTTCATTTTCTTCTTGATTGCAGCTACATCCGCATCCCTTAGTTTAAGGACCTCCTGTATGGCCTTAACATCATTGGGATCATGACCAAACTCTATGATGATCTCTTCTAGTGCCTTGATTCTGTTGTCCTTGGCTTGAGAGGATGCCCTTTCTGACTCAAGCTGAGCTGCAGTGTTATTCAAACTGTTTTGCAGCCTATAATTTACCAAGGTCTTGTCTGCCAGGGTGGCATAGACCATCTCACCCGTTTGCTTGTGGAGCTCGATCTGGTCCATGGGGTGGATGTCTTTTGCAAGTTCTTCTAAGTTTGTCCTTATATAGTCAGCAGCTGTTTGAGGTTGCTGCACTGTAGGGGCAAAATGGCTCATTGTCAACTTGCCTCCTTGTACATCAAAGGTAGCCATTAGCCTTTGCTGGTTTGGAGGGGCCATGTTTAACAAATGATTGTAGAGCTTGATTTTGAGTGGCTCACTCCTCCTCTTAGCATCCCTGAACTGGTCCTTTATGCTTTCAGCTGCACTCTTTGTTTGTCCTGAGGAGCTGACCTCCCCAAGTGTTGTCCTATCTTGCTCTTGCTGTAATGAGCTGGCAGAGGTCTCAAGGCTATGCATTTCTTCTTCTGAAAATGGATTGAGCCTCTGCCTTTTTTCTGGACCTTCTGTGAGAGGGGTATCCCTCCCCCTTTTCTTGCTGATGTCCTCCCTCTGAGGGGTTTGGAGGACTGAAGAATCCATCCTAGAATCCTGTCTAGGAGGCGCCATGCTGGTTGTCCTTTGTTGGGTAGCTGCCTGGCCTTCTCCCTTTTTCTCTTCCTGATCCTGTTGATCAGTTTCTTGCTGGTCTTGCTGCTGTTGCTCTTGCTGGCCCTGTTGGCCCACTTGCTGTTGTTCCTGCTGGCCCTCTGTTTCTTCCATTATTTTGCCTTTACCTTTGTCCTGCCCCTGATTTGACGTTTGTGCTACCCCTTCTTGTGTTGCTGATGAGGAAGCTGGCGCTGTTGCGTGAGAACTTGGTAGGGTAGGCACCTGAGAAGGACATTCCAAGTCAGCCATTTTCAATAAATGTCTCCTAGCCCTGTCATTTAGCTCTTCTTGGGTCAAAGGCTCTACCAAGGTATTTTTATGCCATTTTGGCTGGTTTGCATGTCTTGTTATGAGGAGCATGCTATTATGCTCATAACTGGAGAGTTTATATTTCAGTCTCCTCTTGGATATAAAGCCATTAGGGTCATATGGTTTCCAAAGGAAGCTTTGTGTTAGGCCCAAGCTTTCCAACATTCTCTCTGCCTCCTTCCATCCTTCTCTTTTGTTTAAAACCAAATGCCCAAGCTGGTTTTTGATTTTGAGTTGTGCCTTCTTGCCCCTACCTGCAAAATGGATCAGATCAGCATGGGCGAATTGCCTGAAATACTCCAGGGAAAAGAGCCTCATAGGCACAAACTTAGGTAGCCTGAAAGGGCGCGGCTCACACCCATATATCCTAAGCACTGTATGATGCTGGTAGAAATACCAGTCCCCTATGCTGTAAGTAGTGGATAGTTGCAGTATCCTCTTCATTTCCTCAGTGAGTCTTGGAGGAGGTTCTTTCATAAGTAGGGATAGGGCTGGATGAATAAACAGATCTATGAACTCACAATAGGTATAGGGTGAGTAGAAATAGCCATGGAAGATTGAGCTCCAATATACAACCGATCTAGGGTTCCCTGCTGCATCGGTTCTCTTGATTTCAAAAGAGAATTTTTCATATTGGTGATACAGAATAAGATGATAAATATATGAGGTGTATCTGAACACCCTCTCTCTAGGCAAGTGCAGGAACTGCTCATGTATTTTGTCTGAGATGTATGTGGCATAGTTGTAGCAGATAGGGGTCTTTCTAGGGGCAAACATTAACATCATAACTAGTACAGTTTCCTCTATAAACTCCATTGATTTATATCCCAGAATTGAGCTTACCATATGGGCCAGGTCTAATCCAAGGTTATTAAGGTATCCATCAAAGATAGGAGGATGCAGCACTCTGTCTGATTTGCTAACAAATAGTTGATTAAACCTCAGGATCTCTGCCTCTGTGAGTGTTTTTGGTCCCCTTGGTTGATTAAGGTCCAGCAGGGACAAAGGAACCATTTCATTGTCAGTTCTGAACTGAACCATAATCTCTAAGGCCTGAGGGGTGGTATAGAATACAACTTCACCCTTGGGATTGACTACAGCTCTCTGTGATGGCTCATAACAACTGGCACATAGATAGATGAGATCAGGGAATTGTCTGACTAGAGGCATTTTGAAAGTTGGTAGGGCAGACTCCCAGATGCCTAGGATATCTGTTCCATCTCTGTACCTAGCCCTAAACTCATTTAGCAGGTGAATATGAGGGGTGCATCCTTGTCTGGAATCTTCTGAGATCTGGTAATCCAGGTCTGCCAAATCCTGCCAGTCTAGCTCTCTCTGAGGTGCATTTAGAGGAGTGACATTAAGGACTTCAGGGGTATCCATGCTTTATACAAATAATCTCTGAAATGCCGCTTGAAACAGCGAAATTGATGGGAACCAGGTTTGACAGGGTTGGTGTACAGTCAGGGTGACAATGCTGGGCCTTGTGGGAAGGGTTTTCAGCAGCAGAAAAACCTCCCTTGTCAGTTTGGGAGTTATGCAGGAGTCCACGGTTGCGCGAACAGGGTAGGTTTTTTAGCAGGAAATGCAGTCTCTCTGAGGTCTCCGACGCTATGTTTCGGCTGAAACAGTCAAATTGGGTACAGTGCAGTTGATTTATCGGTGAAATTTTCAACTTAATGGCTTTTATGGTTGTTTTTACAAGTAACTTAAGAAAAACCAGTTCACAGGAGGACGAGGCTGAAATACCTGTTAAACAATGGCCTGGACTGAACAATGCAGCTGGGTTTGCGCGCTGGGTGCTTTGAAATTGGTCGCGGGCTGGCTGGTGGCAGGCGTCATGAATTACATGCAGGCAGCTTAACAGTATTTTTCCGAAAAATATGACAAAATTGTGAAAAATAGCGAAAATATGGCTTTTTGGCTTTATTGGCGCGCTTTTTGGATGACGTCATCATGGGGGACCGGGTTGGGTGACGTTAGCATGACATCATCGGGTGACGTGGCGGTCAATGACAGGTCCACGGGGGCGATGAGGTGGTGGCCAGGTGGGCGAATGAGGGATGAGGTGAGCGGATGTGGCAGTGACGTGCAAGGCAGCGGGGCGAGGACATGGGCGGGATAGGTGTCGCAATATCGGAACCGGCCCTGTACGGTGAAGGAATTGTCAGGCGATGCTCCGATGAAATCAGGGAGTGACATGTGTCCCGGCGTGATGCTGGCCTGACGCAAGCGTCTGACAGATATCAGAAGGTATCTGTCAGACACATAGGGTGCTCTGATATCGATGAGGGCCATCGATCTGGAAGCCCACGATCCAACGGTTGTCGGGCGCCCAACTTGCGCGAAATGTAATTCCTCCTTTGGTTAACCTGTGGACGTCAGGATTGCCCGAAATCAACGTCCGCCGTAGATCTAGACCCGGCGCCATCTGACGGTCATCGGGCGGGCAATCTGCACGATCTGTAACTGTTCCTGGGCGGACAATAAACAATGATTTTTCTTTGCAAACGTCGCTGCGGGACCCTCCACGCGCTAATTGCCTTCTTTGGAGAATTTTCAATGGTTTCATTTACCAAAATATTTCGGTCCGCCAACCTTAGAATAACATGCAATTTAAGGGTTTTATATAAAGTTCGGGCAAAAATCTTTTATGAAGGCGCAAACTATAGGAAAAGGGTAAAATGGCTTTATGCAACATGAACGGGCAAATAACCCCCCCACTTTAGGATAAGGCGGGGAAAGATGATTTTATAATGTTTTCCGCCCTTTGGGTGACTTTTATGGGTTTTAAAGGTTTTTCAAGGTTTTTTCAAGGTTTTCCAAGGCAAAATGGAACTTTTGGCTAGGGGAAACTGGTTTGAGGTGGAGTAAGGGTGGAACATGGGTTCTTGACCTTGACCAGGTGTCAATTCAAGTCCCAAGGAGAGAACATTATGGCTATAGTGCCAAGGAGGGGATATTTATGCATTGAGGGGTTTATACACCATGGTGTTTATAATAATAGGGATAATGGGGCATAAGGAGCTAAGTAGTAGAGTTAGTTGTTAACATGGAGGGAACATATGAGTGAGGGCTAGTTCAACCAAGTTTTCTTTGAAAATCACTTGAAATCAGGAGTAGTTCAAAATGAAAAGATTTTTGCACAAGAAATGTGGCTTTTGAAGGCCATAAGAATATGTCAAAGATTTAAATTTCTGTGCTCTGTGCAGCTTGGAAAAGGGAGTTAGTGATGATTAATATACAAATGAGAAACAAGGGGGTTAGTCATGCTCCATGTGTTGCCTTTCTTGTAGATGTTTCAGCACCTTTGGTCTTTGAAAGAGATGGCACTTCTGCAACCCCATCTACCTACCCAACTAGTTCTCTAACATTTTTTGTTCCTTCTTGGAGGGTGCACTTGGACTTGCAACCCTTTGAATGCCTTTTCTTTTCATTGGCTTTTTTGCTTTCCTTTCCTATCTAATACAACCCTTATTCCTTCCAAGGTCCCAGATTAAGCAGTTGGGAACCTTAGCTTCTCTACCTAGCTACTGATCTGCGAAGATTAAACAGTTTGGACAGATTTCATTCTCTATTCTACAACATGGAAATTGAAAACATGGCATGATCCAGATTAGACTGTTGGACCACCCATCAAAATTGAGTTCTTATCAATACTGATACAGACATTGTCTTCTTAGGGAAATATGGGATCTTTGCATTACCAAAGCAGAGCATATTTGGACCTTTGATATCCAATCATGAAATATGAAACCTATTGGTATAGGTATCGAACAGTGGCTCCACATGGGGATGGTTTTTCTCTTGGAAAGACTAAGAACAGCAGGTCAGTGTGCCTGGGTCCTTTGGCTGCTTCTCTGAAACTTTGGAGTTCTGTTCACCATAGATTCCTCAAATTACAGGTTGATGCTCTAAAACATAGAATGTATTTCCATTTTGCTAGCTGGCTGTATTGTTCGTCAAACAATCTTATTTTCATGCTTCAAAAACAACAATATATACAACACATACAGAGTCTCTATACAATAAATTATGTACAAAAGTAGGTCAGCTGTACTTATGGAAGGTAGTCAAAATAGTGCTTGAGCATCCTGCCATTGACAGGGCCTTCATCTAAGTCAGTTTTGTTCAGATCTTGCAGAAAATAGGTGTTGTTTCCTTGTACAGCTTGTATCAGGAATGGTCCTCTCCAAAGGGAGTCAAACTTTCCATGCTTACCCCTGCTCTCTCTTCTTGAATCCCACTTGAGGACTTTGTCACCTATGTTGAAATCCTCTGCTTTGGTCCTTCTGTCAAAAGCCTTTTTTAGCTTTTCTTGTAGCACTTGGACTCTATTATAAACTTCCTCCCTGGTTTGCTGCAAACATATGATCTGATTGATCCTTCTTTGCATGTCATTAGGCTCAGCTTGGCTTTCCTGAAGTATCTTCATAGCAGGGATCCCTAATGATGAAGGGAATTTGGCCTCTAAACCATAGACTAACTCATATGGGCTGACCCCAATTGATCTTTTGGTTGTTAATCTGTCCGCCCATAATGCATTGACTAGTTTCTTGTGCCAATTTTTCTTGTTCTCCTCTAGTATTTTCTTGATCATATTTGCCAAGCTTTTGTTTGATGATTCTGCCAGGCCATTGCCTTGGGGATAGTATGTTGTTGAGTGGCCCAAAGTAATATGAAACTTATGACAGAAACTGACCATTTTTTTAGATCTGAAGGCAGCAGCATTGTCTGTTATTATTTTGTCAGGGCATCCAAATCTAGCCAAAATATTTGTCTCCAGGAATTGTATGATGGTAGAGTCGTTTGCTTGTCTACATGGGATTGCTTCAATCCACTTTGTGAAGTAGTCTGTTGCTGTCAAGATCCATCTGTGCTGGGCTGAAGAGGAGGGATTGATTTCTCCAATGAAGTCTAAGCCCCATTGCTGAAATGGTCTCTCTGTTGCAATTGGTCTAAGAGGTAGTGGCAGCAATTGTCTCTTTCCTTCAAACACTTGACATTTGTGACATGCAGTAGTAAATTTCTTGATATCAGAGAAAATGGTGGGCCAGTAATATCCAGCTCTTAGTATCTTGTTCACAGTGGATTTCCCGTAAAGATGTCCACCACAGTCTCCTGCATGGAACTCTTCCATGATTTTGTTGGCTTCACTTTCAATCAGACAATTTAGCAAGATGCCCTCATGATTTCTCCAAAGCAGATTTTCTTCCATGACACAGAATTTTGAGGCTTTCATTTTTACAAACCTACTCTTAGTTCTAGACAGTCCTGGGGGAGCACACAAGTTTTGCAACACATAGCAGATATCAGAATACCAAGGGGATTGCTCAAAGGCTACATTGATCTTTGGAGTCGCCAGCTCCTGTTCACTGTCTAGTTGGTTAATGTCTAGGGCTTGGAAATTTGTTTCAGACATCAGTTTTGCTAGGCCCTGCCCTTTTACAAGTTTTGTGGGTTTTATTTCTATGTCAAATTCCAAAATGTTTGCTATCCACTTGCCTCTTCTGCCCTCCAAATTCTCTTATGTAAGTATGTCTTTGACAATTGGGCTTGGCACATAGGCAATTTCATGGGAATAAAGGACATAAATCCTAAAGTCTTTGATGGCTTTGACTAAGGCATAGGCTTGTTTTTCCATGATTTGATACTTGAGGGGAGCATCTCTTAGGGCTTTGCTAAAGAAAGCTATGGGTTTTTCATTTCCTAGATCATCCTTCTGTAGTAAAACTGCAGCAATTGTATGCTCAGAGGCAAAGGAGAATATGATGAAGTCTCTATCAAACTGTGGGCTGGTTAGGATAGGAGTTTGGGTAAGAGCAAATTTGATGCTCTCGAAGGCTTGTTTAGCATCAACTGTCCATTTAACTTTGGAATCCTTATTCAACATGTTGTTAAGTAATCTGCTGAGCTCAGCTAAATTTGGGATAAATCTTCTTAAAAAGTTTATCTTTCCCAAAAAGGCCTGTAATTCTTTTATGTTCCTGGGATGGGGCATGTGTTGGATGGCCTGGATTCTTTCTGGATCAATTCTGATGCCATCCTTGGAAATAATGTGTCCTAGTAGTTTACCTTCTTCTAGACCAAACAAGGATTTCTTGGGATTCAATGATATCCCAAATTTTCTACATTTTAGAAAGATTTGTCTTAGATGATTTAGATGTTCTTGGTCTGATTTGGAGAATGGTGTAAGGTCGTCCAAATAGATGACTAGGAAGTCATGAATTTCTTTGGCAAAAGCAATATCCATTGCTCTTTGGAATGTAGCCCCTGCATTCTTTAAACCAAAAGGCATTTTGACATATTTAAAGGTTCCCCATGGGGTTGTGAATGCTGTTTTGTCCTGATCATCAGGATGGACTAGAATCTGGTTAAAGCCTGAAAAGCCATCCAACAAGGAAATCCTTGAAGCCCCTACTGCTCTCTGCAAAATGTGGTCCATTTTAGGTAGGGGGTAGTTATCCTTCAATGACACTTGGTTAAGGTTTCTTAAATCCACACAGAGCCTAATTTCACCTGTTTTTTTCCTTGTGGGGACTAGGTTTGAAATCCAATCAGAAAATTTGATTGGTGCTATTATGCCTGCTTTAAACATCTTTTGTACTTCTTGCTCCATTGCTGGGAGAAGCATAGGGTTGATCCTTCTGAGTTTTTGCTTAAAGGGCTTCTGATTTGGCTTGAGTGGGATTGTGTGTTGTATTACAGCAGTGTCATAGGACTTAAGGTCCTCATAACTCCATGCAAACACATCCTGAAATTCTTTAAACAAATCAATGTATTTGGGCTTTTGATCAGGAAGTAATGCAGCAGATAATTTTATGATTTTAGGCCTTTGAGCTGTCCCTATGTTATGTTCTTCAATGGTAGTATTTAGGGGTTCAATTTTTGGTTTATTGGGGACATCATTGGAATCAAACATGTCTTCCAATGGAGCTAAACCTATGGGCAGAAGATTGTCTTTTAGCTGTATCATTTCAGTTTCATCCTCTGATATCTCTTCATGCTCAATGTGTTGGATCTCTTGAATGTTATTCTGATTGAAGATTGTAGGGTTTAGCATTTGGGAGGTTGTTTTGGGGGACAATACTTGGCTGTTATTTAAATTAAATATTTGTGATTGACTTGCTGGCTTGGTATCTATGTTGAGACCTGAAAATTCTTCCTGTAAATTCAGAAAGTTTTTGATTTGTGTGTCGCTGTCAAATACTTGCCAATCTCTTATATTATTTGGGATTGAAGGTCTGTGCTTTACTTCAGCTGTGAAACGGTGATGGGGGTCAAAAGGTAGCTTACAAGTGCTTGCAAACATGGCTAGACTATGAGCATGCAGGTTTTGTGACCTACGAACTTTGGTGATCTGGAAATCAGAAAAAGACTTAAGTAGCTCAGAAGCCACAGCTCTGTATGATCTAAGTCTATTATCTTTGGTAACAAAATTGCCCTTGACTTGTTGAATGACCAGGTCCGAATCCCCTAGGATTGATATTCTAGTGATTTGCAGGGATTGTACCAATTTAAGGCCTAGTAAAAGGGCCTCATATTCGGCCATATTGTTGGTACATCTAAAACTTAATCTGTAGGCTTTACCCTCAGCATGGTTATTGTCTTTATTGTGCACCCACACTCCTGCTCCTGCCCCTAACTTGTTGACTGATCCATCAAACTCTAGAAACCATAGAGTGTCCTTTTTTAGGGGGTTTTGAATGAGGTTTGTGTGGGATGAGTTGGTGATTTGTAGGATGGGCTGATTGATTGGCTTGATCTGCATGACTTCCTTCTCGCTTGGTGCAAGTGTTTTGTTTTCTAGAGGGACCATTGTTTCATTATCTCGTTCAAATGTTGTGGTATCATAGTTGCTGGTTTTGTGGTCCTGAATATTGGCTTTGTTTGATTCAGTTATGGTCTGGATATCAGGATCCTTTTGTTCAGCAGTTTGAACTTTTGTGATTATCTCAGTTTTTTCCTTGGTGTTGCTGTTTTTACTGTCATTGTAAAGAATGTATGAGTCTATGTCAAAGTGGACAGCATAAATGGGAAAGTTTTGGGGTTTCTCTGTACTACTGACCATGTATTTCATTAGTGACTCTCTATACAACCTTTTGGGTTGACCAAAGACTGTGATAGTAGCATATGACATGTCTAGTTCAAGAGACCCTTGAAGCTTGGCTCCCCATGATCTTGACAGCAACATCCCATATTTGGGTGGAATGTCAGCAACAACTACATCCATTAGGATGGTTTTGTTTGGATATTGGACTAAAGACACACATAGGTCTTTTATCAGGCCTAGGATTTGGATATCAGGATCTTTTTGTTCAACAGTTTGATTTGTTGTGATTACCTGAGCCTTTTCCTTGGTGTTCTTGTTCTAGTGTCATTAAAAAGAATGTATGAGTCTATGTCAGAGTGAACAGCATAAATGGGAAAGTTTTGAGGCTTCTCTGTACTACTGACCATGTACTTCATTAATGACTCTCTATACAACCTCTTGGGTTGACCAAAGACTGTAATAGTAGCATAAGACATGTCTAATTGAAGAGACCCTTGAAGCTTAGCCCCCCATGATCTTGACAGTAACATCCCATATTTGGGTGGAATGTCAGCAACAACTACATCCATTAGGATGGTTTTGTTTGGATATTGAACTAAAGACACACATAGGTCTTTTATTAGGCCTAGACACTTGACTTGGCTGGAATCAAATGAAAAGAGGTCCTTGTATGGTCTAGTGATATCCAAATTCAACCTTTCCATTACAGATTTGGGCATTAGATTATGAGATGCACCTGAGTCAAACATTGCATTGTGTAATATTTTGTCATGCACATGCAGGCTAACATAAAAGGGTAGGATTCCTGAGCCTGCTACTTTTCCATCAACCTCTGGGCCAAAAAGCAATTCAGGGGTGTCATCCAATACATTGACATTATCCACATTATCTTTGTTTTTGCTATGGGTGAGTTGCAGAGATCTTTGAATTTGCTGTTTATAAATCTCATTTTTGGCTAATTCTGCCAGAGGTATGGTTATCTTCAATTTTCCAATTTCAGTTTCCAAATCAAAGGGTTTTTCTGTTTGTGTTTTAGTAGTATAGGTGAGCCTACTTTCTTTATCTGTTGAGGTTTGTTCCTGATTTTGAGGTTTGTTCTTGTTGATCACCTCTTGAGGCTCTTTGTTTGATTTAGGCTGTTCAACTGATGGAGTAGGTGAATTCAGTGACTGTTCAGTGATGTCTTCAACAGTTATTTCATTTGAGGGAGAATCAGTTGTGTTCTTTGGTTCTGTTGCTAGGGCACTTTTAGGCTGTATTTTATCTCTGGTTTTCTCAGGTTGTGTTACATTTACAGTCCTACTTCTCAACTTGTACTATTTATGAACCTCATAGACAACAGTGTCATAGCCTTGTTTGAAATCAAATGATTCCCCTGAACTAGTCTGAAACTGTTTACTATCTTCCTCATCCTGGTCCTCTTGACTCAAGAAGACTTGGTGCTTGTTGTCAAGCCCCATTAGGTGGATATGAGTGTCCTCTGCTTGTTCTTCGGATGTGGATGTCTCCGCATAGTTTTCTTGAAATGGTGGTCTTATTTCAGGGTCATTGCTGGCTTTGCCCCCACTAGGATTTAGGTTTCTCCTAAAGTTTGGGTTCCTGTTAGGGTTGTTTGGTTGTGCTTCCCATGAGGATTTTCTTTCCACGGATTCTACCCTATCACCTAACCTCTTCATACCAGAAATTATTGCATCCAATTTTTGGTCCAAGGCAGAGGGTTCTTCTTTGAAAACAACTCTCTTTTTTGTTTTAGCCCTATTCCTCTTGGCAATCAGGTTTGCTTCAACCGTTACAGCAACTCTCTGAGCTTCTTCGAGGGTTTGAGGGGCTCTTTCTTTCAACTGGTAGGCCATATCTGGGTCAAATCCATCTGGGAATTCGTATAAGGCTAAATCTGGGGGAGGTCTTAGGTTTTGAGGTATAGCATTGTAAACATTGTTGAACCTAGCACAGTATTCCAAAACAGTCTCTTGGGGACCTCTTCTGATCATGTCATATTCACCAAGTATGTGTAAAGGGTCCTTCTTTTTCTCCCATCTATTTGTGAAGGATTGGTAGAGCTCATCAGGGGTAGTAATGCTGTTTGCAGGCAGAGATCTAAACCATGTCCTCACCATCCCCTGTTAAGCTTCGGACAAATATTCTCATCCTTACAGTTTCATCATCAATCTCATAGTTTTCAAAATGATCTTGCATTCTCTTAGCATGCTGAATGGAAGAATAAGGTCCAGTGGAGTCAAAGTATGAGATTTTGGCCTGATAGTCTTGAGGTAAGGCCACTGGATTGGCAGGCAGTTGCAGAGGTGCATACCTGGCCATATTTGCTGGATTCTGGGGGTTAACTAGCACAACTGGAACAAAAGGAACAAAAGGTATCACAGGGGTAACAGGTACAGAGGGTATAACAGTGTGGAATAAAAGAAGTTGTGTGGGAGAAGAAGGGATTAGTGGAGAACTTTGGGATGTGGAAGGGGAACTAGGGGAATTAGGGGTAGAACGGAATAAGACCTTGACTGGAGTGGGGATTGAGTTAGGAAGCTCTGGCTACGGACTGATGTCAACAAGATGATCTTGTAGTTGCTGGTTCCTAACAAACTTAGGGATAGTATTGGGATTATCGAAGATAATGGGAGGGTTAGGATCAGGGTTATTCCTTGTATACCGGATGTTCTTCTTGGGAGCCAGTTTCTGAGCTAGTCCAATAAGATTTTATGAAAGCTTTGTGTAGCAGGGACTGGATAGGAGTTCTAAAACTCTGTGTATCTATATAGTGTGAAAAGAGGTCTGAGTCAACTCTCCTTTAAGGCTACAGATGTTTGTATAGCAGCAGCTCAAAGGTGTCTTAACTGATATTCAGACTGTGAGTGGAATCTTTGATAGATATTCAGACCTTTAGATCCTGAAGTCCCCAGTGGAGTCGCCATTTATGTGAACACCCAGGTTGTTCTCTTTGACTCCCAAGAGAATACGGCCGGGGTAACCACTAACCAATCTTTGGGCTGCAGTTTCTAGCCTAGCTGCAGTCAGAGAGGGCTCTCTCTATAAGGTTTTGTCACTGCTTTCAGTGAAAGTTTTAGGCTAGCTATGGAGTGAATATTTTGATTGTTTTGTATGTTTGGTTGGGAGGATGCTTCTGGTTTCTATAAGTATATCAACAGGCAAGATTAATCCATTGGGCAATGGGGTCTAAGACTGTTTCCTCTTGAAATCTTGGTTTGGTGAGGGGGAAAGCTACAGGGCCTATGTGCATTTCATGAAACAAACTGTAAATAGTGAGATTTGAAGTGAATACAACTTAGCAAAGAGCAATTAAGATTTCCTTACTTAAGCTGTATATTTGTGATAGAAGGCTTGTTATCTTGGAGCAATTACTTGAATTCCTAAAACAACAATACACAGCGAACAATACACAGTGATGACATGGTTTTTTAAAGGTAGCAGTTAAGAATTACACTTTAAACACCTTATCAGAAGAAAACATACGAGATAGTTTAGATTGAGCTCAAGGTAGTCAATGACCGAGTCCTGAGGCTATTCTTTTTCCTTACTATCTAGCTTTACAAGTGTATAAAGACATGAGATACATATAGGATAACAGGAAACACAGGCGAAATTAAGAGTCATGAAGAAAACTTATTTGAACCATGTAATGCATAGGAATCTTGCTACTTTGAGTCGCACACCATCAACAGATCGGGAGACAAACATCTTTGAAGAAATCCCACTGCCTTTTTATTAAACTGTCTGAAGGATTACAATATCAGGTTTACAGAGAAAATCTCAGGAGGATTTCTTACATCCGGAGTCCAACCCCTCTAAACAAACGCGAGAGGGAATATATAGAGTTTACATACAAAAATATCTCAGGAATGGAGTCATCTGAGAGGGAAAATATCTCTTACACTTGTACAGAGAAAGTAGATGAGAAGTTATTACAAGTGTAAATGTTTCTTTAAAGCTATTAACTCTTGACAAGATAACCTTTTGACCTTTGAGTACTGCGGAGTTAACTGCGCGGCTTTTCCATAAATGAAGCATTGAAGTGCTTTGTTACTTCTGATTTTCTGTATCTTTCTTGCTCCTGCCACCTGTACCTGCTGATGCTGCTGTTGATGCCGAGTACCTGTGCTGAGTTGGCTCAGCGTTTTTATGCTTGCTGACATGGCTTTGTTTACCTGTAGATGCAATGTGGACTGTACTGCTGCAAAAAGTTTTGTTTGCTCAGCCTTGGTTCAAAAGTAGTTGTATCAGGTCCTACCAAGTATTTGGAGGAGGAAGCCGGTGCCTCAAAATTGACCCTATGGTCTCATCAGCTTCTGTGTATTTATAGAAATCGGGAGGCTTATCAAATAAATGTGCTATCTCATTTTTAATAAAAAACAAATTATCTAATTTATTAAAAAGAGCTTGCCCTGTTAATGGGCCTGCTGTAGATGACCCAGGAGCCTCAGCAATCTGCATGGCTGAAAAAGTGCTTATTCTTTTGATGTACTTCTCATAAGAGAGAAGCTTTCCTGATTCTTCCAAGCTGGGAAGCCCTTTGTCCTGCAGGGCCGTGAACCTATTCTGGAACTTGTGTATATCTGCCTGCATATCATGGATCTTCCTGTCCAGGGTCTGAATTAGGTTTCTCATTGTTGTAGTTCTTTTGATTAAGGAAATGGTTTCAGTTCTATTAGAAATTCCCATTATTATTAGCTGAGAACCGGTCCTATAGTTAAGGACCTCAATCATCTTGGGGGCAAGGTCGGCCATGCCTCCTAGAGCATCTCTTGCTCTATATAGTTCTTTCTTTGCCTTGCCAATGAGTCCTATCTACTCATATATAGCATCGATGTACTCCCATTGGTTAGTGATTCCTTGTCCAATGGCAGTCCATATCACTTGCTTGACTTCTGCTGTTACCTTCTCAAAATTAAGCTGTTTTTCCAGTTCTGCAATAGTCTTCTTTAGGGCTTTTACTTCCCTCTCTCTCTTAGCCACGTTCTGCTTAGATTTATCATATTTTTCTTCTATTTTCGCTAAGCTTTCCTTGGCCTTGTTTAGCTCTGTCATTTGAGCTTCCAGCACTTGAATTTCCTGCCTTAACTTCTGCATATCTAGGCTCTCGGCCTGCTCTGTTGGTGGTGTTGTAGTGGTTGGCTCTGTTGTAGCTGCTTCTGTTGTGGCTGGAGCTGTTTCTGCTGGAGTTGTTTTTGCTGCCTGCTGTGGAGGGATGTCCTCTTTAGGGGTCTCTTCTAGGTTTATTTTCTCTGTGGGTGGTTTGGAGGATTGCCCTTGTTCTCCCCTCTGTATAGCTGCTTCTAGGGTATTCTCTGTATCCTGCAGCTTTTGCTGGGTGTCCACCAGTTCCTTATACAAATTCATGAGCAGTGCAGTGATATCCTTATCTCTTCTTTGTTGGGCTACTTCATCTGTTTGTGGATGTATGGTTGGTGGGATCTTTATCTTTTTCTTGATTTCAGCTACATCTGCATCCCTTAGTTTAAGGACCTCCTGAATGGCCTTAACATCATTGGGATCATGCCCAAATTCTATTATAATGTCCTCCAGTGCCCTGATCCTATTGTCCTTGGCTTGAGAGGATGCCCTCTCCAACTCAAGCTGTGCTGCTGTGTTATTCAAACTGTTCTGCAGCCTATTATTCACCAAGGTCTTGTCTGCCAGGGTGGCATAGACCATCTCCCCCGTTTGCTTATGAAGCTCGATCTGGTCCATAGGGTGGATGTCTTTTGCAAGGACTTCTAAATTTGTCCTTATGTAGTCTGCAGTTGTTTGAGGTCGCTGCTCTGTGGGAGTAAAATGACTCAAAGTCAATTTAGCTTCTTGTACATCATAGGCAGCCATAAGCCTCTGTTGATTTGATGGAGCCATGTTTAACAGATAATTGTATAGCTTGATTTTGAGTGACTCACTCCTCCTCTTAGCATCCTTGAAGAAGTCTTTGATGCCTGCAGTTCTGCTTTTATCTTGCCCTGAGGAGCTGACCTCCCCAAGTGCTGTCCTGTCCTGCTCTTGATGCATTGAGCTAGCAGAGGCTTCAAAGCTTTGTATTTCCTCTTCTCCAAATGGATTTAGCCTTTGCCTTTTTTCTGAACCTTCTGTAAGAGGGGTCTCCCTCTCCCTTTTCCTGCTGATATCCTCCCTTAGAGGGGTTTGGAGGACTGAAGGGTCAACCCTAGAA
>APFE031359194.1:0-18805 GCA_000404065.3 Pinus taeda
TGTGAGGTTTTCCCTGCCTCCTTTTGCTGTAATGCTGCCTGTAAGGTGGCCTCTGATTCCTGCAGCTTTTCCTGAGTTTGGATGAGCTCTTTGTATAGTGTCATTAGTAGAGCAGTTGCATCCTTTTCCTGCCTTTGCTGGGCAACCTCTTCTGTTTGTGGGTGAAGAGTTGCTGGTATTTTTAGCATCTTTTTTAGTGCTGCCATATCAACATCCCTTAGCTTCAGGATTTCTTGGACAGCTTTAACATCCTTTGGATCATGCCCAAGCTCTATTATAATTTCTTCCAGAGCTTTGATCCTATTGTCTTTGGCTTGAGAGGAAGCCCTTTCCAACTCAAGCTGTGCAGCAGTGTTATTCAGGCTATTCTACAGCCTGTAGTTTATTAGGGTCTTGTTTGCCAATGTGGCATAAACCATCTCACCCGTCTGTTTATGCATCTCTATTTGATCCATTGGGTGGATGTCTTTTGATAGGACCTCCAGATTGGTCCTAATGTAATCTGCAGCTGATTGTGGTTGCTGCACTATTGGTGTAAAGTGGCTCATGATCATTTTCCCTTCATGTGCATCAAATGCAAACATGAGCCTTTGTTGGTTGGTAGGAGCCATATTCAGCAGGTGATTGTAAAGTTGCAGCTTTAGTGGCTCATTTCTTCTTTTTATATCCTTAAATTGCTGCTTAATGCTTTTTTCTCCTCCCCTCCTCTGTCCTGAGGAGCTCACCTCTCCTACTGCTGCCCTGTCTTGCTCTTGTTGTAAAGAGTTGGCTGAGGCCTCCATGCTGGGCAGGCCTGTTCCTGAAGTTTGCCCCATTGGCATCTCTTCTTCAGAGAAGGGATTCAGTCTTTGCCTCTTCTCTGGTGATGCAGTTAGGGGCGTTTCCCTATCTCTTTTCCTGCTCACATCCTCCCTTTGAGGGGTTTCTAGGACAGATGAGTCAATTCTTGAGTCTTGCCTTGGGGGTGCCATCTGTGTTGTCTACTGCTGGGTGGCCATTGGGGCCTCTGCTGTTTGTTACCCCTACACCTGTTGGTCCTTTTGCTGCTGTTCCTGTTGGGGTGGCTGCACTTGACCCTGTTGTGCTTTTGGCTCTTCCATATCCTTTTCCTTGCCTTTGCTCTGAGCCTGGCCTGTGGTTTGTACTACCTCCTGATGTGCTGCAGATGATGAGGCCACTGCTCCTGCTTGAGGCTTTGGCAGAGTAAGTACCTGTGAAGGAGATTCCAAGTCAGCCATTTTCAATAGATGCATTCTAGCTCTTTCATTCAACTCTTCTTGAGTGATTGGTTCCTCCAGTGTGTTCCTTCTTCATTTAGGTTGGTTAGCAAATCTTTCAATGTGGGGCAAGCTCACATGTTCATAGCTGGAGAGCTTGTATTTTAGCCTTCTTAAGGATATGGTCATATTAGGGTCATAGGGCTTCCAAAGGAAGCTGTATTTTAGGCCAAGGCATTCTAGTTTCCTGTCAGCTTCTTTCCAGCCTTCCCTTTTGTTTAAAACAAGGTGGCCCAACTGATTTTTTACCTTTAGCTGTGCCTTCTTGCCCTTGCCTGCAAAGTGCACCATATCAGCATTGCCAAATTGCCTGAAATATTCTAAGGCAAACAGTCTCATAGGCACATACTTAGGCAATCTGTATGGGCGCAACTCACACCCATATATTCTGATTACAGTATAGTGTTGGTAAAAGTACCAATCCCCTATGCTGTATACCTTGGATAGCTACAGAATCCTCTGCATCTCATCAGTCAGTCTTGGAGGAGGTGAGCTTAAGAATAAGGACATGGCTGGATGGATGAAGAGGTCTATGAACTCATAATATGTATATGGGGAGTAGGAGCTGTTATGAAACACCGAGGTCCAGTACACCACTGACCTTGGATTTCCTGCTGCATCTGTTCTCTTAATCTCAAAGGAGAACTTCTCATGTTGATGGTAAAGAATGAGGTGGTAGATATAGGAGGTGTATCTAAACACCTTCTCTCTGGACAAGTTCAAGAACTGCTCATGCATCTTATCTGAAATGTATGTGGCATAGTCATAACAGATTGGAGTCTTGCCAGGGGAGAACATGGTCATCATTACTAGCACCGTTTCATCAACAAACTCCAGTGACTTGTACCCCAAAATGGAACTAATCATATATGCAAGATCAACACCCAGTTGATTGAGGTAGCCATCAAAAATAGGAGGGTGCAGCACAGTGTCAGAGTTTGTAATGAACAATTGGTTTAGCTTTAGGATCTGTGCATCTGTCAGTATCTTGGCTCCTTGGTTGATCAAATCCCTTAGAGACAAGGGGACCAGTTTCTTCTGGGTCTTGAACTACAGCATCTCTCTGATGGCCTCAGGGGTCATGTAGAATACCACTGCACCTGTAGGGTCAAGCACAGCCCTTTGCATGGGGTCATAGCAGACAACACATAGATGAATCAGGTCAGGGAACTGGTTGACCTGAGGGAGCTTGAATATTGGGAGGAAGGAATCCCACATGCCTAGTATGTCTGTCCCATCCTTATGTCTGGCCTTAAGCTCATTTAGTAGATGAAGGTGGAACTTGCATTTTGATGAGGAGTCCTATGAGATTTGGTAGTCTAGGTCTGCCAAATCCTGCCACTCCAGCTCTCTCTGAGGGGCATTTAAGGGAGCAACATTGAGGGCAACTGGTGCAACTGGAGTTTCCATGGTCACTTGGATTGTGTTCTGTGAATGACTACTGTTTCTCGGGCCGGAAGAACACTGCCCGATTGAAGAGGAAAATTTGAAAAATCCAGGGTCACAGGGCAAGTCTGTAGCAGTTGAAATACTGTATTAGTCTTTAAGAAGGCAAATATTAGCCTTTCACAGGCCTTTCTCAGCAATTGAGTGCAGGTTTTAGGTTCTAGTTCACGACTGTGCGAACGAAGAATGCGGGTTTTTTCACTGAAAATTTAGTCTCAAAACGGCTCGTCTAGTGAAATTCGACCATCAATTTTCCAGAGGGAGCTAGGCATGAGTAGTTTTCTAGTGATTTTTAAGCGTTTTCTGTGCTTAAGTTGTTTTTAGCATTTACAGAGAAAAAACCAGGTTTCAGAGAGGTTTTTACGGACAAGTACCTGGTAGATGGATTCCCTGGGTCGGAACAGTAGGTGGGTACGCGCGCTGAAGCTCTCCGGTTGGTTTTGAGCAGGTTGGTGAAGCTTTCGTCGTTAAACGCATGCAGAGAGCGCAAAAGTGTTTTTGCAAAAAAGTGCAAAAAACACGTAATTTTTGACAAAATATAGCTTTTTCGGGTCATTGGCGCCTTTTTTAAATGATGTCAGCATGACGTCAGCAGGTGGGTCCGGGTTGGATGACGTCAGCATGACGTCATCAGGTGACGTGGCAGCCTAAGACTGGTCCACGGGGGTGGTGAGGTGGCGGATAGGTGGACCAGTGGTGGGCGAGGCGCGCAGTCGTGGCGCTGACACAGGCGGTACGAGGGCGCTGACATAGGCAGACAGGTGGCGCGATATCGGGCTTCGTCTCATACGGCGAGGAATCTGTCAGAGGGGGCTCCGATGGATTTTGGGGGCGACGCGTGGACCCCGCATGACATCAGCGTCTGACAGATATCGGATGATATCTGTCAGACGTCGGGGCCGCTCCGAAATTCACGATGACCGTCGATTTGAAAGAGCTCGATCGGACGGATATCGGGCCAGGGATCTGCACGGGCGATACGGTCATCGGGCGGGTATTTAAATATAATTTTTCTTGAAACTTGTGCCCGGCGGGACCCTTTGGAATATTTGAAAAATTCAATGGTTCTGTAATGTATTTTCATTAAACGCGAATTAAAACCCGAAACTTAGGAAAACTGTGTTTTTTATGCATTTTCCTTTGTAATGTCGCATATGCATTAGAATTTAGGATAAATGGTTTTTAATGAAATTTTTCATGTAAACAGCGGAACTGGGTCCCGACCTTAGGATAAGGTGGGGAAAGTGGGTTTTAGGCATTTTTTCGCCTTTGAGCGGGTATATGGGTAAAAAAGGGTTGTTCCAAGGTTTTTAGGGCAAAAATGAAGGATTGAATGGGCCAATGAGTTTCTGATGGAGACAGAGGGGTAAGTCTTGGGTTCTTGGGCTAACCAGGTGTTAATTCAATTCCCTAGTGGTGAACCATATGGCTATAATGCCAAGGAGGGGGTATTTATACAATGCTTAGGATTTATACACCATGGTGTTATAGTAGTAGGGAAAGGGTGACATAGGGAGTTAAATAATACAAGTTAGAGGTTAATATGGAGGGGGAAGGTGAATGAAGAGTGATATCACTAAGTTTTCTTGAAAACAACTTAGTTTGAAGAGTAGATCAAAATGAAAAGAACTTTACACAAGAAATGTGGCTTCTAAAGGCCATAAGAACCAATATAAAACCTGAATCTCTCTTGTAAACACATCTTGTGAAGGGATGTTAGTAATGAGTGGTAAACAAAGGGAAAAAGGGATGTTAGACATGCTCCATTGTGTTGTTTTCCTTGTATTTGACTGGCAAAGTTTCAGCTTGGAAGTAACACCACTTCTGCAACCCCATTTACCTACCCAACTATTTTGCCTAGCATTTTTTGTTTCTTCTTGGAGGGTGCACTTGGACTTGCAAACCCTTTATGTGCCTTTTCTTTTCCATTGGCTTTTTGCTTTGATTTCCTATCTAGCACTACCCTTATTTCTTCCAAGGCCCCGGATTAAGCAGTTGGGAACCTTAGTTTCTCTGCCTAACTACTGATCTGCCAAGATTAAACAGTTTGGACAGATTTCTTTCTCTATTCTACAACAAAATTGAAACATGGCATGATCCAGATTAGACTGTTGGACCATCCATCAAAACTTAAATAGGTATGAGGCATGTACACACCCTGCTGTTCCTTGGAAATATGGGATCTTTGAGTCAGCAAAGTAGAGCATATTTGGCACTTGAATTTTCCAATCATGAAATATGAAACCTATTGGTATAGGTATCCAACAAACAGTATACTCTAGCAACCATCAAGATCACTTGCAGCATTTGAAGAAAGTGTTTCTGAAGTGCAGAAGGTTTGGGATATCAGTGAATCCTAAGAAGTCACAATTTTGTTTAGAAGAGGGCAAGCTTCTAGGACACATTGTTTCTGCTGCAGGTGTCAAGATTGACACAGAGAGAGTAAAAGCGATACAGACCTTGTCTGTCCCAAGATCAAAAAGGGACATCCAATCCTTTCTGGGCAAAATAAATTTTGTAAGGAGGTTTATTCCTGATTTTGCAGAATTGGTAAAGCACATCACCTCTATGCTGAAAAAGGGATCATAGATCAAATGGATTGATGCAGCAAGAAGATCTTTTGAAGCCATCAAAAGAGCTATTATGGAATCTCCCACGTTAATCAACCCAGACTATAGCAAGGAGTTCCATATCTTCTCCTCTACTTCTTGTGACACCCTTGCAACAATCTTATTGCAGAAAGATGATTGGGATTCAGAGCATCCAGTGGCATTTTTTAGCAAAAACTTAAGGGATGCTGAACTAAGGTATGATATTATCGAAAAGCAAGCTTATGCTCTTATCAAATCTTTAAAATCTTTCCAAATATACATTATGGACTCCAAGGTAATTGCATATGTGCCCTCTGCTTTAGTAAAGGATGTCCTAACACAGCTAGATGTTGATGGAAGAAGCGCTAAATGGATTGCAAAGCTTATTGAATTCAACATAGAACTGAAGCCCACCAAGCTTATTAAGGGTCAGGGCCTTGCTCAACTGATGGCTGAAGAAAATTGCAAAATGATTGACATGAACTGCATGGGTACAATTTCAAAGGATTGACAGACAGAAGAAGAAACAATAGGACATGACCAGTTGTTGGCTGAAATCTAGCTTCTTGTGAATGGTATGATAAAATTACTCACTTTATGTTGAAACTAGAAGTCCCTCCAGGCCTTAGTTCAAGCCAATCTAGGACTATTAAGCTTAGAGCAGCCAAGTTCTGTATTCATGAAAACTTGCTTTATTGGAGGGATCCATCTAGAATCCTTTTAAGATGTCTGGACAAAGAACAATCTATGGAGGTCATGTATTAGTTTCATTCCAGCATCTGTGGAGGACATCACTATTGGAAAACCACAACCCACAAGATCCTCAGAGCTGGGTATTATTGGCCCATTATGTTTTATGATGTCTTTTCATTTGTAAGATCCTGTGACAATGCAAGAGGTTTGAAGGAAAACAACAGTTGAAGTCCTTACCCTTGAAGCCAATACATGCTAGTGGCCCTTTCCAGTAGTGGGGCTTAGATTTCATAGGGGAAATTAATCCACATTTTGGTGGCCAACACAGATGGATCCTAGTAGCCACTGATTACTTCACTAAATGGATTGAGGCCATTCCTACTAGGAAAGTTGATCACCGTGTTGTCATGAAGTTCTTGATAGAAAAATTTTTCACCAGGTTTGGCTGTCCACACAAACTGGTTACAGAAAATGCAACAGGCTTCAAGGCAAAAGAGTTGGTGGACATGTGTGACTCAACGGGCATTAAGCTAGTGCATTCCACCTCATATCACCCTCAAGGCAATGGTCTAGCAGAATCCTCCAATAAGAGCTTGATAAGGATAATAAAAAAGTTGCTGGAAGACAACAAAAGGAACTGGGATTCCAAACTGAAGTTTGCATTGTGGGCTGATAGGGTGACCACCCAGAAATCCACAGGGAATTATCCATTCAAGCTGGTATATGGCACTGAGGCTGTATTCCCAATCCAGATGACCCTCCCTATGGCCAATTTCTTGTAGGAAGAGCAGAATGAGGAAAATGACATGGCAAAGAGGATTAGTGACTTGGCTGAAGTGCATCAAATCAGAAATCAATTGATTGAAAAGTCTGTAGCACATTAAAAGAAAATCAAAGAACCCTTTGACAGAAAGGCAAAGATGGAAAATTTCAAATTGGAGACATGGTTCTTAAATGGGATATGCTAAAGGAAAAGAAAGGCAATCATGGGAAGTTCGATGCCTTGTGGACTGGACCTGTTGTCATTGCTCAGGTCCAGGGGAACAACACTTTCATGCTGTAAAGTATGGAAGGAGAAATAGTTTTTGATGGCCCAGTTAATGGGTGGTTTTTGAAAGTTTATGTTAATTAAGGCCTTTAGGCCTCAATATTGTAAATATGTTCTTTTTATAAGTTTCAGTGTAGGCTTAATTAGACTCCATGCCCAATGGAACACTAGGAAATATTAATGATCTTGTTTTCATATGAAAGGAAGTGGTCTACGGTTCTTGAAACCTCACAGGGAGGCTTTCATCCCCAGAAGGAGCCAGTGTTAGCTCTACTATGCAATGCTGACTTTATAAGGTCAGAAGGAAACACAGTCCATTTGGTTGTGTCCAAAGGGGGCTCACATTTTGTCTTTTTTTCCCTTTCTTCCTTCATCCTGTTCACCTCTAAACCTTTCCCATTCCCTAGATAAACCATAAAACCCTACCCATACGCCCTCATGCACTCATAAACCCCTCATCACTTTCCCACCGTTGATCATTCCCCGATAATCTAACGGCCCACATCACACCCGATAAAGGTGACCAGCTTGACCATTTTCCATCGTCAGATGCATCTCTCACCAATCTGATGGTCTTTGCATACATCACGCCGTTAACTTGATCGAGCGATAGTGTGTGATGAGAGCAATTTTTCTCTCTCATCCATTGTTACGTGTCTATCATTAGATGGAATTGCTTGACCCTAGGCATTTACCACTTAGTGCCCAAGAGCAGTGCGATGAAAACCGTTTTCGCCCGACCAAACCGCCCTCGCCCATTAAACGCCCATGCAACTTTGTCACCCCATGACCGCCCGATCTGTCCGTTGAAGATCTAATGGCCCTAACACACCCCACTACCACCTCAGCCGATAGCTTCCGCCAAGCCATCTCCGCCGTTCATTTCCCCAATCCGACAGTCATTTTTATTGCTCACCCAAATCGTCCACCTACCCATGCATTCCACGTCCTATGATAATTCTATTGCTCGAAGAAGGAGATGACCAGCTCTGCCAGCATTAGTTTTAGTAATATCCCCAACAACCATATTTAACATAAAGCATGTCCAAAGGAGAAAAGGACACAACACGACTTTGTAACTGAATTTATTAGTCATGGACTCCACAGGTACGAGCACTCCAAATGCCTAAAGGATAACACAACACCTGAACAGATCAGATTCGCCCACTGAAACAAGCAACCTCGTTTAGAGACTCCATCAGGTGATTAAATGCAGTTGGTGGTCAATTGTGACACCTCCATACCTAAACGGCCAAGTGCCATTGTAATGAAAACTTATAAATATCTAGGAGCAAGATGTAATCAAGGTTGGCATTTGATGTAAGGTTCAACTTCTGGAGACTGTAGACATTTTGTCACTTGCAACGTCTCATCTTCATTTTTAGCAAATACAAGCTTCTTTTGCTCTTAACTACTCACTGTCCATTTTCCTTTGTTCTAAACTTGTACCTGATACGCTGTGTTCTTGATCTCTTGATGTTTAGCACTTGATAACTATCATCTTATCTCTGTGTTAGAATCTTGAATGCATCACTGAATAGGTTTCTTAGGTTTCTTTCTATCTAATGCAGGAGAGATGTCACCCTATCTTTGCATTAATAAATTAGATTTACAGGTTTTTGTATTAGTTGTAGCCGGCCATCACATGGTCTTGTGTATCTGTTGGTGTGGTTAGTATTCTCCATATTCACCTAATATCTAAACTGTGAGCATTTGGTGGTCTAAAACCTTGTAGTCTGAGGGTGTTCATGCATGTATGGAGTGAAACAAAGTAGAAGTGGTTATCTAGCTTGAACCAAACCATCATTCCCTCCATTAAACCTTCCAACGTTAGTTGAATTTATATGTTACCAGGCATCTCCGAGCTACAACCTAGGAGAGTTTCTTGGAATCCTAACAGGTCAAACTTTTAAAATCATTACCTCCCACTAAAAAAGTAAAATACATTGAGTTTTTGAAAGAATTTCAAGATGTTTTTGCTTGGAGTTATGAGGACCTTAAATCCTATGACACCAACATCATCCAACACATAATTCCCATTAAGGAAAATCAAAAGCCTTTCAAACAAAAACTTAGAATGATCAATCCTGTCTTACTACCTACAATTAAAAAAGAAATTCAGAGGATATATGATGCCAAAATAATTGCACCAATCAGATTTTCTGATTGGGTCTCAAATTTGGTGCCAACTAGAAAGAAAACTGGTGAGATCAGACTTTGTGTGGATCTCAGAAACCTCAACAAAGTGTCACTAAAAGACAATTACCCTCTCCCCAAAATGGATCACATTTTACAGAGGGTAGTTGGATCAACTAGAATCTCATTGTTGGATGGGTTTTCTGGTTACAATCAAATCTTGGTTCATCCAGATGATCAACCCAAAACTACCTTTACTACTCCTTGGGGCACGTTTATGTATGTGAAAATGCCTTTTGGGATAATGAATGCAGGAGCCACTTTCCAGAGGGCTATGGATATAGCCTTTGCAAAAGAAATTCATGATTTCCTTGTGATATATCTAGATGATATTACTATTTTTTCAAAATCTGACTATCAACATTTGGATCATCTAAGACAAGTTTTTATTAAATGTAGGAAATTTGGAATCTCATTGAACCCCAAGAAGTCTTTGTTTGGGTTAGAGGAAGGAAAGTTGTTAGGTAACATAATTTCAAAAGATGGTATAAGAATAGACCCTTCGAGAATAGAAGCCATCTTGCAGATACAACACCCGAGGAACATTAGAGAGTTACAAGCTTTTTTAGGACAAATTAACTTTCTTCGAAGATTTATATCTAATCTAGAAGAATTAATTAGATCACTTAAGAATATGTTGAAAAAAGTTTCGACCATAAAATGGACTATTGAGGCTAAACAATCCTTTGAAGACATTAAACTAGCCTTAACTAAAACACCTATGTTAATTAGTCCTAAATTTGACAGAGATTTCATCTTGTTTTCCTTTGCTTCTAAGCACACAATAGCTACAGTTCTATTGCAGAAAAATGACCAGGTCTATGAACAACCTATTGATTTCTTTAGCAAATCCCTAAGAGATGGCCCCTTAAAAACAATATATAATGGAAAAACAGGCATTGGCTTTAGTCAAAGCCATTAAAGATTTCAGGGTATACATTTTATATTCTCATATAGTAGCCTAAGTTCCAAATTCAGTGGTCAAAGACATCCTAACTCAGGATGGTCCAGATGGCAAGAGGGGAAAATGGATTGCTACTATTTTAGAGTATGATATAAAAATCAAACCTACTAAGTTAATCAAGGGCCAAGGTTTAGCCAAGCTCATGGCTGAATCGAACTGTCAGGCCTTGGATATAAAATTTATTGCAACAATATATGATGGAGAGGAGATGGCGACTCCACTAATCAGTTAGGCCTTTATTGAATCACCTTGGTATGCTGATATTATTTATGTTTTACAGAACTTACAAGATCCTCCTAAATTATCTAGGACTAAAAGCAGGTTTTTAAAGATGAAATCCTTGAAATTTGGTATATTAGACAATGCTTTGTTTTGGAGAGATAATGAAGGTATTCTTCTTAATTGCTTATTAAAATATGAATCTGACAGAGTTTTACAAGAGTTTCATGCAGGTGACTGTGGAGGACACCTTTACTGGAAGACCACTATAGATAAAATCCTTAGAGCTGGTTTCTACTGGCCTACCTTGTTTTCTGATGTCAAGAAATATGTGACCTCATGTCAAATTTTTGAGGGAAAGAAAAAGATTTTACCCTTACCCCTCAAGCCAATCTCTGTTGAAATACATTTTCAACAATGGGGTTTAGACTTCATTGGTGAAATTCACCCACCCTCCTCTGCCCAGCACAAATGGATCCTCACAGCCACAGACTACTTCACAAAATGGATAGATGCCATACCATTAAGGCAAGCCACAGACACTATTATCATAACCTTCTTTGAAACCAATATTATATCAAGATTTGGATGTCCAATTAAGCTCATTACTGATAATGCAACAACCTTTAAATCCAAAAGAATGATATATTTCTGTAATAAGTATCATATCACCCTAGGCCATTCTACAACCTATTACCCTCAATGAAATGGACTAGAAGAATCCTCAAACAAAAGCCTGGTAAACATCATCAAGAAGTTACTGGAGGAAAATAAGAAAACTTGGAATAAGAAGCTAGTCAATGCCTTGTGGGCAAACAGATTGACTACTAAGAAATCAATTAGTACTTCTCCCTATCAGCTAGTTTATGGGATGGAAGTTGTCTTTCCATCCTCTTTGGAGTACCAGTAATGAAGATACTTCAAGAATTGCAGGTTGAACCCAATAGTATCCAAAGAAGAATCAACAAAACTATTCATCTACAACAAACCAATGAAGAGGTCTACATGAGGTCTCAAGTTGTGCAGGAAAGGGTTAAAAAGATTTTTGATAAAAGAACCAAGGCTGAAGATTTCTACCTTGGTGACAAGGTGCTTAAGTGGGATTCAAGGAGGGAAGACAAAGGTAAACATGGGAAATTTGATTTCCTATGGAAAGGTCCCTATGTCATCCATGCTTACAGAGGAAATAATGCTTTCTTCCTGAGAGAAGTTGATGGTACAAAAGCAGAAGGTGGGCCAGTGAATGATCAAATGTTAAAACACTACTTTGAACCTAGTTACTAATTCTCATTTCCCATTTTTACATAATCTATTTTCAAAAGTCTAGTTTGGATTTGATGGTGATTTTTGAAGTTGAAGCCCGAAGAGAAGGCCCTAAGCTTTGAAAGATTTACTATCATAAGTATCAATAATGCAGATGCATAGAGGAACACTTTGCAAGGTAGCATCAACAACAATTCAAAGGCCACTGATCTTGAAGGTTCTTGACATTTCACTAGAAAATTCCATGCCCAAGTGGAGCCACTATTAGGTTCCTATACCAATACGAGTCATAATTTTGAATGCCTAAGGTTAAGCCTTGTAATATTGTACATACCTTTGCTTTCTGCAAATGTTTTCCATATTAAAAAATTAAAAAATGTAAAGAGTGTATGTCCTAAAAGAATAATCAAAGGACAAAAAGAATAAGAAAATGTCAAAAAATGAAAATATATGAACCCCAAAAACAAAAGAGACCATGAAAGTGTGCAAGTCAAAATGCCACTACTATTTACTTTTATGCATAATAATGATTTTGTGCAGCTTGTTATTCATGCCACAATCCATGGTAATCAAACTATTTAATCTTTATTATACCATGCTTTGAATTTTATGTTTATAGTTAGAGAATAAAATCTGACCAAACAATTTAATATTGGCAGATCATTAGATAGGTAGAGTATATAAAAGGATCTCATCAGTTTAATCTGAGCCCTTGGATGATATAAGGTTAGAATTAGATAGTTTTCTTTGTAAAAGAAAAGGATTTGATGAGGGTTTGCTAGCCTAAATGCCCCCAAATAAAATGAAGAAAAAAAGGATGAATAAATGGGTAAATAGTAGAAAGGTTTCATAAATATCAAGTGATTACACAAAAGCACTTATGTCATGTTTAAATGCATCTTTCAAATGTGCATAAGCAGTAAACAAAGCAAAGACAATGGTTCACAACTTGGTTTATTTAACATCCCCTTAGTCACTACTTACTAGTTTCCCATAAATAAGTTCTAGTACTTTAAATCCTACAAGTTAAAGAGGCTCAGAGCATTTCTCTGACTTTTGGAGGGACCAGACCCTCAACTTGATGACTTATGGACAACAAGTGCTAGAGCCCCCTTTATAAAAACTCATCCCCCTTCATTTTCCCTCATTTTTCTAATAAAACCTCCTTTTCCTAAAGTAAAACTCTATTTACCTAGGAAAAGTGAACCACCCCATGTAAATCCTATTTCACTAAAAATCCCACAAAACACTTTATCCTAAGTATAAAATGAAGTACGAAAATAATATAATTTACCGTTTTATTCAAGGAATATTCACTCCACCCATCACATTTCATTTTAATTTCTAATTTTATTATATAATCCCCAAAATTCCATTATCTCGTATTAATTAATTTCTTTATATAAATAACCCAATCCCTTAGTTTTTATAAAAACTATATAAATCACCCCTATCCCGACAAAATTTATTAATCCCAAGATCAAGCCCCGCTTGATCACTTAACCCTGGATTAATTCCAAAACTAATCCCATACCACTATGATTAAAACCCTTGCCCCCCCCAACTCCTGTTCATTTCCTCCGCGCATCTTCTCCGCTTGACTATTGTTTGATCATCGCTCCCCTCATCTGATGGCCTACATCCATATCAGATGAAATCGATCGCCGACCTTTACCCACCCGATAAGGCGGTTTTCCCCAACCCTCCGAATTCTACATGTCACGATCTAAAGTACATTGGGTGACCCCTTTTGAATACCACCCGCGCCACAAAAGGAGTGTGATGGCCCTCCAATAACGCTTCCTCGCTTAACCAAATAAACAACCAACTGTTCATTTGCAAATGAACTTGCCAAAAAACCATCGTTTTTCTATAAAAGGTTGAAAATCCCTCTTTTCGCCCTATTCACTCATTTTCCTTGTAAAACTGAGAAAACCTTTGTGATTCCTGCTAACACCGAATTGACCAACAAACCTCCAAATTCACTCTAGAAGACGCTGTAGATAGCCCAACTGACCTCCCAATCCGTATCATAGCCGTACCAACCACTGTAGCTGCCGTAAACCACCAATTTGAAGCCAATTTGCCCAATTCCAGGTATTTCACCATAGAAAACCACTCCCATGTTCTAAATTGGAAAATTTTTGCATGTTAAGCATTCTCATTAAGTCAAATTAATTGAAAAGTATCTTAAATTTAAGAACACCTACGGCCAAAACCTTTTAAGAAGTTCAAATTTCTATTTTAAACCTCTGAACAAGCCCTTAACACCTAATATAAAACCACAAGAAATAAGTTATGGCCGCCCCTGTTGCCTTGGATGTTAGACCAATTACAACTCCCCATTTGGACCTCGACCACCTTCCCTTGGCTGACAGGGATTTCCATATCAAAGATACATTTACACAGGGCAACTTGCTTAGAATCCATTGCAAAGTAGGGATAGATACCTCAACCATGCTAATGATATTACCCTTTGGGAGTCAAATTTTCCCAAATATCAGTTTCCTCAAGTACATATTTTCCTAGAGATTGTTCATATTGTTAGGTTCCGATACCAATAGGTTCCATTTTTCATGATTGATTGGCGAAGTTCCAAATATGTTCATTCTTTCCATGCTGAAATGGTTCCATATTTTGAGGAATTTCACTATGTACAGTTGCTTGACTCTTATCATGGTTCATGAATGGCCAAACAACTTAATCTTGGCGAGGTTCATATTTCAATTTACTTGTCTTAGAATAGAGAATAAAGGTCTGTCCAAACAGTTCAAGCTTGGCATATGAGTAGCTAGGTAGAGAAGCGAAGGAGCCCAACTGTTTAATCTGGGCCCTTGGGAGAGATAAGGGTAGATTTAGATAGGATGGTAGCTAAAAGAAAAGAAGAGAATCAAGGTTTGCTAGTTCAAATGCACCCAATGAAAATGAAGAAAAATGTTAGGAGTAATAAGATGGGTAAGTAGTTTTGATGTTGCAGAAGGTTGCATGAGTGATCCTCCTTCTCAAAGATAATTCATCTCTTATGCATATCAAAGATATCATGGCAAAGTGTGGTGATAGATCGGATGTTGCATGTCTAACTCCCCCTCTTTCTTCTCCCATCAACCACTCACTAACCTCCCTCCAAGGACACTGAGATCTGCTCAGTACTCCTAGTTTACTCCATTTCATGAAAAGGACTAAGTGAAAACTCTGTTTTTACTTAGGAAGAGAAGCCACATTTCTTGTGTAAAATATTGATTTTCTCCTAAGCCTAAACTATTCAACTCTGCTACTAAAAACCCTCTCATTTCCCTAAGCCTAAGTTCCTAACTCTACAGCTTAGCGCTTCCCTTCTAAACACATATTAACATACTAATCCTATTATATTAAATCCCTAACAAAACCCCTTTCCCGTATTATGTAAATACATAAAAACCCCGAAATTCTTTAATATCCCTACCCTCGGCTAAAGTTATGGCAATATTTTAATTTTTTCGGGAGTTATTGGTCCATCCGGGGCCAATAACAACCCTCCACGCACTCCATCAGGATTTTTTTAAACGTTTGGTTAAACAAATTGTTGGATACCTATACCAATAGGTTTCATATTTCATGATTGGCAAATATAAGTGCCAAATATGCTCCATTTTGCTGTCACAAAGGTTTCATATTTACAAGAAAAGGAGGTGTATATAGGCCTGCATTTTTACAAAAGTTTATGGATGACCCAACAGTCTAATCTGGATCATGCCAGGTTTTCAATTTATGTTGTAGAATAGAGAATGAAATCTGTCCAAACTGTTTAATCTTGGCAGATCACTAGCTAGGTAGAGAAAGGAAGGTTCCCAACTGCTTAATCTGGGACCTTGGAAGGAATAAGGGTAGTAGTAGATAGGAAATGAAAGCAAAAAGCCAATGAAAAGAAAAGGGCACACAAAGGGTTTTCAAGTCCAAGTGCACCCTCTAAGAAGGAATAAAAATGCTAGGAAAGTAGTTGGGTAGGTAGATGGGATTGCAGGAGTGCTGTCTCTTTCAAGAACAAAGGTGCTGAAACATCTACAAGAAAGGCAACACAATGGAACATGACTAACTCCCTTGTTTTCATTTGTATATCACTCTTTACTAACAACCTTTCCCAAGCTGTACAGAGCACAAAAGTTTATATCTTTGTCATATTCTTATGGTTTTAAAAGCCACATTTCTCGTGCAAAAATATTTTCATTTTGATCTACTCCTGATTTCAAGTTATTTTCAAAGAAAACTTGGTTGAACTAGCCCTCATTCATATGTTCCCTCCATGTTAACAACTAACTCTACTACTTAGCTCCCTATACCCCATTATCCCTACTATTATAAACACGATGGTGTATAAACCCCACAATGTGTAAATATCCCCTCCTTGGCACTATAGCCATAATGTTCACTCCCTGGGAATTGAATTAACACCTGGTTAATGTCAAGAACCCATGTCCTACCTTTTTCTCCATCTTAATCCATTTTCCTACCCAATTGCTCCATTTCTGCCCTTAAAAAACCCTTGAAAAAACCTTCTAATCCCCTAAAAACCTCCCAAGGGCGGAAACATTATGAAAATATTCTTCTCCCGCCTTATCCTAAGGTCGGGAGCCAGCTATTCCTGTTTTCTGAATAAATCCATCGGACCCGTCTTTCCTATAGTCCTACCTTCATAAAAATTTTGCACACAAATATTGCCCAAACTCCGCAATTTGCACCATTTTTCTTATGTTGGCCGACCAAATATATTTTGCGAATAAAATATAAAAACCATTGAAAATCATTCGTTCCATGGAGGGGCCCGTCGGTCGCGAATAGCCGAGAAATATAGTATTTCTAAACCATCCCGCTGGCCGCTATCTCCCTTGCAGATTACCCGTCCGATGACCGTCCGATGGTGGCCCCCCCAGATCTACGGTTGGCGTCGATTTCGGCAAAACCCGACGTATGACCGTTAGCAACAGCAGGAGTTATCGCCTGTGCAGATCCGTCACCCGATAACTGTTGGATCGCGCGCCTCCAGATCGACGGCTCACATCAATATCGGAGGACCCTAGACGTCTGACAGATACCTTCCGATATCTGTCAGACGCTTACGTCACGCGAGGACAGATGTCGCGCCCGAGTTCCATCGGAGCCCCCTCTGACAGATTCCTCGCCGTACAGGAGGGGGCCCGATATGGTGAAACCTGTCCTGCCCACGTCCCCGTCCTGCTGTCGCGCACGTCACAACCACGTCTTCCCACCTCGTCCCTCATTCGCCCACGCGGCCGCCACCTCATCGTCCCCGTGGACCGGTCATTGGCCGCCACGTCACCCGATGACGCCCTGCTGACGTTATCCAACCCGGTCCCCATGATGACGTCATCCAAAAGCGCGCCAATAAAGCTAAAAAGTCATATTTTCGCCGTTTTCTGCCAATTTTGTCATTTTTCTGAGAAAAGCGCTGCTCCGCTGTCTGCATGCACTTCACGACGACTGTTCTGCCAGCCACCCTGCGACCATTTGCGAGAGCTCAGAGCGCAAACCCAGTTGCTACCTCATCCCAAGCTACTGTTAAACAGGTATTTGAAGTCTTCGTCTTCCTTCAAACTGGTTTTTTCGTAATTTCTTGTAAAATCCACCATAAGCAGTCATAAGATTGAAATTCCACCAAGAAACCAACTACACCGTACCGCTATTGGGCCGTTTAGAGCCGAAACACAGTGGCGGAGACCTCATTCAGACCTCAATTTCTGTTAAAAACCTGCCCTGTTCGCGCAAACGTGAACTCACCGCATTGCTCCCAAATTGTCAAAGAGAGTCTGTCAAACTGCATAAAGGCCTCTTCAGAGAGTTCAAACACTGTTATATTTTACTGTGCACCAACCCGGTTGGTTTCTGTTCCCCTCAATTTCACCATTTCAATTGGTAAACCCAGCATTTCAAGAATTACTTGGATCAGACATGGATACCCCTGCAGTCCTTAATGTCACTCCTCTAAATGCTCCTCAGAGAGATCTAGACTGGCAGGATTTGGCAGACCTGGATTACCAGATCTCGGAAGACTACCGATCTGGATGTACATTTCATATTCACCTGCTAAATGAGTTCAGGGCTAGGCACAGAGATGGAACAGACATCCTAGGCAATTGGGAGTCTTCCCTCCCAACTTTTAAAATGCCCCAAGTCACACAATTCCCTGACCTCATCTACTTGTGTGCCAGTTATTATGATCCAATACAGAGGGCTGTAATGAATCCCCAGGGCGAAGTTGTATTCTATACCACCCCTCAGGCCATCAGGGATATGGTTCAATTCAAAACCCACAAGAAACTGGTTCCTTTATCCCTGCTGGACTTAATCAACCAAGGGACCAAGATACTCACAGAGGCAGAGATCCTGAAGTTAAATCAACTGTTTATTAGCAAGTCGGACACAGTGCTGCATCCTCCCATCTTTGATGGATACCTGAATTAACTTGGACTAGACCTGGCCCATATGGTGAGCTCAGTACTGGGGTATAAATCAATGGAGTTTATAGAGGAAACTGTGCTAGTCATGATGACAATGTTTACCCCTGGTAAGGCCCCTATCTGCTATGACTATGCCACATACATCTCTGACAAAATACATGAGCAATTCCTGCACTTATCCAGAGGGTGTTCAGATACACCTCATATATTTATCATCTTATTCTGTATCACCAACATGAAAAGTTTTCTTTTGAAATCAAGAGAACTGATGCAGCAGGAAACCCAAGATCAGTTGTATATTGGAGCTCAGTCTTCCATGTCCGTTTTTACTCACCCTACACATATTGTGAGTTCATAGATTTGTTCATTCATCCGGCCATGTCTCTGCTTATGACAGAACCTCCTCCAAGACTCTCTGATGAAATGCAGAGAATTCTACAGTTGTCCACTGCCTACAGCATAGGAGACTGGTATTTTTACCAGGATCACACTGTGATTAGGATATATGGGTGTGAGCTGCACCCATTCAGGCTACCCAGATTTGTGCCCATGAGGCTCTTTGCCCTGGAGTATTTCAGACAATTCGGCAATGCTGATCAAATCCATTTTGCAGGGAAAGGCAAGAAGGCACAACTCAAAGTTAAAAACCAGCTTGG
>APFE031359194.1:30085-43953 GCA_000404065.3 Pinus taeda
AATCAAATTTATTTATTTATTTTTTAATGATTTTTATTTTTTATATGTGATAAAATTCTAAAACTAAAATTTACATAGAACAAAACTAAGATTAAACTAAAACCTAACTATACAAAATCTAGACTAAATATAACTAAACGTAAAGCTAACATCTAATCTATATTCAAGAATGAAAATTTATAAAATTTCAAATTCTATCTAAATAAAAGTCTAAATCTAAATAAAAATCTAACCTAGCCTAAACATAAGCATATATCACACTAACAAAAAAAATAATGAACTACACACCTATGCTAAGCATGCACAACTAATTAAAAAAAAAAGAAAAAAAAAGAAATCGAATGCTTGTTTTAAACTAAATGAAATCTAATAAAAAATAAAATAGAAATCAAACCTGGAATCCAACGACTAAACTTACCATATGCACATCCAATTTTTATCTCTGTTTTTGTTGTTGTGTTTCAACGTGTGCAAGCCTAGTGAGTTCTGCGGCAAAAGGGATAGCAGCACGCAGGGTTTTAACGCTGGAATGATAGAAACGCAGGAGTAGTGGGTTCTATGCTTTTGTTTGCAGATGTGAGGAATCGTGGACAACATATGAGGATTTGGGAGAAGGAAACGCAGGTGGCTAAGGGACATGAGAGGAAAATTCGATCACTGAGAGGGACATTCGATTGCAATGGAAATTGTGTTTGCAGGCGGAGTTTGTTGCAGGGCTTTGGCGTGGAATGTAAGGAAGACGTGAAGATGCAACTGAAAGTGGCAGCGTGGAGAAGGACGCAGCGTTGGGAGAGGAAAATTCAGGTGGTGGTAGCAGCGAGCAGATTTGGGCAGCGAACAGGAGTTGCGTGATGGGTACACAAGCGCAGAGAGGAGAAATGCTGGGAGAAGTTTGCATGGGAGAGAGTTTGAATAGTGTTCTGAAAAAATGGAGCCGGTTTTGGAGCAGCAGGAAGTAGTCGAGAAATTTTCCAGGTTTTAAAATTCGAACCTAGATCACAAAAGAAAATTTCGAAACAAAATCGAAATCTTCCTGCTCAGAAGAAACCAGGTAGTCAATCTGCAGAACTTCCACTAGAAACTCTAAATATTTTCCAAGAATCTTAATCAAATTTTGAAGCAGCTACTCCAGATTGTCTGGATGAAACCCTGAAATATTTCTCAAAACCTGTACCTGCAACCTGTAAAAGAAAAGAAAACCCAAAAATAATATGTGCAAGAAACGAAATTGAAAACCCTAACTAAATAATTACAATATTCACAAACTGCAAGCTCTAAAATAGCCAGATTTCTCGTTATGCCACATAAATATTTTCAGAATTTTAATTTAATGTGAGATGCTTTAGAAAAACCCTTCATGCATTCAAAAAAAAAATCTCTAATGATAAGCCCGAGATCAAGAACTGGCTGGGCTCTTTCAGAAAACACAACCCGGGAGTTGGCTGGTTCAGCCAAGAACTTCCCCTAACGCCCAGTAATCTAAAAAAAGGGTTTCCTGCACAACTTACAATCAACCATTAACATAGAGGGAGAAAACAATAGTGAAATCTAGATCAAATGGAGATACTTGCCATTATATTTCAGAATCTAAACTATCATTCAAACCCCAAAGATCAGACAAGATACCTGTGCCTAAATCAATCTTCATCAAGCTATTATCGATGGCTGAAAATAAAATTATGCAGAAAAATAAATCATCTTATAACACTTTCAGAAGAGTAACACCAACAAGATTTCAACCCCAAAGTCTTTCTTTATTGCACAAAAAATGACTACAATAGAGCTTTCTTTAGCACTAGATTCTCAGATCCAATGTGATCTCAAATGACCTCTAACACCCTATTTAAAGGAAAAAATCCCAACGGCTAGTTCGATTGATCCATGTCAAAATGATCTCGACCATCGATGAGGATCAAGATTTCTTTTAATCTCATCCGTCGAATTTTTAAATGCATTGAAAAATTAAAATTCTACATTTATTTACTCCAAAATTTGACTTATTATTATTTTATTTTACTTTTTAAATTTTATTTATTTAATTTTTTAAAATTTTATTTTATTTGTTTTTTATTTTTAAGTGTATTTTGTAAAATTTTTATTATTATTATTTTTATCTTAATTTTTTAATTTTTTTGTTTTTGGATCCTCGAAATTTAGCATTTGAATATCGATTAGGCTTAGGACTATGGGGGATTAAAAACCTTTTTCTAACCTCAAGAAGACACTTTAACATCATGAACTTTTACAATTTTACATCTCAAGGGGGAAAACCCATTTGACATAGACCCTCATAGACCACCCAGTTCTGTGACCAAATATAATCTAGCAGATCAACGCACTAGGATTCCCCTAAGATTCTAATGACAAAATTCATTCCGGCTTTGGGGTTAGGTTGAAGGAAAACTCTACCGATCATGGATCGGTGAGACAAAAAACCTCCCGGAACGTAGATTATCACTAGAAAATTAGGTCCACTTAGGTAATTTACATACATGACTCAACTCTGCGAAGATTATTTACAATTTACACATGCAGACTGGGTTTACAACATATTATGATCAACTCGACGATGACTGTCGAATGGCACGAACACGTCAATCAAGCACTACCCGTTTTGCGAAGAAAAGGGGGTGTACTGCTAAGGGTAGTTGACACGTAGTGGTCAACAGCCCCCACAACGACTTGTGGGCACCAAAGGTCATTTGCTTGGATATCAAGGGGCCAACCCGTTGATCACTATGTTTTGAGCCCATCCTTCCTGTTTGGTACATATTGGACTCCATTAGGCCTCTTCAATGGCCCTTCGACTTATTGTACTTATCATTCTTCTCTCTTAAGAGGCCTACTTTTGTATTATGGAGCTATCTTAGTGGGCTTGTCACCGAGTTATGCTATTTTTGCACATTATTTTATTAGTTGGGGCATTATTAGGCCTAATTAGGCAAATTGAACCCCTTAGGGAGTATATCTATTGATATGATGATCATTTCATTTGATCATCACTTGGATTTGGACTTGCATCTCTTCTTGAGAAATTCGCTAGCCTTATTGATGGATGAATTTGGATCTTGATCTTATGTTGGCAGGAAAACGGGGGGGGGGGGGGGGGGGGGGGGGGGGGGGGGGGGGGGGGGGGGGGGGTGGGGGGGGGGGGGGGGGCGCGAAACGGCGTCTTCCCGCGTACCCGTAAGCGGCCGTGAAATGCAGTTTCAGCCGAACCACTGATCGTTTCCCCCGAAATGGAACGTGGGTGTACGGCCGGAAAACCGCGTTAAAGTACAACCCTTAACCTTCCAAAAAAATTTTTTTTTTTTTTAAATTTATATTTGTTTTATAATATTTTTTTTTAAGGATTTAGGGTGGGTTCTAATTTTTTTAAGAGGTTTAGGGTGGGTTCTAATTTTTAGGGTTTAGGCGTGGGTTATAATTTTTTTTTAGGGTTTAATGCTTTATGATTGCACATATATATAATAATTTTTAAATATTTTTAATATATATATATATATTCGCGTTTCCCCGTTTCCTCAAATTTGGGGAGGTCGCGTTTCGTATCGCTTCCCGTTTTGGAAACTCGTTTCCGTTTCCCCGTTTCGTGCAACTTAGATCTTGATGCATTTTGATGTTTGGAAGAGCTTGTGTTTGATCTTGGAGCTTCGATTTTCTTGTCTATAGATGATTGAAGATTTTTGCTATACTTCTAAGTGTAATCTCATGGTTTTTGTGTCTCATGTTGTCACTTATGTAATGTATGAAAATTTTCGCCCATGACGTTGGTGAAGCTACCTTAATGAAATGCGAATTTGTTAATCTTGTCTTTGTGAGGGATTTTTCATATCTTTCATGCAAAGTATATTGAATAAATATCCTAGGGGTATATGAATGTTCATAGTTACCTTGATAAGTCATCAATTGCAACATTAAAGAAGTGTAAATGTTCCTAGTGACCTAGTTGCTGCCTCTAGGACCATGCGAAGTTGCTGGAGAACTCCATGATTGAATATAAAGATCTCTAAGCATTGAATTTTATTGACTCCATTTCTTGCAATAGGCTAGGCATTGGTCCAGTCCTAGGTGATCACAAAACGAAAATCATTCTCACCTCGTTTCTTTTCTTTCTAAGCCCTAACCCTAGTAGGCTCCCTAGGGCATTATACAATTCTATTGTAGCCATCAAAAATTGATGAATCTTAGTCCAGAGCTACGCTGGTGAGTCCTTAAGAGGTCCTCCTAATTTGAGGTTATTCCGACTTTGGAATCTCGAGATATCCAAAGCCCTCGCTCGGAAACCATTTCCCTTGTTTATGTTTGGTTAGTGGCTTCATCAAGGATCATTGCATTAAACATTAAAGTCAAAACTTTATCACCTTGATCCTTTTCTTCTCCATCATCTGGTTAAGTCCTTTGGCTCGAAGTTTCACTACAAATCCTTGACCTCGTTTGGGTCCACTAGGGCTTCTTTGTGGTCCTCCAACCTTGTCACTCCAATTTCACTAGTATTGTTTAGAAACCCTATTTTTCTAGGATTTCTTTGGTCTAGGGATTCTTATTAAGAAATACCCCTCAACCATAGGCCGAGGTCTCCTTTTAGCCCTTCTTGGAGAGCCATCAATCTTGCTTCTAAAGCAAGCAATCCCTATCACTAAAGTCTCTCCTTTGAATAGGCTCTTGGATTCACTACCTTCACACCATTGATATACTTCTCTTAGTGATTTCCCTAATACAGGGACTCCTCCCATCGGTGAAAGTCCATGAAGAGCAAGGAACTTTAGTTGAGGTGACATTGGGCTATTGCTCCATTGTTTCTACTTGACCTACTATTTTCTCTATAGGAACCATTCCTAGGACCCTTTCTAGCTTAAGCAGTAACAATTCTCATATTCTTACATCAACTACTTGTATTTGTAGCTTACCTCTACCAACCCTCTTGCCACTTGATATTGTGCACCGTTGTGAAAATTTCTCTCTACAAAACTATTCTGCAACTGAGAAAAATTCACTACGAAATTTTATTGCAGCGACTGGTATTATTTCTTCTAATTGTTAGTTAAATTAGTAGTTTATTGCTACAACAATAATGAAATAAACACACTTTAATCTTCAAAAAATATAATGGAAAATAATAGCGTTGGAAATTGAGAAATATTCTAGCACAAATAAAAATTTGACACTTATTTTTGGACTAAAGTCCCTAGAGAAACCCAACCTGGGAAAATCAACAATTGAGGGTTTCTATTATTATGCAGTAGTGAAATGATCTGAGTACTATCTGGATGCCGAAAACTAGCAATCCTACAGAGAAAATATTGACAAAAATTATCTGAGGGAAATTAACCTCACTCCGAGCAATCCCGACATTGTTTGAGCCATGAAAGGCTAGCCATCCAACTTGGCCAGCGCAGGCCCCGCGTCACTTTGGCGCTGCTTGTCACATGTGCTGCCTGAATCGACTGCCAATCTAGCCGTCTTGCTAGTGGCTGACTGGGAAATCACTTCTTCAGCCTTCTCGAACCTCTTATCGGTCTCTAGAACTGAAAACGTCTTCACCTCTAACAAAACCGAATTGCCCTTTTGAGGCTTCGAACTACCCTTTTGAGACTTCTACACTGCCTCTGCGTAGCCTCCTGGAGAAAATATCAGGCTCTCTGGAAAGTACTCACTACATTTGGAAAGTCTTCATCCGGCTTCACCATCCTTGTCCCTCTCTGTCTCTTCTTCCCTTTTGAAGCTCAAACTCTTCTGACAATGTCTCCTGCGCTCTAGAAAGTCGAACTCTTCAAGGAAATCGATCTCTAGCTTGTGTTCTCCATCTACCCATTGACTTCTTATAATTTTCTATTGGGACTCCAACGACCAAGATTAAAACTTAATTAAGAATAAGATCATATCTGGGCTGATCTGTGTGAGTTTCTAGATGATTCACACCTTATCTCAATTAAGTTTGATTAATTAGCCCCCTTTCCTAAGTTTAAACTTATGAAATATTTAAAAATTGGCTAGTAATCTAATTGGGGCACTTTTAGGAGGAATTTCCAGAAATGATTTTTGGGTTATGGAGAACTCCTATGTTTTAGCCTCTCCACAATGTTTTGAGACTAGAACATCTTTGATGCTACAAAAACTAACACCCCCTCTTAGCAAGGAAGGTGTTCTAGTGCTGCACCATTGCTACAATACCCTATTTCTGTATCACCCTTTGTCAAGCTGGTGATATCTGGCCACTGTGAGTGATTGCCACTGCGCACCAACCACTGCGCAACTCGGATGCTGCATTCGTGTTGTTGCTAACACTGTTATGTTGCTTCCAACTCTGCATTTGCACTGCAAGTCCCTCTCATCTGTTGCTGCTGCAACTACAACAACTGCAACTGAGAAGCATCATAAATATTGAATCAACTGTGTCTGCTGCATCTGTCTCTTGTGTTCTGACTGCTACTAGCTACTGCACTGTCTATTGAAGAATCTGCGCTGCTGCCAACTCTGCACCAGGCCACTTGCTCTGCTATTAACACTTCATATGTGCTCCTTAGCACCTGAATGCAACTAGTCTGCAACTGTCACTCGGGAATTTGACTGCATCACTGGCACTGATCCATCCTGCCACTTAACACTGTGGGCCCCTGTAGCAAGGTATTGATCCATCAGGAGGACACCTCACTGGACCTTGCCCAAACCTCTAGAACTCTAAGACTATAGCTCCATATTGCCCCACCTCTCTTTTGGTGGAATAGCTGCAAACATAGCGAAATCTTCCTCTAGCCTGGAGGAAAACTTGTCTTTCTCTGTGGACGTTGCTGCCCGGTCTTGCCTGTCCTTCTTTCTGAGTGGACATTGTGTACTATAGTGGCTAAACTCGTCACACTTGAAGCACTTGACCTTAGATAGTTCCTCCTTTTTCTTCTGCTTCCCCTGTCCTTGGCTAGGACCCTTTGATGCTAGAGTGACATTATCCTCTTCAACCTTCACGCCCTTGTTGCTTCTCCTGTTGATGGTACTCTTTAACAGAGCACACCTCAACTCCTCCTGTTGTAAGTCGGACCACATCTTGTCCCATCTAGCTAATGTGTCTCTGCCCAAGATACTTTGGACAAACACGTGCCAAAATCCAATCTCAAGAAATATTGTATTTGCCAAAATCCTTCTTTGAATTTCCAATGCCAAACTCCCTCTGACACTGAAGCAGGTCTTCTTGTGGTAGTCTTGATTGCTCCCTCTATCACGAAAGAAGTTCCTTCTGTTGTAGTTGTAAGCAAGTCCTTCTACTGTAGTTGCTCGTTTATCACATATGCAAGTCCTTCTGCTGTAATTGCTCCCTTTGTCATGCAAGGAAGTTCTTCTATTATGTTCTTCTCAAGGAAGGCACATTGCTCCTAGATGTTAATTTTACTAAGGGTTGAATTGTTCTTTGCTTTGATAATTGCATTTATATACTTTTCATCATTTACATATTCATTCACCCCATACCATTGTTAGCAACATATGGAAATATATAGAAAGAACAATATCATCAATAGTGCAATAGAAATAAAAGGAACATCAGAAGAAAAACACAGACATAGAGATACTAGGATTGGTCAGAGACCAAGGCAAAACCCCACAAGCAGGAAAACCCAAAATTACTTCTTCTTCTTCTATTAGATTTCATCAATAGTTGAACTGAGATACAAAGTATCGATATCATGAGACATAGTCCTACTCATCAGAGTACCTAGGGCCCATACTTGACTTGTTCACAATTTCGCTTGTGAACAAGTCATATCGACAGAACTGCGATGCAATGCTATCATCAATAACATGCCATATTAAGATTGGGGTTGCAACAAGTAGATGCCATCACTGCTCCTGTACTGTAAAGTGTTGAAAAGTGTAACTAGGTTTGGTCTTCATAATGACATGTGTGATTGTGATTTTTATGTAATTGATGTAAAGAATAAAAATAAAATGATTGTATGCTTGTTTCATGGGTTTCATGAGCAAGAGATTTTATTTTTAGATGGCTCCAATTGTGAGCCTTTAGGATTTGTCATAAAATTCATATAGAGCCAATGTCATCATATGTATGAAGAACCCTTCTTGGGCATGTTACTAATGTATATGAGTCAATAGAAGTGTCATGAAGCCCTCCAAAGACAAGCACTAGTTCTTCTCTTCAAGTCGGCCTCAAGATGAAGTAGATGGCACATGTCGGCTCACCTAATTAGAGACACATCCCTTTGTTGAGGTCATGTCGGCTTATATTCATGGGTAGACTACTATGTATATTAGCGTAGGGTCTTCACATTTCCATAGTCAACAGTTTAGATATTTCTCTGAATTCGGGTGGATAGTTACAGTGACAAGTTCAGATAGATTGCAAAACTAATTTGAAATTTCGCTGAAGGAGCTCAATAGGGGTACAGGATTGGAGAGAATTTTGGTGCTATCTCACAGTCAAGGAGTTCGGGTTACCTCTAAGATTCGATTGAACATTAAAGTGACAAGTAAAGAGTCAAGTTCGGATAGCTTGTAGCGACAAGTATTTTGGTATAGGAACTCAGATTGCAGTGACAAGTATTTTGTTGACATTGCAGTGATATGTCTCTGCGCCACCATAGTTCATTGATAACACAGTTTGGTGACTATCTCAGTATAGGAGATGATCTCATTCTATCCACAATTTGTTTTAGAGCTATCACTGTAACTTTGTTTTGGTGCCTCCACAGTGAGAAAGGCTCGGTACTATCACAGTATGAAGGTCAAGGAATCGATAAGGACTCAATGTCATCACAGAAATAAGATCTCTGTGACATGTCACCTACGAGGTCTCAATGGTAACTATGTCTTGGTGCTAAGAAGGTCAAAGCGGAAGAGGAGTCAAGAAGAATAAAAGAGCAGAAGACATGCAAGAAAACTAGTGTCTTGGTCTTGGAGTGGCTAATAGGTCAAGGGTCTTGGTCTTGGTATTCGTCAATTGGAATGTCTATAAGAAGAATTTGTGCAGGTTTTCCTCTCAAAGAGTGATAGGTTTTGGCCTTGGCTGATAGCCTACATTCCGTGTCTCTTATCTATTTATGTTTGCATTGGTAGTTATTTGATGAAGAAGAACACTAATAACTTAAGCAACAAGAAGATCCTAAAAGGCACTCACAAGCAGTTACTAGTTAAGAGAAATCACCTAATCTTTGATTCCTAGATTTCTCAACATAAAGATGCCAAGATACTGCGAGAGTGCCAAGATCAATATTGTGAGTCATGCTAAAATTGTCACATCTCTTCATATATAATGATTAGGGTTTCCGTGATGCCATACAACAGTAGTGCCATATAATATAACTAAGATGTCCACTGCCAAACACAACTGTGATCTAAGTGCCAACCATAGTTGTGAATACAACTGAAATTCAATTACCAAACATAGCTAAGATACAAGTGCCAAATATAGTTGTGAATACAATTGAGATTGAAGTGTCAAACATAACTGTGATCAAAGATGACTACGCATATTATCCTGATAAACTGCAACCAAGAACCATAACTATATGCCAAATACAATGTAGTGGTGCCATCAAGATGCCAACATAAATCTATACAATTTTGAGGCCAATTGAAATGTAATACATTTGTGATGTCATAGAGTGAGCTACAAAGATGCTACAGAGCTGCCATAGAGCGTGTTGATCAATGGTTGTCATTGATGTCAACCCAACCAGCACCAGGGGCTACCTCGATCTTGCATGGGCATTTTCACTTAACAACTTACTCTATTTTGAACCAAGGATCTTCTAGATGGATTCTACTTGTCGAGATGTTTCCGTTGATATATGGCACACCAAGTAATTCTTCACGGTTTGAGAGATATTCATGTTTGAAGTTAGTAAGCCCAATTAGTGGGCTAAAACCCTATGGGGTTATGGCATGACACTCATAATTGGTTGTGGTCATTAAATAGTCAATAATTAATAATGTTTTTTTTTTCTCCTAAAATCCCTCCAACATTCACTTGTTGAGGACCCTTTCAACTCAAGACATTCATATAAATAATGACTCTCATATCCTCCTCTAGTAGGGATTTTGTGGCTTCAAACAGGTCATCGTGGCATTTTTGCTATAATTTTTTTTTATTTTATTTTTATTTTATTTTATTTTATTTTTTTATTCTGTGAAGCTTCAAAAGCTTAAATTAAAACCCATTTGAGCCGGATTCTTGATGAACCTCGCAACCGAATTTCAGATCTTGGTTGGCTATATTTTCACAGATATGATCTGAGGAAGTTAGGTTTTTTCCAGGCTTCCGAATTCCATGTCAAAAAGGGGACATTGGGAAAAGCTTCATAACTTTCTCTTTGAGCATGGGATTCAAATTTCGTATATAGTCACAGAAAGAGGACGAGCTGTAGTTTGTTGAGTAGCGTTTTCAGGGCCAAAAGTCGCAATAGTGACACGTGGCACTTAGTACAAGTTCGCTCTACTGAACCAGGCTATAATCAAGCCATTGTGGGAGATTGGGCATAGCTCTTTCGTGAAGAATCCAATCTTGACTTGACCTATGGGGTTGGAAAGAGGACTCAGAGGGCACTGTAGGGCAAAATTTCAGACCTTGGAGATCTGAAATTACATAGATACAACATATTCAATATCGAGCTCCTAGAAGAAAAGAAAAAGCATGCATTCAAGGATCACTGTAGTAAGGACCACACATCAACAATCAAGAGTAAGTCTCCTACAGCAAGGTATGTATGATTAGTGTTTACATTTGAATTTTGAGTATCATCTTTGACATATGGTTTTACAGGACAACATAAGTAGATATAATGTCTCGGTTATATCTCTGTCTCTATATATCACAATTAGTTTTTCAGATGTTCTATTCTTGATACTACACATTTTATGCTACATATTCTTGATGCTACACCAAGTTTGCTAGATCTATATGATGTTGTAAGTTCATGTTACTTGTCTTGTCATAGTTGACAGAATGGTCTTTGTTGTTGTACTTAGAACTTGGTCCATCACAAGTCTAGGGTCTGTCATCAGTTTTTATTGTATATATCTTTAGGTCAGTTTTGGATATAGTCTTGCATAGAGTCCAGGCCTATATGAAGAGTGGGAGTCTTTGTCTACTGCTGCGGCAAGTCAACAAAAAAAGTGGCAAGCACACTTCAAGTACGAATTCTAATTTTTAATTTGTATTTATTCATTATTATGCACTTACATGTGTTTTGCAGGTAGGAGTCTTTTTCTTTTGGGATTGGTTTCGTCGAGCAAATTTTGCATGCAAGTAGAAGAAGATTCAAGTACAACTTCAAGCAAGAATTCAAGAGAAGTATCAAATCAAAGGAAGCATTACGGCGGGACATCCTTTGAAGACATGACAACCATCTGTATATTGTGAAGAAGTGTGAAGGCCAAAAATCATCATTGTAAAGTTGTAAAACAGTCATTTGTAAAAGTGTCATCATTGGAAGAGTCATTATTGTAAAAGAGTCAATCTGCTTAGAGTCAAAAAGGCATTATTGGGAGGTATAGGAGTCTTTGTTGGGATGATGTCATGGTTGGGTTGCAGGTCATAGTGTGACTGGGTGTTCGGTCAAAATCATTGTAAATCATATTGTATTGTGGATTGTTGTCCCCGGTATGGAAATCCACACTCTTGTCTCATTTCAGTCATTATAGGGTGGCAGGGAGGTGCTAGGCTGGTGCATGAAGTCGCCTACAGGTTAGAGCCTGTGAACACTTCAAGGTGGTAGGTTGGTCTAGGATGTTGGGGCATCCATTTAGTTGACTACTGAAGAAACCAGGGCATTGGGGCGTCCTTCCAGTGGCAGCTGGAGAAGAATTCTTTTCTAGAATTCGAGGAAGTTGTTACTTTCATTTCAGTTGGGGCTGAAGATTAAAGAATTCATTAGAAAAGAGTTTGGTGGTTTTTGACCCGAAGGGAGTTTTCCACCTAAAATTCTTGTGTCTACTGTGTTATTTTATTTACTATTATTACTACATAAACATTAATAATAATTGAAAATTAACTAATGCTCTGAGAGGATTTAAAAGTGTTAATTGCTAAGGAATACTGATTCACCCCCCTCTTTCAGTATTTCCAACAGAGCGTACATAGAAATACCGCAATGAGGATGTCAAGATTGCTATGATAGTGAGAAGGACTATTGAACAACAAATAAAATCATCAAAAACACAGAGGTAATGCGAGAGGAGAGCTGTAGAAGATAAACCAGATCATTGTGCTGAGGAATATGGACCTCTAAGTATAGTGCGAGAGTCATAGTGATGCCATACTATGTGAGACAGAGAGATACTATGCCATGTGTGTTAAAGAAGTTATAGCATGCGAGAGACAAAGATACTTGGCCATGCGAGCCTCATAACAGAGGCTTACCATGTGAGCTTTATAGCAGAGACTATACAAGAGATACCCTACTAACGCGAGCTTCAAAACAAAGACTTGTTGTGCTATGTCAAGTGTGAAATCAGAGACACTAAGACATATGTGCCAAGAGTAGACAAGAGACTAAGACCCTGTGCCATCCAAGTGAAGATTGAAAATCTCAGAGTAGCCTGCCGAATAGCTCAAGTCGATGACCTATTTGTAGTTTTTTGCCATGGGTGAAGGGTCACAACCCTTGGATGGGCCAACCTAGAAGGCAAATTTTAACTTTAAATTTGAATTTCGAAAATAAATAATTGCCTTTCGAAAACCTTAAGCTGACTTGGAATATTAAGGGCAGAAGACACTTAGTGACGTTAATTCATAATTTCAAATGGCAAATCTATACCAATTAATTTTGAAGTTCATTTTCAGCCATCAAAGGAAATTTTTCTTGAAACTGGCCCACAATTTAACACTCCCTCTCAGTTAGGGAGGAATTTTCCATCGTGAACCTCATGTCTCATCATAGTTGCATCATGATGTATCTTAAGTGGATGACAAACTTCATAATCATCAGTAAGACCCATCTCATATCATCTCAAGAAAGAAGAGGAATCCACAACCAATGGTAGGGGAAATTAGACTTCAAACCCTACTAATCTCCAGGTCAAAACACATAACCTCTATCAATAGAATATCTATCTCATCTTGTCCTTTGATCATCAACTAAGCGATCTCGATCCAATAGAAGAAGTAGAAGAAGAATCATCATAGGGGAGCTTCCAACTTCCACGCTATATCCGATAATCAATACGGTCATCTGAAGTAGAATCATCATCAAGTGATATCTCATCTCGAAATCTAATAAACAATCCTGAATCTAAGGAAGAATGACATCATAGGGGAGCCCAACTCAACCCACAACAAAGCTTAACTCAATCCGAAACAATATCCTTGACCTACTAGCGGGGAGCCAATGCTACAACCTAGAATCCAATGACAATGAGGAAGGTCCTATGGGACACTCTTAGCTCAAGTCATCTCATATAGGGGGAACATCCGGCTACCACCCTATATCCAAAGACAATGGGCGAGATCAGACCTACCCCAATGTGTAGGGATCACACTCTATCCCAACGTCCCTGACAATAGGTGAGATCAACTTACCAGAGGCAAGGATCACACTCTACCTTATTGTCCCTAATCTTCCCATCTTGATCCTTGAGAGTCAAATGGTAGAACACGTGCATCTACCAATTTGGGCGAGATCCACCTATTGTAAGGGGTAGGGATCACACGCTATCCCAAGCCCCTCATCCCATTGGCCAGATGGGGAGGTTATCTCACAGAGTGGGCAGGACACTAATTGGGGCCTAGGTTGCACGAAACAGGGAAATGGGTACGAGTTTCCGAAACGGGAAGCAATACGAAACGCGACCTCCCCAAATTTTGGAAACGGGGAAACGCGAATATATATATATATATATATATATATTAGGACATTTAAGAA
>APFE031359203.1:0-12056 GCA_000404065.3 Pinus taeda
TCGTTAAAGATTTAGTATATATAGTTGTATGTGTTTTGCTCTCTAGTTTCATTGAAAGATATTTATAGTTGTAGTAACTTTGACACGTAAGTCACTGGTTTCGTTTGAACTATGACATCTAAGGTGTGCAGGGATTTCGTTTGTATAATGTTACACGCTTTATTCAAAATGGTGGGTTTTGTTGTTCCTTTCCATTTTCCTGGTTAATTTTTGAAAGGATCTTTGTTCACAACTCAACTTAAATTGATTTGCTTCCTTCAAATCTAAGTAAAGACCTTGTTCTGCAGTTTCTACTAGTTTTTTTTAGCTACCAAGGTAAATAGAGGCTTAACATGTTGTGAGGGTGGAACTGGATTAATATTCATAGAATTTGCTGAGAAATATAAATTAAATTGTATAGTTTGAGTTAACTGCTTTAAAATCAAGAGTTTTTTTTGTTGTTTAATTTTCTTCACTGGGTTTGTTGTATGGATTTGAGGTCGAAACTAGAATTAAATCGAGGGATTTTGTGAAGATAGATAAAATGTTATGTGGAGCTAATAACATCCAAAATGAAGGTCTTCTTGTTGAACATATTCCAAATTTAGAGCTATGAGTTTCTATTGAGTAAAAAAGAGTCTCCAAAATGATGTAAAACATTTGCTGAATATAGGTTGCAATTGTAGAAAGGAGCTATAGGGTTTTACTGAAAGGAGGTTCAAATTAAAGCAAGTTGTCTCACAATATTAAAATTGAACCTATGGCGGCGACTTTGACTCCCAATTGCATTTCGGCAATGAGCATTGGGGTTGTGGATCTTAAGCCCAATAATTCAACCAATCAATCCATTTTTTCAATTGAACCCATATACCAATCCTCGTCTCTTTTCACATGATCATTGCAACTTCACCTTTGTTGGCTTCCACTTTCATGATTTTTTTTTCTTGCTCACTAGTTTTAGAATTTATGGAAATTATTCCCCTTTGGAACATTTTACATAGAATTTTTATGACATTTGTGCTTGGAAATAATTTGCAACATAAGATGTTTAATTTGAAAGTACTCTGAAAGGAGTAGGCCTCTCATAATTAATAAGCTCTTGAATTGAACATGAAGTAACAATAACATATTGAATTCAGAATTTAGTGAGGAAGTATTCATAGCTTCCATACCAAGGAAAAGGAAATATTTCATCCTTGGGAGAGAACCTAGGCTTGCTCTATTCCACTGGACCACTATGAGCATAGTTAGCATCATTAATGAAAACAAATGGAGCCCCTTTGCATTCACCATATTCATCACCAAAAACAATATAAACCACCATAGGAATTTCAAGCTTGAAATTCCTCAACATACAATCCTCGTTGTCAGTATGAGCAAATTGCTCCCATGAATGAGACATAACATATGGTCCGAAACAATTTGTAGACACTAGGCCATTAGGCTTCTAGCTTCAAGAAAATTTTGTATGGAGAAGGGAGATTATGAACATGGTTTGGTAGCATCATTAATGTAAATAATTGGATCCCCTTTGTGTTCACCATATTCATTACCAAGAATAATATAAACTACCATAGGAATTGTAAGCTTGAGATTACTCAACATACAATGCTCATTTTCAATCTGAGGAAGTTCCTCCCATGAATGAGACATAGCATATGGTCCTAAACAATTTGTATAAACTAGGCCATAAGCCTTCTAGCTTCAAGCAAATTTTGTATGGAGAAGGGAGAAGCCTATAAAGGAACATCTCTAAAACATTGCAAGATCTCAATATACTCCTATTTAAATGGATATTGACTTGGCTTTCACCTTCCTTTGGTTCATATTGAGCCACCATACTCATGCATTGGGTGTCGAACATTCAAAAACTCTCTCTTTATTAAGGTTGGTTTTTGCACCATACTTTGCAGCTCATAAATAAATATGGAGATATCCAGTGGTTATCATCTACCACACATCCATGAAAGACTCACTCTTGGAATATGCACAACACTAAATTTGTTGTAGAATATAAATCTCACATTGTCAGCTTCTTTCAATGAGCTAACCAGTGGACAAGCAATGATAGGTTTCAATACGGATCCAATTTTCAGGTGGATGCTTCATTATTCTTACCAAATTACATTTTCACATATAGAAAAACTTGAACTATGACCTTACTTAACAATAATGTCCCTTACCTTCCATAGGATATTACATTGGCTTTTAATTTCACATGTTCTTTGTCAGGTGACATGACTTTAACTTGACCATCACAAGTTCTCTCCAAATTTTAGCTAAAGGAGTACTCAATAAGTGTGTGACACTTTGAGAATTTCATGCAACAAAGTATGGTGAAGGATTTGTATATCTATAACCTTATGATAAATCTCTCCACATATACACACTTACCATAGTGAAGTATTTCTAATTTTTCTTACTCATTTCCATGTCTAATGCTCTTATTGTTAAACAATGCCAAGTTCTTGAGTATCAAATATATCCATGATGTGCTCTATAAATGTCAACCACATCATCAATTTATACCTTGTCATTTTTGTTTTTCCAAACTTTTGAAGTCATTCTCCTTGTATTTAATTGATTTTACTAAAATCATCGATTCAAATCAACACTAGAAGCTTTGGTTTGTTGATTGGTGAGTACTTTTCAAGTATTTTGTTCAAACTTTGTTAAATTCTCAAGTTGGTTTGACTTGCAACAAAACTCTAAAAGTCAGTTATCTCCACCTCAAGTCAATATTCTATGGTGTAGTCAAGCGACTTCACCATTAAATTATCATTTCAATAAGGTTGTGGATTAACATAAATGGATTTGTTGTTCATTTATTTTGATAGATTATCAAAGCCAAAATGTGAGGAGGCAAATGATAGCTTTCTCCTTGCAAAAAATTGAAAAGGTTTCATGGCTAAAAATGTAAATGGAACAACATACTAGTTGATTTTCCATTATACTATCTTAGTACTGGACCATTGGTTTACATCCATGCAATTTAATACTATAAGTATAAAACCATTCAATTATGCATTAGGTGATCGATAGCTTGATTACAACAGGGCTAGTGGTTACAAACCCACCTCCTACCATGATGACTCCACACTGAGCCACAAGTCCAGGCTTCTCCTCCTCTACTTGAGTCCTCTACTTAAGTACTTGAATTTTAACACAAATCACAGATCAAACTCCACTATGGACAAGTTTTGAGGCTTGCCTAACCTTCATGGTAATCGTTGTGTGTGGTTGAGTATTAATTCCTATCAGCTAATGCTCCTCTAGCCTCAATAACCCTAATAAATTCCACACTTTTTAGTCCTTCAATGATGAGACTATCTTCAGAAAAGATCAATCAAAGAATAATGCATTTCTCATGGATAAGGTGAATTTAAGTGATAAAAAAGTGGTTCTCCCTCTCTATGTTGTGGCCAATTCTTTGGGTCATACTATGCCCAAATTATTTACCATCCTCTGGCATGAGTGTGTGTATATATTTATATTTCTACTTATTTGTAGTCATGGATTTACCATGTCAATGTAAAACATTGTATCTTATTTATTTTTCATTGCCTTCAATACACCACTTTGCATTAGTAATTTTAATCAGCAGTGTGAATAAATTATCAAAGTAGGGCAACTTGCCCTACCCTCATGCATGTCACATGCTTTGTGCAGTGAAATTCAAGTATGTTTTCATATTTATTTATTTATTTTTTCTCTGCTATGATGTCCCATGTCAAAGACAAATACCATGTTTAAATCTTCTGCTCCTTTCAGTAAACCACTTCGCATCACTAATTTTAAGTAGGAAAATAGGCAGGTTGTCTCTGTGATTGAGATGCAAATCTTATGTTTTAAATGAATTATCATGAAATCCCGTAACTTCATCATTATGAGGACTAATTTGATCCCCTCTACCCCTAATGGCTCCCTTTGAGGTCGTGGAAGCATAGTTGGTCACAACAAAGGCAATGCCAATTGTTATCAGCAGAGTGGTGGAATATAATGGATGCTCAAACTCTGCCCCATGAACTTTCTCTATCAAGTGAATCTCATTATCATCTTCTTCATATGATTTGGAAAAGGAATCATTTTCAACATGTATAGCCTTTTTAATTTCATTAAGAATGAAGTTATATTCCTTATTACTACTGCCATATTCTAGCAACAAAACGTTTTTAGTGATGCCAGCAAGGCTGGCCTCATTGGATCTTTTTGCAAAGCTTCAGGTTTGCACATTTCTCAGTGTTTTCCAGCGCATCTCTTACCTTAGTTATGTCCTCATCAAAATTTTCAGGGATTTGCTTACTTTTTGGCCCACCATTATGGTTGGAATTTTCCCTTTAGCATTGAATCCAAATTATTCAATAGTATAAGCCACTTAGCTTTCTTTTTAACTAATCAAATGCTCGAATACAAAATCATGAAATATGACTCATTTCTTTCTATCCAATAGATACATTATTCCTATACTGTAAAACAGTTAAAAAATTCATGATAAACTTAAGAACACCATCTCCCATTGTGGAGAAAATTATAGTTTTCAGTGTTCATGAAAAGACACCCCATTTCTCGATTATTTTATATATCACTTGATAATCTTCTAAACTTTCTAGTTTGGTGAGTAAGATTTTTATGTTAGATGAGTTCAAATAGACACAATAGAAGAGTTTATTGCAAATGACTTTACAATGCATTTCAATTCGAAAATTTGTTGTTGAACAATATAAACACAAAAATATGGCTAATATCTGTGAATCTTCGTACTAAAAAAAAGTATTCACTACTACTCTTGACATTGACCTTTAGTGAAGCCAAGTGTTCTACAGCCTCATACACAACACTTTGTATGATTCAATTTCACTTAGAATTTATCATTAGATTTTTTGTGACTACACAGTGAAAACTTATTAAAATCCACACCTCTCATTTTCTTATGGAGTGTTTTTTAATAGTAGCTGCAATTTTTTTCTATTAAAGCTATAAAATATCCTCTCTATTGTGATATATTCAAAGAAGTATGAAAAATATATTCCACCTATTGATCAGCGATCTCACAATTAAATTTTTTAGATATTTATGATGAATATTTAATTTCTTTTGCAAGCGTATTATTAGATAACATAAAGCTTTTTTTATAAGAAACCATTTCCCATAATGATTAGCACAACTACATAAAATAATATGTTACAATGAGAACTTCATCATTAGGTTAAGAGAATGTTGTTTCCATCCTGAAAATTCTTACGTTAATGTTTAATAATATATTAAAAATTCTTACTTTAATGTTTAATAATAATAATATATTGAAAATTTTAGTTTATGATTGACTGGTTGCATATTGTTAATTTTTGTTAGTTGGGCCTTGCCCTCCCTACTCTATGTAAGTAACAGTCTGAGACCTTTTCTTGGTTTCCAACTCATCCCTTACCCTAGTTCTGTCCTCATCACAAGTTTCAGGGGTTTTCTTACTTTGTGGGCCACCATTATGGTTGGACTTTTCCCTTTCAACCTCAGAGATCTGTTCTACATTCTACTTCACAAATGTTGTTATTAACATGCTTTTCCCATAAAATTTTGTCATACTGGTTATGTTGCTAGTTACATTTCAAATTATTTCAATTGTTACATGTTCTTTCCAACACTGAGTTGTATGGACTGAAAATAAAATTAAGAAATCTTCTCCCAGATTTGTGTTAATCCCATCAATGATACAACTGGATAACTATTGTTGAAATCACCCTCATACACATCAAAATTAGTAATAGCCTCAGTATAACCAAAACTTTGTGCTACATTATCACTACAATTCCTAGGGTTGTCCACATTTAAGCCAAAATTGATGCATTTCTATCCATAGATATATGTTTTCTTGAGTGGCGATCTTAAAACATAATTTTCATTTTCTATAAATGATCTACATGGTCTAGTAGTAGTGACATTACCTTACACCTTGGTAAGGAGCATACTATTTTTTTTTGCATCACAATTAGTCCTAGAATACGTAAATGCAAAGGAAAAGCTTCAAGCAACCAAAATCTTGTGCTTCTTCATCGAATCTAAGGTAGTAATAGCATCATATTTGTGATCTAGGCACTACCAAAAATCCTAAAGGGCATATTGGCTTCATCCTTATGGAATCAAATTGAGTTGTGGGATATGATATCCATTTTTTGAATTTTCGAAAGCCACTCTCCCAAATTATGTGAAGGGAAGTCCTTGAAATAAACTCAAAGCTCCTTTTCAACCTAATATGCAAAAGCACGTAAATACGATAAAAGCATAGTAGGGAGTGGTTATGCCTTCAGAGTTTATGTTCCTTTCTTTGTAAGAAGTTGTAATAGCATAAGAATGGGGTAGATGAGGAACAGGAAGAAAACCATAGCCCTTAATAGATTCTAAGAAAAGGCCAAGCCTTCCCAATGGAAAATAACATTATCATATCCATGTGAGCTAATAGAATATTGAAGTTTTGTAGTACTATTTATGCATGCAACCTACAACATCAAAGAACAAAAAATCACTAACATTAAAATACATTAGATGATCTATGAAACCAATGTGAAGGGAGAGGGAAATGGAGAAGAAGATGCCTCTCAATGGGAATGCTATGAGAATTCTCCCTTGAAATTATAAAATTTCAATGGGAAAGGAGAAGAGAGCAACTGGATGAAAAAATAAGAAATTAGAAATGAGAGTCACTTGAGGTTTTTGATGAACTTATAAAATCGTTAAGGGAGAGACTTATATAATGTGACAAGTGACATAGAAGTCAAGCAAAAATCATTACAACTAGTTATCTTTGAGTTCATTTAATTACTTGTCTTCATAAAGACTACTTAGGAAGTCTTTAACAAATAGTCTGGTCATTAGGCCGAGGACTCTTGTCTTTCTCAAATTTAGAAATTACAACCAATAGTTCCCCGAAGAAGCTTTCCTCATAAATAGCCATGTTTCCCTCCTCATTATTTAACCTGGGGAAATACAAAGCAAGTTTGATGATCTCTGTTATATTAGTACTTCTCGGCTTCTGAAAAATCTCATCAAAGTGATTCACCCCTAGACCAACTAGTTCATTAAAACTTCTAACGATATTACCCTCCCCATCCCCCATTTCCCAAATAGTGTTAGTACTCTTCTTCGAATTTGCAAAGTGATGAAAATACTTGGTATTTTCATCCCCAAGTTTCAAACAAGTGTCTTCCTCTTTTTCTTCTTAGGGAATGAATCTAGTGTGGGAAACTTACAGTTGAGCACATTTTATCCCTTTCAATATTTTTGTTCCTAGATGACACCAGAGGACTATCATAAAATTAGTCGTGATGTTGCTCACTGCTCAGTCCTATTTCATAAGTGCGAGCAAGGCATCAAGGGAACAATTTAATTTATGGTTTAAATCCCAAACTTCTACTATATGGCTCTTTAACAATACAAATATGCAGATTTGATGATTGGGTAGATGTTTTTTCTTTGCATGATTTAAGGAGGGTAACCTTGTTGTAGGATATTTGACCTTTTTGTTGTCATATATTTGTCAAAATCAACTGTCAAATAGTTTCATTATACTGTTGTTTTAGAGTATAGTGTTTGTCAAATGCTTGGACATTTTTGATCCTTAAAATTCTTCCAAAATTCTGAAGTGGTTTACCTTGTAGTCACTACCATGTAAAGACTTCAAAACCATTGTTTCCAGGAGTAAATAGTGCATGAAATCAGGCCACCCATTACCTCTAATATTGTTGATATATAGTGGGTTTTTCACATATCCTTCTCTACTCTCAATAAGGTAGTAAACACACCAAATTTACTTTCCACAATCCAAAAAGACAGTACCCAGATTTCGTGACAAGAAAATCATGTAATTTTCAAGTTGTTATACCCATTGCCAATGCATTGTAAGAATTAGGAACCTTTTTGCCATAAATTTGGTCAAAATATGTTGCATAGTATCCTACAACTTCTGCCTTAAGTCAATTAGTTTGTGATTGTTATGGTTATGCACTAGAAACCCGCCATTGTTGTTGGAAAAAATGTACTACAAACCCTTTCATTCCATCTATGGTGCTCTGCTTTACTTGTGACTGAATGTGGATTGACACAACCTTAACAATTGTAGCTACAATGCCCTTTAGGTTGTACCAAAAACAATTCTACTCTTGACAATGTCATTCTTCAATAGTTGAGTCTTGCTAAGGCTGAATTCACTATTGTCAATAGAGATCATAGATTGGTTCAATGAGGCCACAAAACTAGCTTCTTATGTCATTTGCATTTGGGGAAAACCAAGCTTGTTATTTTTAAGGCCTGATTCAAGTCATCAAGTGTCATGTTTCAAGTGCAACATTTCTTATTTTAGGGCTTCAAGAGCTATCATAAATATGATTGTTATTATTTCTGAAAGTCTCCTTACTTGAGTTACATTTTACCCATGGCCATCATATAATATTTTGTTAAGGCATAGCTCCCATGCATGATAGGGATCACTTGGTTTGTGAACCAGTGTTTCTTCCAACCAGGACCATTAGCTGACTTATGCATTTTTCTCAAAAAATTCAGGGGTACCCCATTTTTGGGGTCAACAGGAACTATGCATGTGTGGTGTCTATGATGCATCGACAAGGCAAGGAATGTGAAGAGTAACTAAAAATCCCTCAAGGTCCCCCAAGTAAAGTGGACACTAGGTTATCCAAGAGAATGATTCATGAGATAATTCCGGCATATGTGGTCTCCAAAGCCTTCAAAACTGGTTTCCACTTCCAAAGGTCATAGATCCATGAAAATGGACTCTAAGTAGGGTGGAAGGTGAAGAGACACCTTGAGGATCCCCCCAAACCAAGCCAAATTCCATAAAAAATGGTGGGTTCATAGGTCTCCAAATCAACAATACATGTGTGCTTACCTCAAGATCTATGCCAAGTCCATGATCTAAACCTCCAAAGGTGGGCACTAGCTCTAATACTGCGAGGCAATAAAACAATAGGTTAACCCTAAAGTAGGGAATTAGGTTAGAGAACTACTCATATCAGAGGTAAACCTTCTCCATACATGTGCAAATGCCGGAATAGGGTATGAGAGATCACAAGCTGGTACATGAGTACAGGATGGGTTCAACCACCAAATGCTAAGCCATCTCCCCAACCCATGTGTATATATGTTGATGCTGATCTGAAAGTGAATTTTTGTTGGAGCACTTTGTTTTCATATCCAAAACGAGATATCTCTTCTTAACCCTCAATCAATATCCCTTATTGTTCTGCTGTAATGTTCTGTGAAGTATTGCAATCCACACAAATTCCCTCAAAATGCTACTACAAGAACTCCTCTATTGCTTCCCACAATACATTCCCTTTAACATTGAAAAAGTGGTCTAATTCACACGTTTTTTTTCAAGTTGTGTTTATATGGTTTGAAGGAAGATTGCTACATCTGTCAAAATTTCTCAGAAAATTACTGTGGATGTTGAAATGACTGGGTATTGTGGTCACCTCAAGGTTCTCAGTATACAATGGTTCATGTATTGGTTAAAATATCTCCAAAATTTCTCTATAACAGCCTTCCAAATATGTCTATCAATAATTTTGTTATGCTCATATAAGTGTCTTGTTGGCCTGCAAACATAAATAACCTTCACTAATTTTTTATGGATACTTACCGAGCATTCCAGAACATACTCTTAGATGTTATTTGAAACGATGTGTTGCCACCAAAATGAGGCTACTTGTCATGTTGAAAAGGGTTTCCTAGATGTTGCTATATATTGGTTGAATCACCTATGAATGTCACATATTTGTCGACCCCTTACCTCATTGTTCCTACCCAAGAAAAGATAACACACTGCTGTCAGTGAGTTACACTTATCCATGGTGGATTCAGACTCCAAAATGTGTTAGATACACTCTACAATGTGCATGTGTTATATATTTGTTTCTCCATGTATCCTCTAAAACATCTCCAGCAGAGTTTGGATTTGTAACAAGTTGCATGTAGGTTATCCAAACAATAAATTATTCTCTACAATGCGCATGTGTTATATATTTGTTTCTCCATGCATAGTATGATTGGTTGGCCCTAAAACATGTCCAATCTGATGCGAGCATCCAGCTCACGTGACCGAGGCAGAAAGATCCACCAGGTTCACAAGCGGAAACGAATTGGTAAATTCCTGTTGAGATAATTTTTCTTTTTACTTTATTTTACAAGTCAGCAACAGTTAGATGGTTTACTTTTCCAGTTAGGATTACTGTTAGTTTCATTATAGATTTAAGGGTAGTTTCTGTAATTAGGAAAAATAACTCTTGACTGTTCTACGAGTCTTGAAATGTTCAAACAATTATGGTTACGAATAGGAACAGAAGTATGTAACTGCCTTTGTAACAGAAGGATAACAAACTACAAGCATTAACTGAAAACAGAGGCTATAAAAGCCAAATATACATGTAAAGAAAGGGTCTTTTTTAGTCAAGCAGAGAACAAGTTGAGTAAATTGAATAACAGATTTATCAAGCATTCAAGAGTACCAGAAAAGTACTGTCCATCTATCTTATTTCCTAAATTATTGATTGATCTCTCATTCTTAATTAACAGAACTTTACATTACTGTAAACTAAACATAGTATCACGGCTGTTGTACGAGTATGAACTGTAGTTGAAATCATTACCAAACAAGCAATCACGCTTGCATCCAAGCACACGGAGATATAGTTGAAGAAGAACAGTTACGCACAGTTAACCGAGACCAGCACACAAGTAAAGAGTCCAGTAAACAAATTAAATGCCATCAACGTAACAAAACCACAAGCGAAGAGTTACAGGTACCAAATAACACATTTGTTTTCCTTTCATAAAAACGATTTGCATTTATATTGTCCAGAAATAGTATTTCATAATCAAAACCGAAAGGGCCGAGTTCCCTTATACATTATAGAGACTGATACAGTCGAGACAAGGTCAAAACTTGCTCAGCAACCACAAACAAGCATCAAACATAAAACCCTCGTTAGGGTGTGAACACATGTTCGAGATAAGGTCTCGTTGAAGCCGCATTCCAACACAAGGAACTCATCCCAGAATGACAACGGCGGACGTGAATCACACCAGAATCAAACAGTAAACTAACAAACGAGCCGTATTCAGAACAGAGACCTCTAGACAGCAGGACAATATAGGTTACAGGCCTACCCACATTCACGCTATCAGACATTTTTGAAGACAGGGACGTGCGCCATCCAGGCCACCAGAGAAGACCTGCAAACAAACAAGCGAGAGTGAGCTTGAAGCTTAGCAAAACCTGAAGGAACGAAACCCTTGAAAGAAACAAAACCAGCATTACAGAAAATAAAGGGCGAAGGAGAAGAAACCCTCACCTGGAGACCGCGTGAGGAGGAGCCATACATTCAAACCAGAGGACGCCACAGGAAACTGGAGACCAGAGGAGCAGCTTTGGGTTAGACCCAGAACAAGGAGAGCGCGAATATTGAATCAGAGAAAGACTATTTACCTGTAGCAGAGGTTGAATGAGCTTTTCCATTGTTCCTGTACGCTCAGCCACAGACAACACAGCGTTACCAGCAAATTCATAACCCAAGAATCACTACCAAACCAGATTCGAAAGCAAAGGACCAGAAGACCAACAGTATATGCAGGAACGGGGTAACAAAAGCCAAATACCAGAGTTGAAACAACTTAAATTCGAACCAGACTTTTTATAAGCAACCAACCATTACAGTAAACACTACCAGCACAAAGAGCTCGATTCATTTATCAAAAACAGAGTAACAGAGCAGAAGAACAACTTACCAAAGATTGGACACAGAAGTTGAGCAAGAAAACCCCAGAGTCGAACAACATAGTTGCAAGCAGGCGGCCAAACAATCAAATGTGCAGAGAAAACCTCAACCCATAACCAGAGCAAGCTCAGATACAACCAACAGCCATGAAATCGTAATCCAGAGCCAACAGAAACAGAATACATCACCCTCACCATTCTTCCATACGCAGAGCTCGAAACCCTCAGAACCAACAGTAACAATGACAAAGAACAATCGAGAAATCGCATAGGGTTAGGGTTAACACCGTTTTCCAAG
>APFE031359208.1:5696-20896 GCA_000404065.3 Pinus taeda
TTTCTACAAGGAAGTCCTAATTTCAACAACATCTACCCTTAGGAATGTTCGCTTTCAACCTCCTTCCCCTGGCCCAAATGCCTGTATTTATAGTGCTCTAGAGGAAGTTAATCAGGTCCACCATTAATGGGATAAGCCCCTCTTTGGATGGGATAGCTCCCCTCTTGATGGGATAAGTTCATCTTTCATAGGGATACATGAACCATCTGGAGGCGCTCAATACACGTCGAACAAGCTTCTAGAATGCTCTAGAAATGACCACAAGTAACTTTTTTAAGATGAAACTTGCGCCTTTTGAGCTTTACAGGAGTACGCACCCACCCCTTTACATACAGAGCGTACAAGTACGCAAGTATTATGAACTTAGGATGCGTACACGCAGGTAAGGCTGAGAGAAACTGCGTACCCAGAGATAAATATATTTTTAAAGACTTTCTCTCTTTCTTGAACTTTGACATGGAGAGCAGAGGTATGAGACTTGCCAAGGAGGATAGTATGACAATTTCGCCAAGGGAATGGATATATTTGCCTTCTAGAACTATTTATGTAAACTGAAAAAAAGGGATTCCTATCCACCTTCACTGGATCCCAGACACAAGCTAAAAGTGAAGAAATTGTCCAACATGTCCCCTCAAACCGTATCTCCTATGCAATTGTTCTTGCATGACAAAAAACAGACTGATTAGAATATGCATCTATCTCTTCTTCATCCAAAGGGACGCTATGACCATCCTCCTCTCCTCCTTATGCTTCTAGTTCATTTTCTTCTTCTAAGAGAGTAGAGTATTGGTTCTCCTGAACCTCAATACCATATTCAATACTTTCTTTATGATCATCTTCTAAATACAGGGGAGGTTGTATTTTGTCTTATTGGTCCCTTCTTCCTCTTTTCAATAGTTGCAAAGGAGGTCTTCTATATTGGGGATTGAAGGCTCTGTTAGGGCCTTGATGGATTTGTCGAGGTTTTTTTCTTTTCCAACTCTAGCTTGATGATTTTATTTGAAAGGTTTCTAATCAACTTATTCATCTCATCTAACTTCTTCTCTTGGGCATCCCTTTCTTGGTGAAAGGATTTGACTTCTTATTTTCCCATTCTCCTATCACCATTTTCTCCCTTTCCTTTCCACTTCCCTGCAAATGCAAAGTTTGTTGACTTCTAGAGGATCAGTCTGGATCTGGTCTAGTGTGCAGGATTTCCTCTCTCTAAGGGTAAACCTGACATCTGACTCAAGGGTTCCAGCAAACACCACCTTAGTTGTTGTGTATGTAGGTTTAATCTTAGAAGCCAAGCTATTAGAAAACTTATTAAATATTTTTATGAACTCTGCAACATCTTCATTGTGTCTTTTCTTTATTGCATTAAATTTGGTCAATAAATACCCATCGTCTTTCTTCTCTCCCAATTTATGCATAAAAGTGTTTTCCAATTCCTCCCAAGTGTTAATTGAGCTATTTGGTAAGGTCTTAAACCATTTTCTGGCCTCCCCATCTAAATATTGGACAAATAGCCTTAAGACTACATGAAAGTGCTTTACATTCAAGTTTTATACAATGCATAGAAGATCTCAATGTGTTTTTTGGTTGTGACATCATCTTCCCAATGAATCTAGGAAGGAGCTTAAGATAGACTTTAGGCATTGCATTAAAAGGATTTTATAGATTGAGAGTAGCAGATCTATTGAGCAATGTGCCTGGGACAACCATATTTTTCAAAGGAGGTTGAAAAAGATTTGTTGCAGGGCCTAGTTGAGAGGTTGGGTGAACCACATTGGAAAACATTTGGTGAAAAATAGCAGTGGGGGTTTGAGATTGAGTAGTAAGGATAATATCTTTGAATTATTCAAATTATGGGAAGGTATGATATGCAAAAGGATTATAACTAATAGAGGTTTATTCATAATCAGGTTTTGAAAAGTAAAAACCAGGTGGGGGAAAACGTTCTTTCAAAAACTCTAAAACTCTAGATGATGTTTCAAGATATTTTATGTTGGATTTATGAGAGCTATAAGATGAGGCCTCTGGGGGAAAAACAATAGGCTCTAGATTTCTTGGGATTCTTTCTCTCCAAATTCTCCTTGAGACAATTCTTTATGGGTCGAAGACAAAAGGAATTTTCTTCTAAGAGGTATCTAAATGGGTATGAGGCCTCCTAAAATCTAGGGTTATAATCTGAGGACCTTGCTAGGTGAGAAATCTCAACCCACACTTTCTTTACTCACCATACAAAAGAAATGTTCAAAAATCATACCCATGGAAATGTTGTAACAACCCTGGGTTAAAATTTCATATAATAAAGTTAATAAAGGAAAAATCACACCAAGGTCATGGGACATGTATTACAAGTTGAATGTTGCACAAAGCATCCTAGTGGGCATCACTTTTTCATTATTATCGCTAAGGGAAATTGGAAAAGGATTTGAAAAGGAAAAAAGGAAATATTGGCATTTTATTTATGAAAATAAAGGAAAATAGGAGAAAATGAAAGTGAAAGGTCACATACTTGCATGAGAAGGAAATTGAAGGAAAAATAGAGGAAATTGAAGAAAATAGAGGAATCAATGATAATGTTGGGTATGTGTTATATTCATTCGACGACTAGTCCCACGTGTCGTATGTTGCATCAGGCGCAGTGCCTTGGGATTTTTTTTAATGTGAACCCAAGGATGGGGGGCTGACCTAAAGATGCTGGGAGGACCTACCCATGGTTTTTGTGCATAGGTTTTTTGCATGCTTTTTCGCATGATGGTTTTCTTCCCATGGTATCTTTTAGATCCGGTCGAGGGAACTATGATTATGTTCTAATATAGGGTTAATGGGTTGGGGTTTATGAATGCTTCGACATGTATATATATGTACTATAACATTGAAAGGAATATAATGAAAAATCAATCTGGTAGTCTTGATTTTGGGATCCAAGTGAAAATCTATGTGTATATTTATTTTATGTTCTCTCCATTGTATATTTTTTGTTTTAAGAATTCATTTGCAAGTAATTTTTGCACAGGGTTAAAACCTATAGATAAAAAATCTTATGAGGATCAATTCATACCTTTTTTGAGTTCAGTTTTGAAATTAGTTTATGAGAGGAGAAGAGCACGAAGAGCAGAAGGAAAGCAAGCAAGAAAAGGAAGGAAAGGATCAAGAAGGAAAAGTTGGATCAAGTGGCTTTAGTGGGAATACTTGCAAGTAACAAGTTGCATGTATGATTTCCTAGTTGGTTTTTGCATGCATGGTATATTCATGTGTGTATTTGGTTATTTGTTGTCAATGGCATGTGTTTTCTTGGGTTTTCATAGTGGTTTTATCCTTGCCTTACCATATCTGGATAGTTGTGGTGTGATGCGATTCATTCTTGGTTGAGCTTTGGATTATCAAAATGTTTTGGATCCAGGTGAGGTGGTCTCAAGAAAATCCCAAAGGTACTAGGTGGAGATGGTTTTCTCCAGAAATCCCTCAACTAGTGGGTAGAGATAGGAATATTCCTCAAGGTATGGTGAAGGAATTCTAAGGCATCCAAGCTCGGTTTAGTTTTGTTATCTCAAGATCAGATCACGGTAGTGTGAGGGTGAAGGTGGTTTAACCTCTGGATTCCCTTGTTTTTTTATGGATTGGTCTATCCCATGAGATCCCACATTCATGCTTGGAATATGGCACGGGGGTGATTGGCTGAAAGAAGGATTTGGTTAAGCCCAATCTATGGTTGGGTGGTATGTGGAAGTCCCTGAATTGGTTGGACTTTGCATATGTAAATAAGAGCTAAGTTCCTCTTTTATTTCATGAGTAAATATACTTTTTATTATGTGGCTTTAATGATTTTTCTATTATTGTTATTTATTTGGTTAATGCTGGTTATAAGCATGGTTTTATGACAGAGCCAAATTATGGATCTTATCATGTTTGATTGATAAAGGAAGGGTTATTTAATGCATGACCTAATAGATGTTATTGAAAATATTGTGAGAGGGCATTAGTCTCCTTGGTAAGCCTCAAATAAGTTTCAAATCTCTATGTTTAGATATGCATTCATGACCTATAGGTTGCATGTTCATCATGTGTTTGATAGAATGACTATCATTGTTAGGATGGGCTAGGGTGAGTCCCTAACCAAGTTTTGTGTTAAGATCTTTGTAGGTGTGTCATACATAATTTTGGAAAGTCTCATCAAGTTTTGGGAAGTGGTCTGGTGACTAGGCTTAAAAAAATATTGTATCCGCTCCCTTGTAATATTATGCATGTGACTGGACGATTACAATCAAATTCAGGGAGTGTTATGCCAATAGCTGGGGTGTAGATTAGTGAAAGAGTAAGCTAGCTCAGGGTTTGCGCACCTGGAGGGTTGGTTTAGCTCTTGAGGGTCCTATAGCACCTAAGGGAAGTCAATAAAGTCTTGGTTTGTTGACTTCATTTCCTTAAGGTGATCTAGGAGGTTGATTCATATCATAGTAGCTCCTTATCTCATGTTTACCTCGACAGGCTGGTGAAAATGGGTAGATATGAGAGGTGGGATTATAGAGTGGTATCAGAGCACGATTCAATACTTGTATTGGATGGGATAGATGCATGTTGTTATGCATGCATTATCATAGTTAAGGTTGTTGGGCATGAGTTCATTGTATGAAGTTTATTTCATTATGATGGTGTTGGTATGTTATGATGTTGATGTGTTGGTTGAGATAGAGAAGGAGATGTAGATCATCAGAGCGAGGTTACAACACTGGACCTCGGGGTAAGAGAAAATTGGCATACACGTTTGTATGTTGGGTATGCAGGTATGTTGGTTAATGGTTGTTATATTCCTAATGGCTATATGCATTCATATCATCTATTGTTATTATGGTTATATATACATGATAGATGTTAGTTAATCAATGTGATCATATGCACACACATCGGATAGTCATGAATGATAGTAACTTGTTTTTATATGCATTGTGGTCATATGCATGATGATTATGGTCATTGCACCTAAGATCTTGACGTTATATGTATCATGCTATATGGATTTCTCTTTGAAGATGGTTATGGTTATGATATTTAGGTATGATTTGATATACTTGTGATATTGTGTCATACTAATCTAAAATAACTTGTGCAGATGTGGTAGCCTCCCCTAAGATACATTGAGGTATGAGTTTGATTATGTCACCTATTTGGTTTAGCTAACATGTTATGTTTATAATTTGTTTGATTTTTTTTATTAAGTGCATGATATGAACATGTGTCTATAAGATTGCATGACCGAATGATATTGTTTTAAGATGGTTGTACTAACTCAATATGTTTTGAGACAGTTGATATGTACTTGAGTGCGAGTAGGTGATGGTTTTAGTATTACGACTGTGAATATGAGTTGATTCCAGATTATGACATGGATGTTAGTATTGGTAAAGGTTGATTTCAAATTAATAGATAGATGTCTTGATATTTGGAGCATGTGACTAACATGTATGAGCAATTGTAGGGAAACACGTTTAGTACTAGCATGACAAGGTAATAGTTAATTTTTTTATATAAATATCAACGGGGTGATGTGATAATGCATAGTAAGACTCAATTGTAGCAAGGTAAAAAGTACAAGAAAGGAATTGGGTGACAATTCCTTTGGATATGTTGGAAATCGTAATTCCAAATGAATGAGTGCATTGCATGAATACAAGAAGTCGTCTTAACCTTGAGTTTGCTTGACATTATGAGGATACGTGTAACATTCCTGAACATGTATTTGGCATGTATAATAGTTGGTTTCCAATTATGGTTGGATTCATCAAGGAATTGAAGCCCCTTGAGAGATGATATATGTACATGTTCAGTTACAAGTCAACGTTCTTCACACAACAAGGTAAGGTAACTGGTATATTGTTATGTTTATTTATGCACTTACAATTATGTGTTTATGGAAGTATGATGCATGGGATTGCATGGTAGAAGAGGCTCCAATGAAATCTTAAATAAGTATTAGGTTGAGATTTCCCTTGGAAGAATTGGGAACCCATGGGGATTGATTCGGGGTGTTTGTTGGGAGTTTTGTGCTTTCGGTCTTTTGTGATTTGTTTGCACCTGATTTGCAGTTTTGTTTATTCTAGTGCATGGCCATGCCATTTTGTTTGTGGTGTCATATTGTTATTGGTTTCCATGATTTGTCTTCTTATTTACTTTTTATTCTGCCTTTTGTGCTTGAGATCCTTGGGAATTGGTTTGGGAAAGAGGAAATTTAATGGAGCTCAGAGGGAGCTGAATGAAACCCAACATGTAATGTAAGACTCGTATGAAACTCGATGCATGAGTAAAGGGAAGTTGAAGGTAAGAATATGACAACTATTTGGATTGGATTGGGTCCATTAGGATATATGGATGGTGGTAGGATAGTCATGATAAAGGAAATAAGAAAGGTGAATTAAATGTATCGGAAGCATCATATGCCTTGGCTATGTTGGGGATTGTTTTTCTCAATGTTGTGCATGGTGTGCACGGACAAAGGGAGTTATCGTTACCTTGACATTATGGTAACTGATAATTATGTTGTGATCATGATTATGCTGATGTCTATATATGTATAACATGTATGTATGTATTTCATTGTCTGACCGAGTCGTCAGGGATCATGTTTGTTTTATGTTGATGTTTATATGTATGTATGAAGTTGTCTAACAGGATCATCAGAGATCATTCTTGTGGAGGAATGATTTCTTATGTTGGTGAATGGCATGAAGAGGTTCCTGGTTTATGAGGAATCAAGAGGAAGAGTAGCCTGACAGATCTACAAGGTTAGTATCATGTGAATATGAATTGCTATTATGTGATTATACTATGTCTATGTTTATGATATGGTAGGTAATGTTGAGGGATACATCAAATGAATGAAAGTAGTGTGATTTGTGACATGTTGGACAAGCATGGATAGTGGAAAGACATTAGAAGCTATGTTTCTTGGTAGAGATAGTGTAGCCTCCAACTGTTCAGTGCTATTGTTGTGTATATGTTATACATGTCATACCTGTGGTGTTGCAAACATGTCATATGGTGAGCGTGTTGCATATGTAGTAATGTGTACATATGGTATATATGGTCTTGTGTACATATAATGTTGTGTGCATCTTATACAAGTGGTGCTATGTACATATGGTGTTGTGTGCATGTTGTACATGTGGTGTTGTGTGCATTTGGTGTTTTGTACATGTTGTAAATGTGGCACTATGTGCATGTGTTGTCATGCACATGTTATGCACATAGTATTGCGTACATTGGGTGATGTGTACACCTTGGGCAAGTGGTGTTGTGTACACATTGTGCAAGTGGAACTATGTACATGTGGTATTGTGTACATGTTATACATGTGTTGTGTATATTTGGTATGATGCTACGGGTATTTCATAGTCATTGTATCATGGTATGTGTATTCGTGGTATTGTACTGTGTGTATGTATATGTATTGTGTTGTACACCGGGTGTAGGTGTATGTGTCATGTTGTATGCGGGGTGTAGGTGTATGTGTGGTATTGTGCACTGGTTTTAGGTGTATGTGTTGTGTTGTACACTAAGTGTAGGTTTATGTGTCATGTTGTACACTAGGTGTAGGTGTATGTGTTGTGTTGTACAACAGGTGTTGGTGTATGTGTTGTGTTGTACATTGTGTATGTACATGTGTTATACATTGTGATAAGATAGTATGTACAAGAATTTCTAGCCCTTATTGTTGATATTGAGGGTTGAGGCACTTTGGTCTCAAGATACCCTTGTTGTTGATATTGAGATTTGCAGCGGTTTACTCTCGAGATAGCCTTATTGCTATTGAGGGTTGAGGCGGTTTAGCCTTGGGATACCCCTATTGCTATTGAGGGTTGAGGCGGTTTAGTCTCAGGATACCTTTGTTGATGATATCGAGGGAGGAAGTGGTTCAATTTTTGGATTCCCTTGTTTCTTAAAGAGAAGGCAGTCAGTGCTTGTCAGGTTTGGCAATTGATTCAGTGTGTGTATAGAAATGATAAAGAAGAAAGGTAGAAGAAAAAGACTGATTAAAGGATAAGTATCCATATTTTATTTTATTTTTATTATGCATGTGATCTATGACTCTGGTTTATGATGGTTGCATTTCGAGCTAACCGGATGTGATATGTTTATACATGATGATTTGGTCAAAGATCTGGTTTGACTTGTTGTGACAAAAAGTAAATGGAATTGCAAGTGTACCTTATTGATGGGCCACCAATGAGGTATGATTTGAATTAGTCTCAATTATTTTTAGTCTAAAGGAAATTATGCGCTTGGTACACGAAACAAAGGTAATGCCCAGTTTGGGTGGTTGAAACTCACTACAAGGGTTAGCAGCAACAGAAAAAGGAATTGGAATAGGAAACAGTAAGTTGGCAAAGAATTTAGGAGCAGGGCCATTGTGGGACACTGGTACCTAATAGTTCCCATTGATTTCCATGAGCATGTTATGACCGGTATGATGGTTTCAAGGCAGGGATATGCCTTGGTTTTTGGACCTTCTAATGTGAGGAGACCTTGCCAAGGGATGGATCACTCGGTATAGGGGATGTGAGGGAACTTGGAAGGTGAGTGACTGCAGTGAAGGGTGTCATCAAATTTCCCAAGGGACTGTGTAGCACAGAAGGGAAGGCCATGGGATGGATTTGTTTTGGCCAGTAGCATTTCCAGATGGAATCATATGCATATTGGGAGTGTGCCCTAAAACACTGAGCTAGTAATTGTTCACTGAGGGAATAGGTAGTGCAAGGATTCTAGCGCTAGAGATTGGATGTAGGTTTGACTTTGACAGTGGATTCTGGACTTCCTAGGAAGGAGGTGAATCTTGGTACTACTCTTGAGGGTGGAGGTGTGAGCCTCTAGATTCTCTTGTTGTAGATGTAGGCATCATATCATTTTATTTGTTGGTTAGATAAAATGTGCATATGTATATATGTGTATATTATTGTAAATATTGTATCGAGCTAGATTTATAATGCTACACAAATAGTATGGTTATTTTCTGGTTGAAGAAAATGTGCATAAGTATATGTGTTTGTTATTGTAAATATCGTACTGAGATGTGTTATAAATCTCTAATAAACAGTATGATTGTCATTTTTTCAGTAGGTTTATATTGTAAATATTGCATCGAGATGAATTATAAAGTTCCATGGGTAGTATGTTTTGGTTTTAAGTGGTCTTGCTGGTTGTAGGTGTCATAGAACACCAAGGACAGTGTTCCCCTAAGGGGGAGGGGTCTGTAATAGCTCCAGGTCATGGTACAAGTATTCCAAGTTGAATATTGGGCAAAGCATCTTAGTGAGCATCACTTGTTGTTTATTATGGCTAAGGGAAATTGGCAAAGACATTGGAAAAGGCTTTGAAAAGGAAAAAAAGAATTATTGGCATTTATTTATGAAAATAAAGGAAATTAGGAGAAAAGGAAAGGTGAAAGGTCACATATTTCCATGAGAAGGAAATTGAAAAAAAAAATAGAGGAAATTGAATAAAATAGAAGCCTTAATGATAAAAAGGCTTCTAAGGATCATTTCACAGCCTTTTGTCAGTTCAGTTTTCAAATTAGTATGATAGAGGAGAAGAGCATCAAGAGGAAAAGGAAGGACAATGAAAGAAAATGAAAGAAAGGATTAAGCAATGAAAGGTTGGATCAAGCAGCTTCAATAGTAATACTTGCAAGTAACAGGTTGCATGTATGATTTCCTAGCTAGTTTTGGCATGCATGGTATATGCATGTGTGTATTTGGTTTTTTTTTGTCAATTTCATGGGTTTTGTTGGGTTTCAACAGTAGTTTCAGCCTTTCCTTGCCATTTCTAGACAACCATGGTGTCAAGGGATTCATTCTTGGTTGAGATTTGGATTACTAGAAGGTTTTGGATCAGGGTGAGGTGGTCTCAAGAAAATCCCAAGGGTTGGAGGTGGAGATGGTTTTCTCCTGGAAGCCCTCAGTAGGTGGGTGGAGACAGGAAAATTACTCAAGGGATGGTGAAGGAATTCTGAGGCATCCAATATTGGTTTGGTTTTTTGATCTCGAGACCAGTTTAGGTGAGATCACGGTAATGTGAGGGTGGAGGTGGTTTAACCTCTAGATTCCCTTGTTTGTTTATGGATTGGTTTATCCCATGAGATCCCATATTCATGCTTGGAATATGGCACAGGGGGTGATTGGCTGAAAGAAATATCTGGTTCAACATAATCTATGGTCAGGTGGTACGTGGAAGTCCATAACTTGGTTGGCCTTTGCATATGGCAATAACAGCTAAGTTCCTCCTATATTTCATGAGTAAATGTACTTGTTATAATGTGGATTTAATGGTGGTTCTATTATTTGTATTTATCTGGTTATATGTTGGTTATAAGCATTATTTTATGACAAATCCAAGTTATGGCTCTTATCAGGTTTGATTGATAAATGAATGCATGACCTAATAGATGTTATTGCAACTATTGTGAGAGGGCATTAGTCATCCTTGGTAAAACTTTGATAAGTTTCAGATCTCTATGTTCAAATATGCATTTATGACCTATAGTTTGCATGTTCATAATGTGTTTGACAAAATGACTATCATGGCTAGGATAGGCTAGGGGGAGTCCCTGATCAAGTTTTGTGTTAAAATCTTTTTCTATGTGTCATACATCATTATGGAAAGTCTCATCAAGTTCTAGGAAGTGGTCTAGTGACTAGCCTTGAAAACATGTCTTAGATCTCGTAGCTACTAGAATAGAACTGGGTAAAAAAATATTACAATCGCTCCCTTGCAGGCTTATGCATGCCACTAGAGGATTACAATTGAATTTAGGCATCGTTATTCCAGAATATGGGGGTGTATATCAGTGAAATAGCAAGTTAACTCAAGGTTTGTGTACCTAGAGGGATGGTTTAGATCTTGGGGGTCCTGTAGCACCTGAGAGAAGTCAGTAAAGTCTTGGTTTGTCAACTCCATAGGAGGTTGAGTCATGTCATAGTAACTCCTCTTCTCATGTTTACCCCAATAGGATGGTGAAGGTGGGTAGATATGAGAGGTGGCATTACAAATATATTCTATTTTGTTCCCTGACAATGGTGACAAAAGATTTTGATGCTCCTACAGACAACCCCTAGGTTGAGGAGGAGGTCAGTGTCTAGGACATCTTAGAGTCTCTTGTAGATGAATCATTATTGCTCAAGAGTTGAAATATAAAATTATTTAAATCTAGTTCAGTAATCATACTTAGATACCAACCACATTAGATACATTGACAACATTTCTTTCCAAAGAATTAAAGTTCATTCATGGTGGCCTACACATAGATAGTGAAGATTCTTTAGCTGTTGTAGTATAGGTGACAGAAGAGATGAAGAAAGAAATCTGGCGCAGAGGGCTAGAGATAGAATATTGTGCACTAAGCTTCAGCTGAATAATATGTAGACAAAGGAAATGTAATTAGAAACCATGGAGTGCATTTTAAGGCTTTCAATATTACATCTATAGGTACCATTTTCCATAACATGACATAGATAGATATGACATACAAGATTGATTTCCAACAACTACAATTACATGATTCCTAAGAGGAAAGAAACGCATATGAAAATCATAGACAAAGATAGGAGCACATACTCCACATATCAATGTTTGGAATCACCAAAATCTTCTTCATTACTATTTCAGAGCAACATACATATCATTAATCCTCAGAACCCGCAAAACTTGTAGAAAATTGTAGCCTCTAAAATAGAAAATTGAATGCCTACAAATGAGTTCCTCTTCCCTTTTATAGGAAGAGTCCTCGCAAAAAACAGTTACAAAATATTTTGTAGTGCAACAACTATCTAAAATAATTAGCTATGTGAGTGTGCCAAAGGCCTAACTGTTCTAATTATTACATAACAACTTGATTCTTCTTGAAAATAAAATGTTTACAAAAACTGTCAAAATGGTATAGATATGTTATGATTTAAAATCAGAAAAGATCTACAATATTAGCTTGCTTGATCTTTTGAGGTGGACCCATGCTCCACTATCCATCTTTTCCATGATTTTTGAAGGTTAAGGAGTATCACCAACTCAGGAGGAGAACAAGGCTTGATTTGTTTTTCACTACTAAAGATAGCCTCTCGCAATGGCGGCAACATCTGAGTGGAGATATTGGTGAGTGATTTCAAAACCAACCAATTGGTGTGGGGTTTGACTAGAAAGTGCCAATTAGCTTCGAGATCATTTTTTCTCAGCTGGTTAACTTTCTATGTGAACTCAACCCACTGTTGAAGCTAATTCCTAAGTAGGCTCTCCACATCTGGCAGGGAATCTTTGAAACAGTTGGAGATTTGATTCGATTCAAGTAAGGAATCAATAATGGGTTCCAACAAGGCATTTTACATCTCATGTACATCAATGATGTTCTTTTAACTTATCGTATCTGGGCCGTCCATCCCTTAAGGATAACTTATTTATGCATTGCATCAATTTTAGGAAAGTGGGATTTCCTCCCCTCGGCACTATCTTTCCATTCTAACATTTCAATAAGGTCCTTCTTATCTTCATCAAAACATGAAATCATTTCCACTAATTCATCAGTCAGATCATTTCCCAACCTGCATTGTTCCTAAATCAAGTTCAACTTCTCACAGAACAATCTTTGTTGCCTTTGTAGTCATACATTCAAGTCATGGGACTCCTACTTGAAATCCTTTAGCTGAAGGGCCCCCCCTGTAATTGCTTTATCTTCTGATGGGATTCTCGAAGTTATTTATCCTTAGCCTTAATCTCCTCTACATGATGAATTTGAAGGGAATTGAACTATTTGGTAGATATACCAGTGCAATCTCCTTTTGATATAGCTAAGATTTCCACTGTGCTCCCAATTTCTCCTTCTTATTGATGAGTTCCCATTCCAAGGAGGAAATATTCTCATGCTTCTCTCTCAACAATTCTTGAACTTCCATGGCTTTTTCCATGGTGGAAAAAGAATACGAAACTATGGACTGAGTTAATTTTCCAAGTTCCTCAGTAGGGGAAACTGAAGTACCTTTTCATAGGACTTCAAGGAGGGAATCTTGGGAGGTTTTCCTTAAAACTAAGGCCTGGGACACGACTATATTTCTCTTCTTCCTTCCTCTCTTTACCACTACCTTATGCACAGGGCTGTAAACAATATCCATTGGGGGAATCTCTTTAATGTCAAGGAAGATCTCTAAAGTAGGATTAACTGGGATAATCTCTAGTTCAGGTTAGGTACCCATTGGTGTCTTCTCAGTTGTGGATTTCTCTAGCCTGATGTGCTTTTGAGAAGGTGGAATATTGAATGGAGTCTACTGCTGGAAAATATTTTCTCCCTCTAAGACCTCTTTCCCTCTTTCCCTTTTCTTAGATTGCTTGAGGGTCTGATCATACTATTCCCAGACTTGCTCCAAGTTTGGGTCCATTGTATGCCATTGTCCTTCAGGATCTAAAGAAACAGTTGTGGTTATTTTTTTCTGTTGGGGAGAGACCAATGGTTGGGAGGAACTCCATTGCTGAGTAGATACTAAGGTATCCTTTAAATATATTTTCCGTTGTAGAGGAAGTTGCAAAAAATATAATGGTAGGGGGGCAGTCTTGCATCTCTAAATTTGAGGAACTGTTCTCGCTCCTGGAATGAAAAATCCTCATTCACCCTTTTCAAAACTAGATCATAGGAACCTACTTCAGTAAAAAACTTGTCAAACTTGTTTTCTTCGTGGAGGAACCTTTTGATACCAGAGTTCAAGGCTACTTGCTTTGCCACTCCATATGGGTCATAAAGCCCAATAAGAATAGTTGCCAACTTTAATAGCTCAACAGGCTTTAGTTCCTTTTCAACATGCCCATAGTTGGCCAAAGAGAAGATTCCAAAAGTTAGGGGGAATTGAGGCCATGCCTTCTTCTTGGAATCTTCTAAGGATTTGGTAATCTCGTTACTAACTGTTTGTTATGCCACCTCCCTACACAACAACTTGTCTGGGATGTATAGTGGCAAGACGTGTGGGGGTGCATGACTGCCCAAGACTCTGATGTAGGTGAATTATTATTCACCAAACCAATTCCAAATCCTCCTAGGGTCTTCCATATCTTCCCGGGACATTCTTGGGGGCTTAGTTTCAAATATGATTTCATAGATTGGGACCATGATCGAGTGATAGATTTGATAGAAATGACAAAAATAATTGGTCTCACAGAGTATACAGTGATAAATGTAAATTTGTGTTGGATCAGAGATGGTCCACTTCCATCCCATGGCTGGAAAGTCAAGGGAATAATAGAGTGATTCCATGACATAGGCTAACATATAAAATGAAGGGATTTTGTTCTCCCGGACAATACGGGAAGAGTGGAAATCTAGAATGTGTTTGGCTAGATTATTTGATAAAATAGTGGCCCAATTGAAGATGTAGCCCTCAGAAGATCCATCAATTAGAGGGACCCAATCATTAGGGAATTTAGACACATTTGGAAATGTGTGTAGCCTACAGACCATGAAAACTACTTAACTAAAAGGAGAAGCTAGTGAACATATGGAATACTTACCATCTTGCTCCTTTTTATGCTTGTTCAGGTCACTCCTCTAGTCTTTAATGGAGTCAATTGGATCCTCATTCCTTTTACATAAGTCGTCCACATAATTTCATAGACACATTGAGGGTTTGCCAAGTGGTACATCTCCTTAAAGGCTTTTCTTGAAACAAAATCAATTGTGGTGCCCTTAATGGTGTGGAACTTCCTCTCTGTGATATCCACCATTTCAATAACCCATCTAACCATGTCCATGTAAGCCAGAATCTGAGGCCTCACTCCAATTTTGTGCAAGAAATAATTGGCCTTGTTATGTGGGGTTGCCTCTGAGGTGGGGGTTTCATCGTTGACGATGAATATTCTAACATTCACTCGGGGACCTTCATATTTAAAATACTTGAAAATTCCTCCCATGAGGAATTCCTTGAATCCCAGGTGCATACAGTGTTCGAAAATAGTCCTACCCCTGGTAACTTTTCATCAATGGTTTCTCTAAATGGAGTGGTGGGTTGCTACACAGGGGCTTTCAACTTCCCCTTGGCTTTCTTCATTTCTTCCTGATGAGGGTGGTATAGGATTTCTTTGTAAGTGGAGGGAATAGAACACTGTGAGTGCATGAAGGTCTTCACTTTGGTTGGAAGGTGATTGGAGGTAGCTGCAAATAGATGGAATGGCTTGCCATGAAATTGTTTTAAATAGAC